>JAYJMA010000021.1:1603672-1617578 GCA_036873895.1 Parotocinclus cabessadecuia
ATTTGGGGTCGGTCGCCAACTTTTGCAATCTAGAGTTACCCCGACGCCTCGGGTTACCCCTGGAACGTCTTTCAACCCCAATGTCAGTCTGTGGGGTTGACGGGTGGCAGCTCCTGGAAAGCCCTATTACCCACCAGACCCGTCCCCTGATGCTCTGAGTGGGACGACAGCAGGAATGGCTCTCATTCCTTGTAGCCCACATGCAGGTTGTCCTGGGTCACCCTTGGCTGCGGACCCACAACAAGTCCATCGATTGGGTCTCCGGATCCATCGGTGGATGGTTTTCTGCATGCCACTCGGCGTGCTTACGCGCAGCGGGGACACCTACGCCCGGCCCCATGGGCGAGTCCCCTGGGGCACCTGCCCCAGGTCTCACCTCGGTGCTGCAACACAGCAGAGGTGTTCAGCCAAGCCCAAACGCTCCCACTTGACAAAAGACGCGCTTCCCATCCGGGCCCATGGATTATTCAGTGTGCCCAGGTTTACCGCCTGGTCTGCCATCTGCTGGGCAGCAGACAAATCCAAGAAAGCACTTAGTACCTGGTTGACTGGGAGGGATATGGCCCAGAGGAGCAGTCATAACGCAGAACATCATTCACATACAGGCAGAAGCAAGATTAATCTGACTAAATAACACGTTTACTGTCATGAAGAGTCCAATTTTTGTCTTTTCACTTTTCCTTCCACTGTAACCAGGCAATTCTGTAAGCAGAAGTATGCTACTCTGCTCCATATGTTCCTGGTATGTGGTTCTCTGCAGTGTTCTTTCAGAAACTAGTTGTGAAGAACCTGCATTGACTTCTAGCATTCTTGCCTAGAAGCAAAGATTTTAATTGTCAAACTGTGATTTGCCATTAGTTTCATCTTTTGGCCCGATTTCTGATGACACTAGGCACTAGAGTTTTTTTTGCCCACAGGAACATTCATCTACTTCCTTCAAACTATGGCCTTTGGCATGCCCCAAATGGAATCACTCCTTCTTAGCAATGATTAACATCTGCTTTGTGACCAATTTTTTGCCCATCAAGTGAGACATTCACCACACTACATCCTCGCGAAATGCCATTATTACCACCTTAAACAAACAAAGGTGACACATTTTTGTGTCCACAGAACCTGACAAAGAAAACATTAACTCTGTAGGTTATATAACTATAACTATACTGTGCTATGTATAACTATACTATAAGGACTACTAGAAGAATGGTGTGCCTTTGATGGTACCAAATACACATATGTACTTTATTTTCAGACAGTATACTCTTGTCCCAGCTAAAAGAATTAAATAAATATGTCTTATAATGCATAACTGCAAAGTTATCAGACAAAAATCTGGTTATAACACCAGTCTGATGTTTTGTTAGGAGTCAAGCAACGCGAGTACAGCTGTTTTTCGGTGTGTTTTCAGTCTCACCTTGTAGCAGACACCAAAACTAGAACATGATCAACCACCAAGCTTGTGTTTTTTTGTTCTTTGCAAATGTAAATAGACGTCTTTTCTCCTCTCAATTCAGCACAATCAAATGTAAATTCGACAGACCCATTTCTAATCTATGCAAGACTGCAAATCTAATTAACTGAACAAAGACCAATTCTGGCAGCTAATGTGATATCTGCAGTGTGCAACATCAAACACACAAACTCCCCAAAAGAGACATTATTCATCACCATTTCATGATACGATAATTATCTGTCTGATGCGACCTCTTCACGTGTGGAAACTGAATGAAAGAGATTTTACTATCAAAATCGCAAAAATGTGATCGTGTTTAATCACAGTGTTGAAAACACAGGTGCTACATGCTCATGGTGCTTTACACAGTTACACATTTCATGATGTATCTCAATAAGTCTCTATCCATGTTGGTAATGCAAAACTACTTTAGTTTCAACCCCAAAGCAGAAATGGCTGAGACAGTAAAGAAAATGCTAATAATAAAAAAGTGCACGGTGTCTTGCATTGACTTTAATATCACTATTGACAGTATGAACTGGACATATATTTTATGTTTTGTTTGGCCAATGTCATTTCCTTTGTTAACAAAAAATCATTTACTCATTTTATGCCTGCAACACATTCCAAAAGACAAGTTGGGACAATAAATTGTTTATCAATCTGTAATGTCGCAATTCATACTTGCAATACTTAAAACACATTTTGGAACAGAGGATACCAAGAAATGAAGTGTTTTAGGTGTTATTTTGCCCCTTCCCGTCTGCAAATACAGCTTAAGGTGAGTAATGTTGTTTCTAGTTGTCACAGTTTTTTGTTTCAAAATCACTTGTGTATATAATATACCTTGGGTTAAGATATAATGATTATTATATATGTAATGATATTATAATATATATTGGGTTCAAGACAAACAATAGACATACAAATGTAGCTATATTTTACCTGTGACCAGAACTCCTGCCCGGTGAAACAGAGACATAAACCAGAACAGGGCATGGTTGTCAGATTCCTATCAAATACATTGGAGGCCATTTTCAAAATCAGTGGTAACAAGATTGTTCACCCACATGAAATGCAATCTGACAGAAGCAGGATATGTACCAGAGAGGTTCAGCATTGGGAACCAGTGCTCTAACAACTGTCCAGACACAAGTTCATATCCAGTCTCTGGCGATGTATCGTTTGCCTGTTCGTCGGACTGCGCATTGGTTTTACACAGTGTGAGATGTTCAGCCTTGTTCTCTCAAGATTCCACGTATTGACTTCCAAAGTGTGTGATTCTGTTGAGGAATTTCACCATTCCTTTCCTTTGTCGTATGTGTACAAGTGACGTCCTGGTGTAGTGTTGATCTGTGTTCTGCCTTGCTAAAAGAGTTTCAGAGTTCCTTTGAATATATTTTGCTAAGTGAGAAACTTGTAGCTTGGGTATATTCAATCTTTGTCTACTTTTCTGAGACTGTACAAGACATCATTTATGCTTTAGATAAAATATTGTTTCAGATACAGGATATTTGAATCATACCACACAGGTTATAAAACAAGAGATATTTTACATTTACATTACTAATGAATCAGTACACAATGAATAATGATTTCTCATTTTTCACAAAAAGGTTGTCTACAATTGTTAAATCAGAAGCTGACGGGTCGCATAGCTAGAAGATGAATAATAGATGACAAATAATGACACAGGGCATAAAAATAAGAAGGTGTGTTGGTAAAGATGATTGGGCAGAATCATGAACATCAGGCCAACAGAATGCCTGTTCTAATAAGTGGTGTGTCTCGGCAGTGATACCTGCAAAACAGCAAGCAAGATTTTACTTGTAGTTTTCTAGAGAAATAAAATATTACAGAAGGCAACACCCACTGATCACTTTATTAGGTACACTTTCTTCTTTCTACATTTATGTGATCAGTTCCACTTACCACAGGAGTTGGCTGTTCAGCTGTTTTTCGAAATACCTTGTAAGTCACCTTCACTCTGTTCTCTAATGATCAGGACCTCCACAGTGCAGGTACTTTTGGGTAGTAGTGTCCTCCCCATGTCCTCATGCAGTCCCAATACTCTCCTCAATACTGTCCTCCCACAGTCCAAAGAACTCCGTTAGGTTACGCTAAATTGCCCAATCAGAGTATGTATCACCAGTAAACCATTTATGCTGAAAATTGTTAAATAAATTAAACAACTCAAAACTATCTAATGCTATAATGGTTTCCCACATGACCACCACAGATCAGGTGCTCTCTGTGCTGGTAAGATTTCCTCAATACAAACATTGTAAATGTAAATTAATTTGTTGCCGCACAGACTGTGTTATCCATCCGCTAATCTGTCATCAGTGCAGACAGGATGCTGCCTATAGGATGCTGGTGGCTGGAATGTACATTTTTGGTACATTGACTACTCAGTTCAGCAGTGACAATTAGGTATTTAAAACCTTCAGCAGCACCGCTGTGTCTGATCCAATCGTACGAGTGCAACACACACTAACACCACCACAGCAACAGTTTCACTGCAGTGTTGAGAACAATGTACAACCCAAACAGTACCTCAGCTGTGAGGGCCCTGATCATTATAGAACATAGTAAAGGGGACTAACAAAGTATGTTGAGAAACAGGTGGACTACAGTCTGTAATTGTAGAACTACAAAATACACCTGGATGGTAAGTGGGACTTGAGAGTAGAAACATGAAGGTGCACTTAATAAACAGATCAGTGAATGTAGAACATTCACATAGAATATGGTATTCCAGTCAGGAATGCCCACTCAATCATGCATCAGGGCTTTAAAGATAAATAAAACCAAATTTACCATTATGAATCCATTCATTCCATGCATTCAACTGGTCACTGCTATGGTCCATACTGGCCTCTGCAAATGTGTGATCTGAAACCCCAAAAGAGACTTCATCATTTTCATTTGCATTCCAAGCCCTTGATTTCATAGTCAAGAGTACAATGATAGCATCATGGAATTATTAAACAGGCTGTCACTGCCCACCTTTCGAGTGATCCAGGAGTTTTCTGAGCTGGCGCAGTGCTTGGGTAAGATTATCCAGCCGGTGGTGAAGGTACGCATTTTCACCTCGCAGTTTCTTGATGGTGTCTTGAAGATCATAAGTGAAGGTGGTCTGTGTTATAAAGGAGATGGTCAGCAATGTGACAGCTAACTGCACATGGAACATTTTCTCACACACTTCCTTTGTTCTAGTAAGCTTCATATGAACCAGGTCCCACAACTGACCAAAACTCTGCTGATGTCTATTTATCAAGCATTTCTTTTACAGCAGGTCGATTTGTACGCCCTCTGGTGCTGGGTGTTTTAGGACCGGACATGCATTAATAAATCAATTGACATTTCATGCACCATTAATTTAGCTTATCTCAGTATAGAACAAAGTCATTAATGGTGAAAAACTAGAAAGCTGTGGAAATTAGAGTCTAGGGTACGTCTTCTAACTTTGGATATTTTTAAACACTGCAGACAGATGACATTTTCAACACTTTATATGTTTACATGTACAGTACCTATTATCATCAATCCCTGTCAAAACATTGTGACATATTTTTAGCTCTATTTACATATTATAACAGCCAGCATCAAAACGAAAACAACATCTAAGAAATCCTGATCCATAAACATTAATAATTAGTCAAATAAATTGGTTTTAGATGTGATCAACCCCTCTAGAAGTCTGTTATTAACATGATCAGGTCTAACCAACCGCCTTCCAGATTACATACCAAATCTTACCTGATAATGAAACCAGCTGTACATTAAGGATTCAGTTAATAGTAGTCCATGTTAAGCATAAGAACTATGGTTGGAAGGTACTTTTAAAGGGGCTCTGGTAAAACATATGAAATGACACAACCTATAAGGATATCATAATGTTTCTGATGCTTGAATTATCCCAGAAGTACTGTTCAAAGTACTATTGAGAATTATAAAGTGAAATTCCTAGGCTTTCATGCTCATATTACAGTGGCTGCTCTCCAATCCTCCACACAACCAAAGAGGAATTTGAAAAAATATTTAGGTAAAACCAGTTCTGAACATATGTAATGTCGACAAATTAAGTTCGTAGTAGTCAAAACAGATTACAGACTACTACAACTATTGCACTACTACATAGCCTTGAGTTTATTTTAGTTATTTAAAAGTTTTCAGATGATTTTACTTAGTTACCTATTAGGAAAGATAGCTCCAATGTAGGTGTCAGGGACGTTTCTAGGCTACTGGTTGTACTGGGGGCACAGCTGTACCCATTTGCTTGTCAACCGTCATAGGAGCACAACTGTGCACAGAAAAGCCTGTTAAACACTAATCACTAAATGTGTGTACTCCATCATGGATGTGAAATGCAGAACATGTTTTTATTTCATTGCATTAACATAATTTCATTTCACTGAACATAAGACCAACTATCATCCTGCAACATAAAATACTTTTTTTTAAAATATCTGCTGTATCCATGCATTATGGGAAATGTAGTGCCATTAGTTAATTTTCGTGACTGTAGATCTGCTCAGAAAAAAAACCCCAAAACATCCTTTAATGCCGATAATTTTAGTGGGGCACAGCAGCCTGTTACTAGGGCACATGACCTAATAGAATTGATTAGATGATCGCACTGCCAACTTTTACCTTAACTTTCGTGATTTTTTATGCAAACTTGAACCGAACTTGAACCGAATCAGATTCCTTGTGCGTAATCTGCAGCCAAACTAAGAGTCGACTCTCTACACCGGGCATCAGAGTTTAGGAATTGAATTTGGGAATCGATCTCAACTACCCACGAGTGGCCACGTGAATCAAACAGATCAGATGTCGCGTGCAATTTACAAGGTGTTTATTTAGTTAAAAACAACAAACGTACAACAAAAATAAACAAACACATGACTAAAATATAAAGTATTTTCGCTGTCATGTGAACTGTTTTTTGTAAAGTACTATTAATGCCAAACAATGCAATTTGTGCGTCGATGATTATTTTCCTCTTTGGCCTAACAAGGTTTTGTTTATGGCTTGATCATGTGGATCGACTTGTGGAAAAGAACTGACCCTGGCCTTCATTTCACGGTAAGATACCCAATTACCAATTACTGTAAAGAACCATAGCGTAACTGTTTCTTAGTCTGATCTTAATGTCCAATCTTAAGGCTAGTAAAACGGCCAAATCATACAAATGTTTGTTAGGTTGAGTTTGCCAAGTCCTTCCATGTAGAATGTATATCCGTATGAGGTGAGATGCACCTTGTAGAAATATTCCACTGTTTGTGTGTTAGGTACATAATATGTATTATCATTAATCATTTGATTGGATTTAAAAGTATCACTAATGTTAAATAAGTAACGTGCGCCATTAATTGCTCACTCCCTAACCCCACCCCCCATGAACCTTTCTACATGTTGTAATGTTGTTATATGGAGTTAGAATTAACTGGACTTTTCGAAGTCCAAATTTCACGAATCTTCATAAAACAGATAAATAAAGTTCCAGGAGAAGGTAACAAGAACCCAAATAAACTGAGACATAAACATTGGTAATTTATATGCTCACAAAAATTAGAGGATAATATATTATGAAATGTACCCTTATTTTTGTGAGCAGTGTATTCACTGATAGGCTGATCCAATTTTCCATATCTGTCAGTGGCAAATGTATGTGTATTGACCTCTTTGTCTTAAATTTCTTCAATTTGTATACCATCTTTGACTGGATCGGTGGATTCCAAGGTCTTTAAAGAGAAGTATTGTTCATTTTTTCTGGCCTGATGAGCACGCGTTATAGGGCTGGATAGTGGAACTGTGTCTCCATCTAGAGGACACTGTTTGTTAACTTTTTCATGATATACTGCTCCAAACAATTTGAATGAAATATCTCAGTCAAATCTCCTTAATTGTTCTGTATTTATTTGTACTGCGCTTTACCACTGTAAAGCTGTGAGCAGTGTATTGATTCACTCAGATTCACCATTTCTTTACCAACGTGCCAATTTGTATCTGTCACTCAAAACAGGTTTATGGAATTCGAAACTTGTCTTTATGTGACAGTGCAACATATTTCCTGATGTATTTGCGATGAGAGAATATTTCAGAATAGAGCAGAAAACTGACTGAGAAGCATACAAAAACTTTGAGGAACTAGTGCATTTACCACCTGGTGTCTGCCTTGCATTTTCCTCCCCTTGTTTTGTTTTTATGCTCTCTGCACTCCTGCAGCTCCCGCAATTAGAAACAATTTCTTAAACAGACTAATCTGCCGGTGTCCAGAGATTCACCTGAGTGGTACCACCTGCTCGTAGTCATCATCACGATGCTTAAAAGAGGTGGAGTGACAGCCAAACATTATTCAGTGTACAGTCTGTTCATGTTCAATAAAACTTTTTTTTGCCAAATTGGTTGCACATACCATCTGTCATTACAACTGCTGTAATAGCTACAGTATCTGGCAGGGTAATATATGGTAAATGAATATGCTTAGAAATAACAAATAATTAATTGACTATTTAGAAAACAGGAAAAGGTTCTAAACTGGCTGTAAAACAGCGACATTGTTACTTTCCAGCCAAACAAATCTTTTGACTTGGTGTGCTTCTTTTGGCTCGGGGTGATACATTTATTTCTGTTTTGACCAATATTTTTTTGTTCTGTCCTTCACTGCTCCTTACTTTTACCTGCACTCTCTGGCCCCCTCCTTTAAAAAAAAAACTGTTTATTATATTAGGAATCACGGATTATTATTTTCGATCATGGATTTGACTTTAACTGTGCAAAATGTTATATTGCAGACATTTATCAGCATACTGCGTAAAAAGTTCAGGTGCTTTTACAGATGATTTTTATTTTAATCTTGAATTTTTATCAGTTTTATTCAGTTCCCTGAAGATATTGTTTTTATTTTTTGTTAAAGTAATACAAATACAGTCGCCATCTAGTGGACCAAATAGTTTGCACTTTGCATTTACCTGAAGTGATGCTTCCTGCCCTTATATGTGAAATCTGTTTCATTTGGATTTGCTTTACACCAGAGATCTGAGTGATTATCAAATTTTTGTAGGCTAGACAGTCATGCCACATAAGCTCATGTCCTTAAAGCATTTCAAAAACATTGCACTTTAATCATATTGCAAATAGAATTGAGCTGGACCATATAGTAAAATATCAAGTCATCATGTCGTCATGATGATAAACAACAATGTGCTTTATTGAACCTAAGCCCAATCCGTTGTTTTACTGCAGCGGTCACAACGTTGTTGTAAAGACTAAAGCACTAAGTGTAATTTATACAATCTGTTTAGACAGAGACTAACACATTTCTAGTTTGTTTACTAAATAAAACAAAAATAAAACATTTAAGCTATTGACCGTAAGCAGTTATTTTTTCTTAAAACAATGCAGAGCTATTTAGTTGTCTATTGGATTGATTTTAATAACTATACAAATACAAATAAGGCTCGATATCGGTAGATATCAGCAAGAAAAAAAACCAAAAACCTTGATCGGGACACCATCAAGGTCAGATCACATGACCTTTTACCATTGCTTCAGAGTTTAATTTTTATTCTCCCTAGCAAAACCTTTCTTGTGGGTTTCTTATGAACACACACCTGTTTAGTGTCAATCCTGTGAGTGCTGCTTTGTTTATCTGACTTTACCAATGGGGTCATTCAAGATTTTGTCCGACCACATTCGTACTATAAAGCCGACAGTTCAACACTACCTTTTCAGTTCTTAATATCCGATGGATCTTAAACCAGTCATTTCTGATTATTTTTCCAGTAATTTAGTTGTTTCATTTGATACACACCAGTAATTTGACCTTTATAAATCAGTGACATTGTTTATGTTATAACCACATACATCTGATATGGTTGTTAGACAGATAAGAAGCTGCTCACTGCATTAGTTAGAGTTGAGAAAATATTGCAAGCTGAAACATCTACAGTAATTATTCAATAAAACCCTCTTAAGTATTTGTATGATCAGTCCATCAGAGACTGTTTTGTGACCAGACAGTGCACCTCTGTAGGTGTGTTACTTCAAGGTAATTAGGAACTGAATGTGGAACATGTACACTGAAATACAAGCTGTGGAAAAGGAGCTTTAGATCCAGTGAGATTTAATTTGACATTTTAATTAGCAAATATAATTAATGTCCACGCTTGTGAATGTACAAACAAATTAGTTGCAGCGTGTTGCCCATTGTTGTGCATCAATATAACAATAGTTTGACTGAAAGTAGTAGTGAACTGAAAAAAAATGGGCCAAAACTGACAGTTTGAAGCCAGAGTTGAGACCGAAAGGGTGTTTTAATTTCCAGCATGTCCATGATGAACATGAAATGATTCCACACGGAACAATTTTTGCTGCTTAAACTGAAGGCAATATGACTGGTATAGGAGATGAATGAAAAGAAATAGCCATGTTTATGACTTTTCTCATCTGTATTACAACTACTGAAAAAATATATCGGCTACCCAGACTGCTTCCATTTCTAACATCCCAGTTTTCATCGGAGGCTTTCGCATATCTGACGTTCCTGTCTTTATTGCCTAAGCTTAAAATTGTTTGTCTATTTCTCAGTTCAAAACTATCTTCCTCTCTTCTGTGACAAAATGTCTTGATTGTAAGGCATCTTTGGGTTTGAGATGCATCTTAATTTTTTTTCCCCCCAAAATATTTTGACAAATCTTTGTCTGTTAAATGGTATTTGTTTTTGTATTTTTTTTTTTTGGTTAATGTCACTATTGGCGTCAGTGGGCATTTCAGAGTATTTAATTAACCTAACACACGTCTTTGGACGTGAACCACCGTGCTGCCCTTGATGGTGTGAAATGGTACAAAAATGCTTTGTAAAAGTTTCCATGTTACTTGCTGTTAAGCTTATTTGTTAGAAATCTACAGTAAGTTATCTTTCTTCAGTCACTTTTTTTTATCATGCTGTTGCTGTTACCATGGGTCGTGGTGAGAATAACTCAGCAACATGGAGCACAGAGTAGGAAAGCCTACCCTTAAGTCTCCCAAATTACCAAAATCTGCATTTATATAGTTGGAAGAACCTCCTGGTTTTAATAAAGTTTATTTCTCCATTCTGTCTGAAGTATAGAGAGAGACAGCTGTGGTCAGGTGCTGTCTTTATCAAGATTAATGAACAGTTTGAAGTTTTTAGTCCTCTGCATGAGATCAATGAATGCAATACTCACAAGGGCCAAACGGGAGCATCACACACACACACACACACACACACACACACACACACACACACACACGTGCGCCAATACGCAAACGCTTGCCAGGGGCTGCATGTTAAATGTCCAAGTGGTAATCAATGCAGAGAAATTAGCTATTGATTGTGTATCATTCTATAATAGGTAACCTATGGGTTTGCTCTTTTTGAAAATTCCAATACTGTTCGTGGGAGTAAAAGCATAATAACTCTGTCTAGCCAAGAATGGAGCTGTGAGTGCAGACACCAGCAGTGCTCTTGGGGGCAAACTGCAATTAGTGTAGAGGGCATAAACATGGGGAGAGGAAATATTGATGAACTTCACATGAGCTACAAAGTTCATTAAATACTTTATGAGAAGGTGGAGGCTATATTGGTTTTTCGGTAAGGTTGACCTTGATCTTAGTTTCTGGTTGAATTTGTGAATAAGAACAACAATTGAGGAACTGTTGATTCTTTTCTGTACAGTTGTTACATTGTAATCTACATCTATTACAGAAACTATTTGAATAGAACAATTCAATTCAATTTTATTTATATAGCTTTTTTTACAACGTAGCTTTGTGTCAAAGCAGCTTTACAGTAATACATTATCTAAAAGGCCAATCCCAAATTGAGCAAGCCTAGGGCGACAGTGGAAAGGGAAAAACTACCTAAAATGGTAGGAAGAAACCTCGGGAGGACCAAGACTCAAGAGGGGACCCATCCTTGTTGTACGTCTCATCTTTAACTATAAACTGATGGATGGGTGACTGGCATCTAATGCATGCTGTAACCATTTAAATGTGCAGCTCAGTCACAAATGTGTTATCCTCTGATCTTCCTGTGTGTTCAGTGTACCATTGAGTGCCCTTAATGACCTGATATGTACAGAACATACGATTTTGTTTTGAATAATTCGAATCAACAAGTTTACACGCACTTGAGTAATCAGATACTAGGAAAACTTTGTTTACGTGACATAACAATAATCAGATAAACAGGAGGGCATTTGTTCACTCCTTTTAAACTCACCTGAAGTTATTTGAGAGCTTTTAAAATTTTTCTCAGTTTTGATGTTTCCATCTAGAAGATGAATTGCATTGAAATTCATCCTTTCCTCACGCATATACTGTGTTCGAACCTCCTCAAAAGTGCTTGGTAGCCAAATGTGAGATTCTTCAATTTAATTCCAGGGTTTCCATATGTCAGCAAATAAATTTATGGAAACGGGCTGAGAAAAAAATAATAGCCCTTATTCAAAGCGACTTACAATTCATATTCAAAATACAAGCAATTGTGGGTTAAGGGCCTTGCTCAGGGACCCAATTGTGGCAGAGGTGGGATTTGAACCCTGAGCCATTTGGTAGGCCAACACAGTCCCATAATATATTATATTTAACTTTAGACATTAAACAAAACCAACTTTCAGGGATATTGCACTTGAGAAACAAGCCCCCAAACAAGGGACTTCCCCCGAGCATGGGAATGCAGTATCTCACAAAAGTACACACTGAGACCTTGTAACACTGATGAGCCACATGAAACACGGGAGGGAAAATGCCTAAAATTTGGCCATTTTCACTTAGTGGTGTACTCACTTTTATTGCCAGCATTTTAGACAATAATGGCTAAGTGTTACTTTATTTTGGGGGTACAGCAAATTTTCACTGTTATACAAACTGCAGACTGACTACTTTACACTGTATCAAAGTGTCATACCTTTAGTGTTGTTCTACAAGTAGAGATAATAAAATAGTTACAAAAATGTGAAGGTTGTACTCCCCTTTGTGACACTGTATGTGCGCTGAGAAATCTGATTACTGAAATAAAATTAAGATCTCTTTTTGGAATCTTAATTGATTGATTTGTCGGATCCTCATTGTAATTCAGTTGTAACCCATATTATGAACAACACAGACTGAATGAAACAGAGACTGAATGTGAACCAGTTTATATATACTGCTCAGAAAAAAAAAGAATGAATATTAACCAGTGTAGGTTAGAGAATGTACCAGGTACAAAGGAGTACTACTTAGTCTAGGACAGACATAAACGCATTTTACACCCTGGTACAAATAAGTAGCGGAAAATCATTCACGCAATAACGAGTTACTTACACAAAAAGTATCAGAAAACATCAACCACAGTACATGCTGGATTGAGGTAAGATAAGGCTTTAGATAAGTTTGGATCCTATGTCTTAATTTTTAATATCACAATCATCACAATGTTCTCTATCTTAAAGAATGAAAAATTAGCCCAAGCTTTGAGAATTTCTACTGCTGGTAGTACCAAGACATTATGTTTATGCCTTGTAAGTACTAATTTTCAGAACCTAGCGCTGAATCTCTTCATACATTACATATTATCCAGTTTGATGGAGTTGCTGTTTCTAGGTAGAAGACGAAACTCGCGTTACATTTGGGCAGCACCCTCATAAATCAAGCTGCAGATAAGCCTTTCTTCATCCACTTAACACTGCTTCTCTCTGCCTTAAGATCATTACAGTAAAAAAAGTGACACACGTGATTGATTAAAATGGCGTTTGGCGACGGCAGGTAAATCACACTAAGCGGTATGACACCGCAGTTCGTCATATCATATTTCTGTCAGGACAATGATGGTAAAAAGGCTTGTCACTGTGTGATATCTGACAACTCGAGCTATCCGCTTCAATACAAGAGAAGATTTACAGGCAGGTTTTAGTGGGCTGCAAAGGAGGAGCGGGAAAAACGGAGGTTCTGCCGGTGGATCGTCACTTTTCAAATGGCTGTAAATTTCATTAAAGAGGACACTTAAAGTCTATAACAAACTGCCAGGCATGAAAGTGTTTACCATTCGGCCAGATTGTCTAATGCCAGGTACAGACGACTCGACACGTTTAAAGCATGGCCTTGTGTTAACTCCTTTTATATGAGGGTACATTGTTATCGTTCAGTTTTCATTACTTCTAAAGGGAGGAGCAAGATTTACAGCACATTTGTAGAGAAATAATCCAGACAACTTTGTGATGAGGTAAACAGTGCTCTATTAAGACAAGTGTGAGATGCTGAGATGAAGTGGAGTTGTACAGTTATTTTGCAGTCATGTTGCAACACGGTGTTAGGAGCTGATAAGACTGACGTTATTTTATGTCAGTTGTGGTGCTCTCTCTGTGAATGTTGGTGTTGTCATCAGTGTTTTACAAAGCTAAATAACTGCAGTGGTAAGGTGTATTCTATACTTGATTT
>JAYJMA010000021.1:1634565-1645868 GCA_036873895.1 Parotocinclus cabessadecuia
CTGGGGGGGATTAGTGACCATAGAAACGGCTAACCATCCTTGTTTTGTATACGATCTCTTACATGAATGACTGACACGTCTGTTTCTCCACGGCTGACCCATAGAAATTAGCAAATGACTTATTATGCAGCACTACGTGTGTGTGTGTCTGTGTCTGTCTGTCTGTCTGTCTGTCTTAGTACTGTACTTAAGTGCCCCCTTTAATCACTTCTTTGGAATTTGTGTGTGGTCTGTTTGGGGGGTGCAGAGCTGTGGCTTGATGATTTTTTTTTTATGTGATTATTTGGTGTGACCGTGACAGAAGAACGCTCATTTACAAAGGAAAGAAAAATTCTAAATGTTTGGATATATGGTATATAGGTTCATATGAGAAAATACTGATAGTCATTTTTTTGTGGATAAATCTTTTTTGGCGCTGTAGATTCTTTGAGAATGATCACAAAGACGGCAATTTAAAACCTCTCTCTTAAGTTGCTATAAATGAATCCAAATTAATACCCACATTATGTTAAGATTCACGTCCATATGATTTTACCACAAGTGGCATTGTACAATTGATTGACATGGCAAAAATATCATATATCACCTGTGACCCCTGGAAGACATTAGAAATAAGCGAAACATGACTGGTATGTGTAAAAATTATACTTTTTTTTTTTTTTTTTTGTAGGATCTCAAAGTAATTAAATTGTTAATGCTTTATTAAAGCTTCTCAGAAAAGTTATATTAGTATATTTTCTAAGCATGTGTATACAGTGCGTGCTCACTCAGAAATAATGACAGAATATACGCTCACTGTGCAGAAATGTTGTTCTAATACTGGGTAGGGTTGTACCCCATCTGCCTCAAGGTTCAAAGTATGCATTTGAGATTCC
This sequence comes from Parotocinclus cabessadecuia, assembly GCA_036873895.1. NCBI lineage: Eukaryota > Metazoa > Chordata > Actinopteri > Siluriformes > Loricariidae > Parotocinclus > Parotocinclus cabessadecuia. Next base: position 1,635,441 of record JAYJMA010000021.1, read on the forward strand.
TTTCTGTTCCTCTCAAGAGTACATGATTATTGTAACTTTTCTGGATGTATTTTTCTGTAGTTCATTATTCTGAATAAACTCCATAAACAGATGTGCATGGGAATCAAATGAGATCGGAAGCTATTGAAGTACTTAAACCAGCAGTCATGCCACAATTTGAATCACTGAGATCAAATAGTTTGCCCTAGTCCTGATGGATAATGTAAACATTACCTGAAGCTCCTGGCTTGCATCTTCATGACTTTGCTTGTTGCACTGCTGCCACATGATTAGATGATGGTACAAATGTGGAGCTGTACATGCGTTCCTTATGAAGTAGTTGGTGCATGTGTATACACACACACACACACACATCAGCCAAACATTAAAACTATATGAACCGTAATGAGGTTTTGTGTGTCACGCTTCAAATCAATGTTCACGTGAGTGCGCAGGGTTCCTCAGCAGTACATCACTCTGAGCATCACACTCCCTCCACTGGCTTTACTTTTTCTTAAAGTGAGTCCTACTGTACACCATCACTTCCCGCATGTGCGTGCGCGCCATACAATGGATTGCCACCCGGTCTGGGGTTGTTTCACTTTTGCGCCTTGTGCTGCCGGCATTGGCTCAGCAAAGGGGATTATGCTGATAAGAAAGTGAATAAATAATAGCTATATACAGTACTGTACAAAAGGCTCAACATTAGATTTATTTTATCGATGATATAATGACCATATGCAACATACGTGTGTGTGTGTGTGTATGTTATATATGGCCGTGTGTGTATGTTTTATATATTTATTAGAGTTCATTAGCAAATGTGTGAAGTTAGATGGTGACTGAACAGTCGGTTCTTGTAGTCACCATGTTGAATGAAGTAGAAATGTTCTCCATAACGTTATAGCCACTGTGTCTGGGTCGACGACTGGGTCAGAGGGTGCTGTGGGTTCCTCCTGGTCAGCAATGTGGACTTTGTATTGACAGTGGTCCAAGAAGGAACAAACTACAAACTAGTGGTTGCTTTCTAAGCACACTGATGTGAAAAAATCTCTCATACACTCAGAATAGACTAAACAGCTACTATTGTACAAGTCACATAAATATTTGAATTTACTTACAGGACTGCAGTGCCAGAGAATAATGCTGCCTAGTCCAAGACCAGTCAGAGTGCTTACTGTGCTAACATTTATTCAATTCATTCACAATCTATCCTAAAGTAAAGAAGCACCATGGACGAATATTGTCTGGTCAGATTAATTCTGTTTTCTTTCCAAACACGTGGATGGTCGAGTAGGTGTACACCGTGTACCTGAGGAAGTGATGGCAACAACAAGCATAGCTGGAAGAAGACAAACTGATGGAGTGAGTGGGTAATGTTGTGCTAGCTGGGAAACCCTTGGTCAGGACATAGATATGGACGTTCATTTCATGTGTGACACCTATCCAAGCATTGCTGGGGACAAAGTGGTTTAGTGTTTCAGTGTTTTGTGTGTGTGTGTGTGTGTGTGTGTGTGTGTGTGTGTGTGTTCAATGCCTACTAAATTAAACACCTTAAAAAATGAAATGGCTTTTATAATTAAATAAAACTAGTCGGTGATAAAATAAGATAAGCCTATGAAATGTAAATTGCTTTAGTTTAATACCTTCTAAATCTTATTTATAATAAGATTAGCTTCTCTATGTAGAACATGGTGCTTGTAGAAAGTTTTTGAGGTCCAAGTGAGATTATATATTTTAATTTCTAAAATTAGCAGTTTACAGTAGTTTACATCAGCAAAGTTTGTGAAGTGTTTTTTTTATTAATGCATTTTTTGCACTTATGGAAGTCTATTTAAGAGTTTTACGAAGACTGTGCATTGATGTAAAGAGAAATAAACTTGTGTTGTTTGCTCAGGAGGGGGCAGCCTTGTTCCATCAGATCTGAGGCTGCTTAAGCTGAATTGTATAGAATAAAGAGAGAACTGAATCTTAGCCACTTTTGGTAGCACCGAGTTGATAAAAACGTTGGAGCTCGACAACGTTCTCAGCATTTCTCACTTATTCTTCTCTGCATCAATTGTTTTAATTAGATTTGTTTGCTGTTTTATAGTGTTGTTTATACACTTTGCATGGTGTAGAAATGCCATTTTTTTTTTTCTTATTTTACTAGAGACAGGCCAAGATTAATTAATTACTACATACAATTTACTAATGAAATGATAGGGTAACAGAATTTTGGACAGGTCATTGGAATTTCAATTTATATTTTGAGTAAAATAACCACACAATTCCCTTTTCGTTTGATGTTGTACAAGCCTTAATTCGAACATATAATTAGATTTTTCTTTTCATACTTCAGGGTGTCCCATTTACAGAATCAAAGTAATAACAATAAAACCAAAAGCAGAAATCAACAGTTAAATGATGCATAAATACACTGCTCACAAAATTTAATATATGGGTATTTCATTATGGGGTGTTTTATTTTAAAGTTTTCCTTTATTTTGTGAGCAGTATGTGTAATAAATAAGAATGAAAAACAACTAATCCACCGAAGTGTTAGCAATATGCCGATGTTCCCAGTAACCTATTACCCACTCTCGTCTATCTCTTAGGTTTGGGTTGCTCCTTAGCTTTTTCGTTTCTCCGTATACATGCACACATGCTACCCTTAACCCTTCCTCCTGAGTAATGGCTGGGTTGTGGTGCTGGTCAGCATATTGTCACCTGGGTCCCATTAACAATATTCTTGCTTCAGCACTCACCCCTACCCCCAGTTCACCTCAGTCCACAATGCTTACCCTGTCCCTGTACAAGTGCTTTTCTCTTCTCTTTTCCCTTATCCAACAATAGTAAGAGTGATAAAAGGCATTCTTTGTGTTTTGCCAACTCCAGTATAGCATCTCTGTAAGTGGAGGTCTTCAGACACAGATGGGTCTGGATGCTTTAGGAAGACAACAGCGGTGAGAGCGATCTGTGTGAATGAGCAGGTTCCAGGCTCGGAGGCCTCAGGCGTCAGGGCTTCGGGTCAAGGCTAGCCACAGATGCAGCTCTTTGTCTCTGAATCCAAACTATTGAAAGGCTCTGGGGATGGCTGCTTAACTGTGTTCTGGCAGCTTGCTCTCTCTGCTTTCAGGCAAAACTGAACTGAAAATCGAGCGCTTCTTTTTAGATCAATATACAGTGTCTTTATGGCTTTTTAAAATCATACAACGTGTTAAGAAGAGCTTTTTTTGCATTGTGTATTATGGGTAATTCACATTTCCAATAATCCTTAATGGTTTTGGGCTGGGGACACCGGTAATAGTTTACTGGAATTCACTGAGACAGCATCCTATGCTTACCTCTGCTTACATTAATCTGACTCAAACTTTGATTTATTATTTCAGGTGCTTTAATGCAGTGATTTATTTATTTGATGCGATTTAACACTTCCGGTTGAATATCGGTTCTATCAACAAGATTAGCTGAATTAAGTATTAAAATTAAGCCCGTCCATGTCCTTTTACATGTTTTAAATTCGAATGTTGCGCCCAGGTCCTGCACAATTATTTTTGTACTTTTTAAAAATTATTTTATACTTTTGTGACAAATGAGTTGCAGTTTAGTACATTTATGTCTGTGTATTAATTTGGTAAACTTTGTACAAAGCCAGAAAACTAATGCTCAAGTAAATTCTGATGCATTATGTCTCTCACACATGGTGAGGAATGGATTATTATTTCAATAATAATAATAATAATAATAATACCTGATCAATATCAGGAATTGACTGATAAGTTTATGTATTGTATCGGAAAATTCCTATTTTTCCCCCTATTTATTGTACGATCATCAGCATTTACGAAACTACAAATGCTTTTGTCTCCTTCACTCTTTTCTGTGAATATATTTTACTTATGTGGTTTGCATAATCAATACAATAGCACAATATAACAATAGAATAGCCATTTTAAGTGTGGAACCACTCATTTAATATATGCTGAATGTACTACGAGTGAAGGTTTTGCCATTATGTCTGCCAAAGGCTGTAGATGACATTTCAGGATTGTTTTGTTAGCAATTCTGAATTACAGCAGATCATCTGGCACATCTTAAAATCTTTATCAGATTTGCTTTAGACGTCTTTTTGGCTACTGTGATGTAACTCCCAGTCAAAAATCTCACTATTCAGCATTGTTTCGTATTCTGGTCTGTCATGGAGTCCAGTGTGTGCTGATATTTGTTCCAGCCCTGCATACCGCCACCTCGTAAAGGCATTAAATAAACCTGAGTTTATAAAAAGAAACATGCCTGCCATTAGAGGTTGTGGGAAACGGTAACCGCAGTGGTTGTGGCTCTGATGATCTGTGCTGAATATTCATGTTCTAGTCTGTAGCATATATTCTTGATGACAGTCATGCAGGTGGCGAGTTACTCGTCATCTGTCACTCATCCTGTCCTCAGCAAAGCGAATCATCATGTTATTGTAAAGTCAGTCACTTCTTATTAGGTGCCACTGAATTGAACCAGCGAGAGATGGTGATTTTTCCGTCAGGAGATGAGTATGGTTTGTCTGAATCCATTAAACACTCTCCAGCTCTCCCTCACTCTCGGTGTCGTCTTCTCATCTGCAGCTAGGCTTCGTGTCATTGTTTCATGAGGAGTGGGGCCCGTTGCACCCCATCCCTTAAATTTGACATGTGCACCGTGGGACATGGCAGCTCCCTTAGAAAAGGCCGGCATGCAATCATCTACACGCTGTAACCTTACGCCTGCCATTGTGCACTCCTCTGTCCACATTCATTTGTGTCATGCCGTGGCTTTGATCGCAGAACAAAACTGTATTTCTCTGATTAAAGAGATGGGGTAAGTGCACTTTGCTACCCAGTGGTGGTGTTCAGCCCGACGTACTGCTGAACAGGCTGGCAAATTCCTACCAAATTGCCTTACCTAGGGAGGTTTTAACATTCTTAAGATAAAACTAAAATGGAGATGGGTATTATTATTGTTATTATTATGTGTATAGGGGTCTTAAAGATGTTTTCCACACCAGCTTACAACTGCTCATTGCATCTGACACTCAGTCACTTTTGACCAGCACACGCTTCTGCGGTCAAACTACCGTTTCACAGATTCCTACTATAAACTACAGGGCTTTTTATCACCCGAGTCACTCGCTGTGCCCATGTCTCACTATAATGGATGGAGATATGAGGACGGAGATGGGTAAAATGCGTAAAGTTCAGAACTGTGCAAAAGTTCTAGGCCATCTTTAGGATATAATCATTGTTTCGGTGGGTATTTGTTCCAACAAATCCAACATAAGTTGAATTTTTTCACTTGGAGTTTAATATATACTGTACATATAGTGCAGTCTGTGTTAAATATGACTTTCCCTCACGTCATGCATGACTCATCTAGCTAGGGGAAAGTGCAAGATCATAGTGCATTGTGTACTTTAAACATGGTTAAAACACTACTAAAAATATTTGAATATCTCACGTTTTCCAGCGCTCATAACTCCTGCCACATCAAGTGGAAAAAATTGCTTGCCTGGAAAAAAAAATAAAATCGGTGTCCGTTTCTACTGAATATGCTTTTATGTTTATTATCAGATGCCCATTGTATAGTGGGGTCATTGAAATGCAACCAGAAAATAAAGGAATTTGTATGCATTATTTAAAAAAAAAAAGAAATAACAAAAAAAGCTGAAAAACAGCTTCTATTGGCTACAGTGGCAAGTATTTTATTAACCTCTACTTACTCTTGAGCAATAGCAGCATCTGGAAGCTTTGCTGGGAAGTTAGCTAGTGTATCAGCCCAGAAACCACTTTCAGAAGGGGAACAGGGTGAAAAGGTTAGGATATGCTAAATCTCACAAAGATTGGAATGGAGACTAGTGGAGAAGAGTATTATGGAGTAATTAAGTAATTGCAATGTTTGGGTCTGGTCATTGGTAGTTATATACAGTCATTATACTATTGCTAAAACAGCTAATCTAATGGTGGACTAAGGCTTTTGTACAGTTTTGAATATGCTGTTCAGTGAATGCCTTCTCACCTTTACCTACATCTTAGACTTTTGCTTTATTCAGTGTGTAATAATAAGTTATGGTAATTTATTTTATACAGACAGTAGAGAATGTACCTGCAGCTGCACGCATTATAGTGCTACATGTAAAGAACGGTCTCTGCTCATTAACGAGGCGAAACCCTGCCCAATGTTCAGACAAAAGGCAGGCAGCAATAGCAATCAGAAAATCCACTGTGCCATTATATTACATTGCCATCATTAAAAGTAGGTGGGGTTTGGAATATGTAGGAGCAAGATGGGAATTTTCCCTCAGAAGTGTTGGAAATGGTGCCGTTGTATCTGAATATTTTCTGGAATGTGGTTTGATTGTAATAAACATATGCTTAACCTTACATAACCCTCAAATAAGAACTATAGCCAAGATTACCACGTAGACTGTGTGTACATTTTTGAACACTCGATAATGGCTGTAAGGGGGTGCAGTGGTTAGCACTGTCGCCTCAGTGCGCCTAGATTCCTGGTTTGACCCTGAACTCCGTCCATGTGGAGTTTGCATGTCCTCTGTGTGTGGGTTTCCTTTGGGTTTCCTCCCACAACCCAAAAACTTTGGTTAATTGGTGTTTCTAAAGTACCCTGTGTATGTGTGTGTTTGCTGTTCAATGGCTTGGCACCCTGTTTAGGGCTGTTTTTGCCTTCCGTCCTGCGCAGGCACTGTCTTAACTGCAACCCTATAGCCTATAGAAGCTGTTTTTCCTGATTTTTTTTCCTGATGTTTTTAATACTGCATAAAGATGTCCTATATTTTCTTGTATTCTAATAGAGATTAAAATGATCATATATGGTTATTATAGCATTGCTAAACACAATGGGATATCTAATAGTCTAATATCTAATAATCTAATAGTGGCCTAACACTTTAGCACATTACTGTGAATCAGAACATTATTTTATATATTTATAATAATCTCTAAAGTATTAGCTTGAAATCATGTGTGCTTCAGGGCATCTTCTCACTATCCTCTTCTACCTAAAATCAGCTGGGTACCCTAAAGCCCTAGAGGGTGAAGCTCTGATATCAGGAAGAGAGCGCGAGAATGAATCTAAGTGAGAGCTCATCTCATCGTTGGCTGGCTTGACCTTTCCCCGCTCCCAGTATCCTCCTGTGTTTGCGTTTCACCCAGCTGTAAAATTAGATGGAACGAGCCCACTGTAACTCATAAATAGCAGATCGTACCGCCCGTTTCTGTCCAGGTATGTCAGGAGCACATGACCTTAAGAGTCCTCGGGCTGCTGAAGGGAAATCTTCTTTGCTTCTAGCAAAAGGATGATTGGGTATGTGAAGTGGACACCCGTTTTGGCAGACTCTCAACTTAAAGCCATGACATATGGAAGTCTGGACTGCGCTCTGAAAACATGGGTCTGTTGTTACTATACATTTCCACAAACAGGCACACTTGTCATGGACTTGCCCTTGGATGATTATGGTTGATATTAATGAAGCAGAAAAGTAGGAATAAATAAAAACGAAAATTCTGGCATTTCTGGCTTACAAACATGACTTTAGTGAATGAAAATCAATTTGAATATTTTTACATACATGCTCTATATGGACAAAATATATATTGGGACACCTACGTGTTTACACTTGAGCTTTTATGAGGTCCCATTCTAAATACATAAGTACTAATATATTGTTGGTCTCCCTTTGCAGCTGTAACTAGGACAGCTTTCTACAAGATTTTGCAGTGTCCCTGTCAAAATATTAGCTCATTCAAGTTACTTTGTGTACTGGGGCACATTTTGGGCACCGGGGTCATTTTGGAACCCCTAAACTGTTTCCATAAAACTGGATGCATACAGTTGTCTGGAATGTCTGCTTGTGCTGAAGCATTGGGTTTTTCTCCCTTCACCTGATCTAAGGGTCTTGGCCTAACCCCTGAGAATTAACATCCACATAGCATTATCCTTTCTCCACCAAACATTACAGTTGGCTCAATGTAGTCAGGCAAGTAATGTTTTTTTCTGACTGTTCATCAGACTGCCAGTAGCATGATTCATTACTCTAAAGACCATAATTAAGTTGCTGTGGTTCAGAAACACTTGTACTTTTCGATAATGCTGTTTCCAGTTGATCATGGGATATCTAGGATGGAAGACATTTCATAAACCGACCTGTTGCAAGGGTGGCGTCCTCTAACAGTACCACGCTCAAATGCAGTGTGCTCTTTACAGGAATGGATGTTTAGTATTAAATGAAATGAAATTGACAACTGACTAGAAAACATTTAATGGTAAAATAAATGTAAAATTAGTTGTTAGCATTTGTTAGAAGGTTAAAACTGAACATATATCGGATGCTCAGGGCAAACTGGTAATTGTTACAGTTATCAGTATGGGTGTATTTATTCACTGCAAATGTTAACGGGTCAAAATAACAAACACATAATAAATTAATGTGCTTTCAGACCTTAATTTATTAATAATACAAATAATAATACAACAAAAACACTGTATATTCATTTTTAAACAAAACAGTAATATTTTCTGTATTTATATTGTGTCAATATAACCCCCAACCCCACGCCTTTACAACCCAAGTTTACAATGAATTAAACATACATTGGGTTTGTCGGAATTTATCCACCATCGCAAAGCGTGGAGCAGCAATAATCCTCTTTGGTAATGTTTGTTGTATTATGAAGTTTTGGATGTCGATTTTCATCAATGTGTATTTGGTCAGGTGTATATTAGATAGTAGGGTGTGTTAATACAGCATTATCATCTTACTTTGCTTTCTCATAGCTAAGCACTGGGTGCAGCACTGGCAGGGAAATGTTGCTCTTAGTGTTGCTGTTGGAGGCTGCCAAATTTGCAGTGCAAGTGGCAAAATTTGATTGTTCACCTTCTCTCATTTCTTAGGTTTAATACCAACATGAATTTTGTAAGTCCATAGCAACAACAAAGGGATAAGTATAAAGCTTACTGTAGGGTCTCTGTGGTAAGGCTGCGGACATGACATGTGTCAGCACATGATAAATTGACTCGGTGTCTGTAAAATTTTGGATGCAAAGCTCTGGAAAGAGGGAGTGTGGGTGCGTGTGTGTGTGTGTGTGTGTGTGTGTGTGTGTGTGATAGAGAGAGAGAGAGAGAGAGAGAGAGAGAAGGCTAAGCAGAAAGCCTCAGCGCGTGTGTGTGTGTGTGTGCGCACGCATTTGTGAACCAGATAAGACACAGCTGAAGGTTTGGGTAGGTTGCCGGCTTTCTGCCCTTCAGAGGTGCATCTTGGCGCCAATCAAGTTGGGGTAGATGGGGACAGAGAGATGGCACAGGTAAAAAAAAGTATGGCAATAAATAGAATAGAAAATCTTTTTGACTACAGACGAAAGTCAAACACGTGTACTAACAAAGTCTCTTCTATACAAGCACTGCAAATTATTTCAACAGCCTTCAGGCTCACACCCTCTGTTTTCATCTCGTTATTTAGTCCTGTCTCTTTGCCAGGCGTAGTAGTTGTGTCAAGGAAGAAAGGAAATAAAAGAGGGAATAGAAATGAGTTTGATAAAGTGCTGGTGTTCCAGGAGATGTGCTGCTAATAATCTTCCACGGCTAATCAGCAGTCCTGTGCTGTGAAGAGTTGGCTTCCTGTCATGCGCTGTGTACTGGGGAAGACACAAGGATGCAGGCCAAATCCAGCTTGTTTCTCAGGAGTGTGTCTGTCTGTTTTGTGTGTGAGAGAGCGCGAGAGATCATGGAAAGCCTTCTGTAGTTCTCCTTGAAATCTTTACATTTGCATTCATGGGTACGAAGCTAATATTAAGCTAATGGAATTAATGGTAGTAGGAAAGCATACATTGTAGCCCTGTGTAGTTAGTTAGTTAGCCCTGTGACTAGTTCTTTTGCTTTTTAATTTTATGGAAGTGTAGGAATATCATATTTAATCCATGTTTATCAGCTGAACCAGATTTCTCACATACCTGATTTCTATGTTTTGTACATTTGTTCTGTATTTATTGTGTCTTTATACGGTCCTGCCTACATTTTAGCATGGTGTACACATGTACAGTCAGTTAGGTTAAACTTTGTCAATGCACTTGCCATGCATTCAGAGTCCCTTTCACTTTTACAGTCTTTTACTTTTATAATACAATGGTTTCTCCCATCAATAACCAAATAGTTTTCACTCCAAGAACCATAATAACAAAAAAAAATGAAACCCTAAAAGTATTACATAAGAATTCAGACCCTGTACTCCAGTATTTAGTTGAAGCATCTTTGGCAGCTTAAGGCCATTGTTTTATTGGAAGGTAACTATTCTCGGTGCAGTCTAATGTCCTGAGCAGTCTGGATCAGCTTTCCATTAACTATATCTCTGCTTTGCTTAATTGAGATTTAGTTCAGTTTCCCAGTCCAAGCCGCTAAAAAAACACCCACACAATATGATGCTGTCTGGTA
>JAYJMA010000021.1:1645968-1662550 GCA_036873895.1 Parotocinclus cabessadecuia
AATATTGCTTAAGTATTACATAAGAATTAAGACCCTGTACTCCAGTATTTAGTTGAAGCATCTTTGGCAGCTTAAGGCCATTGTTTTATTGGAAGGTAACCCTTCTCGGTGCTGTCTAATGTCCTGAGCAGTCTGAATCAGCTTTCCATTAACTATATCTCTGCTTTGCTTAATTGAAATTTAGTTCAGTTTCCCAGTCCAAGCCGCTAAAAAAAACACCCACACAATATGATGCTGTCTGGTATTAAGCAAGTGATGAACAGTGCCTGGTTTCCTGGACATGACGCTTTTTACATATTTGTTTGATCAGACCACAATCTTGTTTCTCACAGCTTGAGTATTTTAAGTTGTTTTCCTGTGTCTTTTACTGAGAAGCTTCTGTCTGGCCACTCTACTCTAAAACTTGCTTTAAATGTATTTAGTACTGCAGTGGACCTTCTGGAAGTTTCTCCCATTTGCACACTGGACTTTGGAGCTTGGCTAGAATGACAATTGGGTTCTGGGTCATCTACCTTACTGAGTACCCTCCTCCCCAGTTACTTAGTTTGTTGGGTGGCCAGCTCTATGAATATTCCAGTTGTTCTAAACAACTTCCATTTTTAGAATTTTAAAGGCCACTGTACTCTTGAGAACTTTCAAAGCAGCAACATTTTCTGTGTCTTCACATAATCCTGTCTATAAACTGTACAGGCAGTTTGTTTCTCATCATGGCTTGGTTTTTGCTCTTATAGACATTTTAGCAGTAATAACTTATATAGACAGGTGTGTTTCTTTCTAAATTATGTCCAATCAACTGAATTTACCACAAGTAGCTGCAGTCAAGGTGTAGAGACATCTCAAAGATGATTGAAGAAATCGAAGAAGTTTCAAGTGTCATAGCAAAGAGTGTGAATACTTATGTCAATTGTAGTTCTCCTTTTTAATCAATTTGCAAAAAAAAAAAAAAAAATTGAAAAGAACTGTCAATTAACAGACAGTAATACTGAAAAAATTTGAAAAATGGATCCTGGGAGTTTGGATAGCATATTTATATTTTATTTTTTAATTGGAATTGTGAAGCAGATTAGTTACTACTGAAAAATATTTGAGCTAATATTGTACAAATAATTATTTTTTATATAGTTTCCCCACCAATATCAAATCCGTATCATCTCTCTGTAGAGATATATACACAGACCCACGCATACACATTTTCCCCTTTACCTTGAAACCCAAATTCACTTAAGGTTTTATGCTTCCAGAAAGTCTCTCTCTGGCTGAACTCTCTGACACTTGTGTATAAGGTTGTGTTCCATGCCTGGACTTTAATTGAAGAGGGATGGGTTGGGATGTTTGTTGGCGTCCTTCCCCCGTCACTCCTGTACTCCACGGGTCACTGAGATCTGTAGAGTCCCCGCTCAATGCCTTACCTCTATTTACCTCCCGGTCTCCACTGAGAATATGCTATATTGAAGTTATTTTATGCTCGGCTTACCGTTCTCACTTTCACTTTTCTGCATCAAATCTTTCCAGCGCTTCTCTCTCTTTCTCTTCTTGTATCTTATTTCTATTCAGCGTTCGTATTCCTTCCATTTTAGAAAGAGCTGATGCGGAGAACGAGAAGCGGGAATGAAGGATAGCTCAGGGTTGTTTTGGATCTACAGCGAAAATTGGAAGAGGGGCTTTATTCTAAATGTTCTGAAGTTTGAAATCTAGTTCTGAAATTGATTTACATTTCTATATTTCTATATTAAAATTGTGTCTTGGTTATATTTTATAAAACACCCAGATAATGTTTACTCAATTAAAACGTAATTGCTACTGACTGAAACGCATTACAGAACAGAGCTACCTTTTTGGTTAAAGATCTGATTTTACTGATGTAATTTGATGTAATTACACTTCCAAGGAATGTATTTTTAAAAATTATTTGTTTTAAGTTGCCAATTTTAGGTTCACTTAAAGGCTTTAGTCCTGCTTTTTATTCCACTGACATAAGTCTTTCTATGCGACATGACTAAATTGATTCAAAACCAGCCAATACCAATATCAATTTTGTTGATGGCGCACCTCCATATTAAGATGTTACATATTCACCTTTTTAATCCCCATTTCTTTCCTCTTGTCCACATTTCCAACTGTGTGCTGACTGCTCTGCTAATGGTGGAGGTCCACAGGCCAACGAGACCATGGCACAGTTTGTGGCTGGTGACCACTTCTTTTCACCGGCAGATGGCCGACTTCTGCAGCGAGAGCATGCCCATATGGAGGAACATGCTATTCCTGCTGTATCCATCGGGCATCTTTGCTGGTGTCTTAATCATCCAATTTGGCTGATAGTGCTGTTGTGACACTAAGAGAAACGTTCGTCCTTCCCTAATATCATATTAATTGCATTGTAATATTTTAGTCCTTTTTGTTATATAAACAAATGGGAAAAGAAATATTTTGTGATTTAAATGAACAGATGCTTAGTTCTGGAATGGGTTGGAAAAAAATAACAACCAAAAAACAAGAGACACGAGAGTTAAGTTAAATGTATTATGAACCGATGAGTTTATCGAGTGTTTTTACAGCAGTCTATTTTATATAAAAGCTGACCCTATGATAAGTAATGGTAAGCACATTGATCTTAAAAACACTTACTTTAACATGCAGTTGACCATAATCATTAACACAAATCTTATTTTATCATAAAGTCTTGAGATTTTCATGTAATTTAGTGAGTAATGGATTGAAAGTAAAAAGTAAAAGCACCTAATCTATTGATTAATTAGGGCACACACATGGGTGCTAATGCTAACCGTAGCCTGCTTTCTGGAGCATGACGTTTCTGTTTTCCTTTTAGCTGGTGGTCAATACTAACCCCTTTAAGCAAAACCCATTAGGACTTATTTACACTAAGAATACAGTACTGTGTTGTAAAAATAAAGAAAAAGACTATGGAAAAATCTGCTCTGAGAAACTTTTGTGTATTTGAATCAGTGTATTGAATCGGGAGTTTGGTTGATGGCTGAATCAAGCTGGAACATTTTTAGCAAGTGTGTGGAGTACCAAGCAAACGGGGAGAACTAAGAAAAATGTCTAGTCAAAATGCACTGAAAACCCATTTATCGGGTTCCATGGCGGACGAGAACCGAGGTACCGCTGTACTTTCAGTTATGCCTTTGAACAAATTTTAGGGAATTATGACTTTTTAAGTGATTTAGAAAATAGTTTTTAATCATATTCTCATTTGCTTATTTATTTTTTAATTTGATGAAAAAGTAATTTTGTCTAGGTTGTGCTGAAAAAATACCAGCCGCTTTCTCTGTAATCATTTATGTAAAAGGGTTTCTACAAAGGCAAGGACAGAAGCATGCAATTATGGCTGTTATTACTACAATCAGTGAAGTAAAAGAGAACATCTTTTAAAAAATAGTTCTGAGACATTGTTTTGGGGCACTGCCTATGCCCTGCTTCACACATTAGCTTGATTGAAAGGCTTTTTTTCTCCACACTGAGATCTGAGCTAACATTGGTGATGTGGAACAATTTGCCCATGCATAGGCCTTATATGCACACACTTTCATGTGTTGTTGATCTCTCTTGATCAACTCAAATGCAGAGTAAGAATGAGTTACTCATAATATCTAACCAGCCACAGTAAGTTTTAATGGTACTGTGGTCTTGCCTTTATTAAACACTTTGCTTAATCAGTGACAGTCCATTGAATGTATTTGTGCAACTACCTTATCGTCGGTGTTCATTTGCTTGGTAGTTCACGTTTGGACAAGAGTCTTCTAATACGGTTGATGTGTTTAGAGACCTTTGTGTGACTCGTTTGTGTGTGTAATTTGTGTGTGAGGATCACTAAGGACACTTTAGAAACACTGATTAACCTAATATGCCTGTCTTTGGACTGTTGGATGCAACTGAAATACCTGGCAAGAACATACATGGACATGTGCTGATATTTAGAGAGCAGGGTGACCGATGACTGACTATATAATTCTGATTAAACCCCCCATAAAAAATGAAAAACTAATAACAATAAATGACCAAATCTATGCACATTTCTTTGAGTTATTTTTGCTCTAAACAACATTCATTACCAGATGTAACAGTATCATAATCTGAGGGAAAATGAAATTTTATAATTGGGGTTTATAAAGTGCCCCTTAGTGTCTGAATGTGTGTATGAATGTGTTTGTGTCCTACAGTGGATTAGCCCTGTCTAGGGTTGTACCTGCTTTGCGCCATGTGCCGCCTGGCTTTCCCACAGCCCTGACTAGGATAAGGATAATATAATGAATGAATAAATAATATATTTACTTCCACTGGACCATGTGTTTGACTTTGAAAGTCTAAAAGAATAGTGCAAGTTGGTGTAAATCAGACTGTCCTTTTTAACTTTAGTTGATTGAGACCCCTTGAACCCTTCATTTTCTCAAACTCTTCCTACACTGATGTGTTCATACATTTCAATGATCTCTCTTTGCTGTCAGACACGGCAAGACCCAAGTCCTTAAAACTTTGAGACAAAATGTGGTTGTGTTTCAAAGATTTCTCTCACCCCCTTCAAGTTCAGCTCTCTAATAGGCCTCGGGTGAATGTTCTTCTCTAAACAGCACCTCCGCTGCTTTTGAAGAGATATTAGAGAAGCAAATGAAAGGACAAAGATGTGCTATGGAATACAAAAGTTAATAATCTTGGGGTTTGATAAATGGCCCAGCAAATGCTTCTTGATTTGGCCCTAAATTGCATGGCTCTGCACCGTCTTAATTTATTCATTTCCTTGTTGACTATGCAAGGACTTGGCAATCCAGAGGACACTGTTGGTAATATATGGTAAATAATGCACGGTAGACTACACCTGTCCACTCTGTACTGTATGTCCTCACATATTCCACATCGTTCTCCTGTCCCCCTCCGCAGCCGTCATCGTACGCCTTCCAAATGTTAGCCAGCGGGAAGACAAGCTTGAGGCGGTGTAGAAGCTCTCACATATCTTTTTATTGCCACATACATCAAGCGTGTTGAGACATCCAAAAGAGACTGCGTGATCCGTGCCGATCCATTAATCATCATTCATTGTATGTTAATAAATTCAGAATTTCCCATTTACCATGCGGCCCGTTTGCACGTAGCAGCAACGCAACCTTTCCAGAGCCCATAAATCACATAGCCCAAGTCATTTGACAGAGCAGCCTAAACACAGCGCTCCAGTCAGTCCCGCGGGCACAAACACATGATCTAATAGGCCTGCATCAGACCTGCGAGTCATGGCGTCTTTGCCAGAGCCTGGCATGTGCCGCTGATACTAGCAGTCAGAAAACTAGCAGGATTGGGGAATAAATTTAAGCCGAAGGCCTTGTCTGTTGCCGATGCATGATCTTAAGGTGGAGGCTACGTTGCAGAAAGAAGAACTCTTGGCTGATTGTGTTTTATGAAAAGCAGCACCTTTATTAGGGTTTGTTTCCTCGTTACCATCTGTAAAGGTTTGACTCATCTTGTCAGTTGCAGATTTTGCAGAAGTAGTGCAGTAAACTTGGCGGAAAAAGTGTAATTTTGAGCCTTTGAAAGCGTTTTGGGTTTATCAGATAGGGACCTGCTGCAGGCAGTTATATATGACAGTTAATTACTGCCTGCAGTCCAGAGGGAGCGTGTTTTTGTCTTCATTTGGCAGCTGATCTACAAACATCACCTGAAATCATGAAAGCTATTCAAATTTTGGCATATAGATTTGTCCTAGTAATTGTTAGGCATTGACAGCTTTCAGAGCGCCTAGTTCACTCGTTTAGTTTTTAGCAGACCCAGATTTATAGTCTAAATACATTTCTAGCAGCAGGTTTTACAGTCTTTACCAACATAACACATTGCACTATAAATGCTATATTCATTTGCTTGTAATCTGGGATATTCACTATGATGTGATTGTGGTTCATACACAGGTAAATCAGATTTTGGTATTTGTGCCGTGAGAAAAGCCTCCATATTTTCAAACCCGTCCCTAAAAATAATGCAACACTTTCTGACTGGAAGAGGGAATGCATTGATGGGATACACTAGCTCTGTGCAGCAGATTAGCAGATTACCGGCTCTTTACAGAGACACTTCCTGTAAACCCCCAGCATTGTCACTGGGGCAGCGGATGCTCTACATATGATGCAGAGGCGGTTCTAAAGCGAGATAATGCCATCACACGTTAATCACGCCAAGCACACCACCCTGTGTTATGCAAAGCATCCATGTGAATGGTTAAAGGAAAATATAAAAGTGGTGGAATTCCCCTGATGTTAATCTTGATTTATTCTCTAAAGGACTGGTTACTGTATGGCTTGTCTTTGTTCTCGAATGATCCTAAGAGAATTACATTACGTTTTCTGACCATAGTTTCATGGTTTTGTAATTTATGAGCACTGTAACCTATGTCTGTTCAAATAGAATTCAAAACACAAGAATCCTATATCTATAGCTTAAAAGGATACTCCATTGTAAAGCATTGTTTACAAAATGCTTAATGCGTAATATTATGGTTTTATCTGGACGGACTAGGTAATCATAATTTGGAAGCATTATCCATTTTGTTATTTCTACTATGTGTAATGTATTTCTCTAAATGAAAACAGTGATGATATCACTAATAAAGCTTAATCTTAGAAATGACAGGTATGAGTTGTTTAATGTCCACCTGATAAGCATCCATGCTCTTTAATAAGCAAGGTCTTAAAATGAATAATAATAGGAAATAAAAACCTGTTCCATAATTTCATTGTGGCCTTATTCAGCTGCTCACCAACAGTTAATCAGTGCTGCTGCAGTGCTTCACGAGCAGAGGTGGGATTTAAAAAGCGTAAATCTGCCGTGCTTATCCTATTGTAAGTATTGTGTGTGTGTGTGTGTGTGTGTGTGTGTGTGTGTGTGTGTGTGTGTGTGTGTGTGTGTGTAAATCTGTACCCTAACCTATGTAACCTATGCCTATATAAGCTGATTTACATTCGCTGTTGGGGTCACAGCAAGCAACCTCACAGCAAGAAGGTCCTGGTTCCTTTCTGTGTGGCGCATGCATGTCCTCCCCATGTCTGCGAGGGTTTACTCTGGGTAGTCCAGTTTCCTCCCACAGTCAAAAGACATGTTAGGCTAATCGATTATTCTAAATTGGCAATGACTTGCCACCGATGCCGATAGTGATATGTACGCTGCTCACCAAAACAAGCGTATGTTTGATTATAAGAAAATTCATTTTGAAGTATGGAAATGTTGTAAACAGATCTGCGGTTGCTAAACTGCACATGCCTATATATGGGACTGTGGGTATGACCAGATTGGCAACTCATATGGGTTTTCAACTGCAAAATGTTGTGAACCCCTAGTCTACATCATTTAAAGTTTCCTTCCTAATCTTGTAAATGAGCAAAACATTTGCAAAAGCTTTTGATGAAAACCAAGCTTATAACAGAAGGAAAAAACTTACGAAGAGTTGTGACAACTGACTGCTAATTTAACAATTATTTAAATGTAAATTCTAAAATGTGTTGAACAATATTAATGAATGTCTGTCCTATTGTACTGTTGAGTGAGTAATGGACAGTATCAGAATACCTGTACTATTGTTTTACAGTGTGGCTCAGATTCATTTACATGTTGTCGAGAACTTATACAGAACTTATTTGTAGTGCTGTATTACTCACTACCACTTTTTTGGATGTGCTGGTAATGGTGCTTAGCCTTAATGTCTTTTGGGCCAGATCCAGTAACCTAATGAGGCAGTTTTGATGGGCCCTGTCCCACATGAATACAGAGTGTTTGCCTCTCTCTTCTCCTTCTCTCTAATACCTCTTCCAGGTCCTGCTCGAAATGGCTTAATTGATCTAATCACTCATGCGATTGGTCAGACTCATTTGTCTTATTCACGGCCAAGCCTCTGGACACTAGGCAATGTTGTCTTCTGGTGGGAGCCTAGTCTTCTGTAGGACCATGGCATCAGCGGGTTTGACTCTGTGCTGTCTGTGCCATCAAACCCTTAACCTTGAGTCCAGCCAGTGACTTTTGTAGTTGCTGGAACTAGAAGTTGTTTTGACTTTGTCACAGTGGGCCGTTCCTACGGGTGCAATAGGGAGCTTCTGAATAATGGAGGACACGCAATTTTTATGTGTGACAATGATGAGAGCAGTTGTCATGAAATTTGACTGTTGTGCTTCATAGATCTGAAAAGAGATGTTGATTTGTTTTACTTTGCCTTGTTTTACTTTTTTCCAGACGGCACTTCACTGTCCAAAGTTCCCCTTTTCACAAATAAATAAGTGTTTTATCTATAGTAATACTGTAGTAATATAAAAATAATTGTATGCTCTCACAGTATAAAATGGAACCTTGAGATTCAAATTCAATCAGACATCAGATGGTCTATTTGAAATACATTTTTTCTTTGAACATGGGATTTCTTTGAGCACCCTAAATAAAACACTCAATGGTGCGATCATAGGCAGATTATTTATTTATTGTTTATATTACTTAATAAAAATTGAATTATATTACAACTCCATAAATCATGTTAAAACTCTACATGACATTATTTTATTTTTAGAATATGTATATTATTCTTATCAGTACAGTTGTGACTTCAGACACATCAGTCTCTGCCCTGCTGTCCCAGTGATAAGACATGCCAAAACATTTTTCACTTATTTCATATAAAGTATTTATGGATTATTGTTATTATATTGCATTTCATCTATTCAAGCTTTTAACCATTAACTACATACAAATATAGCTGTAAAAACCTTGGGTCAGAGTTTAAGCAAATCGAAGATTGAATTGGCCTTCTGAAACCAAAGTTTGAATTCAGAGCTTCCACTGTACTTTTCTTTCTTTTGGGAAAATATTATTATAATATTTATTATTATAATAATGGTATTATTATATTATCAAAATAATAATGTTTCATAACGTTAGGCCACCATGGTAAACCTAAAGCTTGAAACAATGTTTTTAAATAAACCAGCTCGAATTCCTACCACCGAGTTGTATTTCTATTTTATTTTTAATGCTTTGACGTTAAAGCTATAAATTATTTGAACATTATCATTTGCAGTGCTAGCTGTCAAGTTCCAGTCTATCTTCAGTTTGAAGGTCCATCTGTGAAAGGTCTTTTTTTCTTTTAAACGTGTGATATGCTGCTCTGACTAACTTGGCCGGCTTGAAATCATCTTCATCTGTCGCATACGTGTCCAGCAGTTCAGACGCTCTAGTGGCATTTTTTTTGCTATACGTGCAATGTGACAGATGGATTACAAAGTTGTGGATCAGAAAGAAAAAGAACCAATTGTATCTGCCTTGTTAGAATATCCCTGCAAACTTTGCAGAGCATCCCCATGAACACTAGGGCTGTGCTAAAGAATCGGTACAGCAATACATCACTATATTTATTTTGGCAATATACTACATTGATATTCGGCTTAAAATATCCGTATTTTTAAGGAAGGAAAAACACGTTTTAAATAAAGTGTAAATCTCCACTCCTGATGATGTCACAGTACAGTGTTTTATCAATGTGATGTAATAAGACAACAGCTTGTATTTCAGCTGTTTTATATTTAAAGTAGAATATGGATACTGGATCTTAGTGAATTGGGATATAATGATATGGGGACACCGGTCTCGTGTATTCCTTTCCAGTAGCCACCCCTACTGAACGTTGAGTTTTCTGTGAGAGACTTTCTTCGGTATCAGCACTTCGCCATATGTTCCTGTGCATCCTGTTTTGGCATTGTTGTTGAAACAAGACGGTTAATATCATTGGTTTTTTTAATTGGTTGCGCAAATGGATAAGACTGCTTTTGAATGACGAGGGGCTTCAGATGCCCTTCCCCAGAGCAATTTAAAATTCTTTCAGTCTTACAATTCAAGCACTTGTGTGTTACCTTAACCTTGTTCAGGGACCAAAGAGTTACAGCTTGGATGAGGTGTTTTTAGAACTCTGGACCTACTAGTTCATTGTCAAGGACCTTAACAGCTAGGCAGTACAGCCTGAGTCGGTTTCTTTGGGTTCTCCGGTTCCTACACTACCTTCCAAAAAACGTGCATTAGGTCATTTGGCTGCTCTAAGTTGGCCCAGTGTGAATTTGTCTGGCTGTCATTGCTGTAACCTTGCTCCCGTCAAGAATAGCCTTCAATGCTGGCAGACATAAACAAACATACAAACAAGTTCAGCGTGTAAAGGTAACCAACACCTGAGAAAGAGACTCCTGGCTTGTTTTTTTTTACTTCACTCTGTGTGCAGTTTCAGTGGTTTTTCCCATGTTGAGCTAAATTCTGGGGATTTTTTCCCATTTCCCAAAACCATGCCTTTAAGTGGTTTAAGTACTTCAGATTCCCTCTAGGTGTAAATAAATGAATGCATGTTTAAGATGGATTTCACCACTATGTGCAGTATATCGTCTCGTCCTTAGCCCTGTGTTCCTGCGTACAGTGTACATGGCAACCCTGTTCATAAGAAAGCTGGTACTGAATGCCAATGAATCCTCTTTTTGTCCCTGTAGTCATGCATTTGCCGTTTTTGGCAGAAAAGATTTTGACTGCATTTTAAAGTAATAGTTTTGGAGAACGGAAAATCCAGCTTCTTTATAGCCAATTCGAACTCTATTATACCTAAACTGATTTAGTGCCTGTGTGTTTTGCATACGGTTTCTGTATCTGCATTACAAAAAATAAGGTCTTATCCATGCATCTTCTCTTAGACTTTCATTAAAAGGGACCACGGTTCCCTGGAGAAGATGCATGGGCTTGATCTCAAATGCCACTGGAGAGGTGATCAAGTACACTCTCTCCTCGTGCAGTCGCCTCATTATCCCTCAACGCTACCCCCCCCCCCTCCCCCCCAAAATCTCACCAGTCTTAAAGAGCAGGTAATGGCAGAGTGGGGTAAAGGGATGCAGAATTAAGCCGTTTTACACCAAAGGGTAATTTGGTTTGATAAATTTGCCGTCATGGCTAACTAATAATACATATTTTAAAAGGGGGAGGTAAAGGAGCAATGTAGCAGTACCTCTAGGAAAAAAAGCGGCCCCGTTATTAATGGGGCTGGCCACAGTATGTCTCACATAGGGTTACGACACAAGGTCAAAGCACATTTCACTGAATTAAAAGCCATTTTGAGCTATGGCATGCCTAATCAAGCCGGACCTAAAGGTGCATAGCTCAGGTATAATGAGGCACCAATGAATTTAAATAAACAGGGCAAATGTGATGATTTATAAAGGCAATGTGTTAGCCTTATACCTTGTTAGCAGTGACGGATACTCTTTATTCTTTCAGGCTCCTTTACCTACAGGATTTGAGCTTTTAACCAAATAATATCCGCCTGTATTGTCGAGGGTGAACATTTCGGGTGAGACACTTATCCTAGTCATTATGAAAAGTGGCTACACAATGCAAGAGTAATGGTAATGTACGGCAACGAAATAAATGATTCCTTTTTTTCCTCCTCTGCCTTTTTTTCTCCCTTGCCTTTTCCCCCCTTTTTTCCTTTAGAACTATGCTTGTGACTAGACTCTAGAAGCATACGAATTAATCTTCATATTTTATCCCAGTTCCATTTTTCTGTTAAAAGAGACATAATCCTTGATTCGGAGAATGTTTTGCATTTCAAGGAACACTTTTTTTTTTAAATGACTTAGAATGGTGGGGGTCTTCCATGTTTCAGAAAGGTTACTTTATATAAATTATCATATTTTTGCACAAAAAAGTGGGCAGGCCTTCATGGAAGACTTCACACTGTACAGTATTAATATGCTGATTAGGAACTTTCTTGAATTATAATGGTTTATGTTCACCCAGTCTTACAGCGAGAATGAGAATTAATTCCAACGCTCGATCGTCCTGACAGCGAGGGTGAATGAAGTTTTCCCCTTTTTAATGCGACCCGTTTTAAACAAGTATTGATCTATCTAAGCGCAATTACCGGGGGTGCTTTTAGCCCTGTGCTAGGCACCGTAGCTTAGGCTAATGACCCTGCTAGCTTAGCTACAGGCATTAGCAGCATGGAGCGGTGAGGCGTGCCACCCGCTGCCTCTGTTAGGTCATGCCAGCGCATTAGTGACTTCATTAGACCCTTTGTTGGCCGGGCTGCCTTTTGTATCGCCCTTGCAAGGAGAGACTGTGAGGCTGTGATGTAGCTATTATTCAGGCTCACTGTGGATCAGTGCTTCTGCAAAGTTTGACTTTTAATGTATTCCTCATCGTATCCTTTGCCGGCACGTCTTCATTCGGATGTCTTTGGTGGATGACAGTTTATTACACACGATGATCCATTCATTTGGTCCTCAGTTTGTTACAAAAGCAGTACATGCTGACTAGCCTGACCTTCTTGATAAATGTGCTTATTGTTACTAAAAGCATTATGGCTATTCAGAATGATTTGTATGAAACTCTGTGTTAAATATCAGGGGAGATCACCTCTTTATTCAGCACCTTGACATTCCACTTCAGAGTAATCTGTGCTCTTTTATTGTGCTGCTATACAATACATACTTCCACCTCAAGTAGGTGGTTGACAGCAGTCTGCTGAGACGTTTCTGCTTCGGAGAGAAAGAAATTAGGAGTTTATCACCTCTAACTGCGTTATGTCTAGAACTTTTATCAGTCTGTCAAGCAGAGATTGTGATATGTGCGATATGACGAGCGACGGAAGTACGTATTATTATTTAACAGCCTGAGATGTGGACCCTCGATGGTGTGTGTCCACAAGGCTTTAAGTTGGAGCAAAGCTGTCAGGAAGTCTGCTTTTTAAAGGCTAAAATTCTAATGGAAAAGCCCCGATAATCTGTAGGAACTGGCTGGTCTAGGTTGCGCTACTACAGAAATAAAAAATAATGTTTTCTCATGGATATACATACAAAATAATATTAGTCAATATTTTGACAATATTTTAATTTGACTGATAGATTGTGTTCGATCAGGAAATAAGTTACAGTATTTCTTCTCCATTACTCCACCTGGGGGTTGTGTGTGAAGTTATTGGTTAACTCAAATTATTGTGTTATTATTCAGTGTGGCATGTCCAAGACTAGTGTGAAGTACAAAGTGAGCAAGCAAGTGGTTTTTGGACAGTTTTGTACAACAAAGATGCAAAATAGCAAAACTTCCCATTTTACAATGGACCGGCTTAGATATTTCGACTTTTGCGATGGGAATCTAGGAATAAACATAATGTTCAGTAAAAACCATAGTCTGAAGTTTGAATTGGCAAGCGCTACACAGTATACACAATACCTCCCTACACTAGGAGAAGAACGTAAGGAAATTGTAATGTAAGGAGTCATTTCAGCTTGGGGAAATGTAGTGAGGAAAAGAATAGCGAAAAATGTATTATAAAAAGTTATATATAAAGTAATACAATGCAATGCAATACAAAATAATTGTGTTGTTTGACATTGGTCAGTGGCGGTCACAGCCGTGTTTAGTGTACGTTACCCACTACAATACTCTCCAGCACTTGACACTGTGTGACGTAACAAGCCACGTGGTGGGAGTGATGAGCATAAACCAGGGAGTACCTGTATGTTGTCGAAGGTGCTGCATGTGATTATGACTTGTGCTGCGTTATGGCTCTGTGTGGTCATTTCACATGAGCCACAGCATGGCAGAGTCCACTCGTAACTTTTGCTGCTTTTGTGTTTGGAACCTGTATGGAAGAGCAAAGGTAAGGTTCACAAACATGCTTCAAGCTCTTGATATAACAGTGACCTACTGCCTTTAAAAGTATGCAACAATATGCTATTTTTCACCACACAGCAGACAGACAGTGCGTAAGCTTCAGAGTTGCAAGTATTGGTCATTTTTAAAGATTACCGTTCATCTTTAGGCTACCATAGGTTATATCAACCTATGTAACCCATCTAAGTAGCAAACACATAAATGTCCATAAAACTCTACTGGTCACTGAACAGATTTTATGTTCAGTGAAAAAACATATTATTTCAGAGTTCATTTAAGTAATCCATATTAACTATAGGTAAAATCAGCACATACCATGACTGACTGACTAAATACAATTCAAAAATCAGATTTAAAGCAGACAGCAGCAAAGTAAATATTAGGCAAATGTTAAATTGCACAATGATGCTCCGTTTCTGTTAGTGATTATGAGTTAGCTACCTTAAAGATGTAACCGGCTTCTAAATATCTTAGATGTTTTGCGTTGATATTCGTGGTGCCCATGCGCTTCAGATTCTGTCACGAATCACAATTTGACCCTAATTTAGCTATTTCTCCCTGGTACTAATCTGTTAAATTATCAGCCTCTGTTTAGAGATTTTGCTAGTCCTACAATAAACATTTAATGTACGATGCTATTCGTTGCTTTTTTTTTCCAGGTCACTTGCTTGTTCGTTTGTATCATTCCATCTGCAGCAGTGTGTAATTTGTACTGTCTATGGCAGTGTTTAGTTCCCTCTTTGTAAACAAACCATGCTTGTTTGGGGATAGAGATCACCGATCCATCTTTTTGGGGTTCAGAGGGTTCATTGTTGTTGACCCATGCATGCCAGGGGCTCTTGAACTGAGACACTCTCTCCTCTCCTCCCCGGCAGCGTCCAGCAAACGCTCGCATCGCAACCCGGCCGTGATTAATGCCAGCGCCGCCCAGCCCCAGCCCTTTTGGCAGATAACGCCAGGCAGCAAGCGCGCTTGACACTTTTAATGTATAATTAAGTAGAAAAAGTCAGCACAGGCTATGCAAATTTTTTAAAATGATAAATGAGGCTGGGTGGCGGCAGGGATTGATTTGGTGTAAATGAAACTAATTAAGGAAATGTCAAACATAATTAATAAAACAGGTTTAAGCTGCAAAACATTGTCAATGGAATGAATGAGGAGGCATTGGCGCCCATTGTTTGGGCTTTATTTAGGCGCAGTGTTGTGCTTGTTCGGCGCACCCTGATGTGCTGTCCCCCACCCTCACACCCGCCGCCGCCGATTTCCCGAGAGGGTGGAAAATAAATTTGCTTGTCTCTTGGCTGACTGTAGAAATTAATTGCTGGAATCTTGTCCCATCCAAGTGTTACATTCCTGCGCAGGACATTAACATAACTAATTTGAAAGAGCCCAAATGACTGCATAATGGAGCACTGTCAGCATGCATGACACTCGCTGGTCATACCAAATTAGCCGGCTTTTGTAATTGAATTTTTTTTCCCACTTTTCCTATATTTTTTTTTTTCTTTTTGTTGCCCATTTCATCTCCTCTTTCCACTGTTTTTGCTTTGTGGTATCTTTTCAATAAGGATAAGAACGAGGGTTTTATGATTTTACAAAGAGTGCTTGACCTATAATTAGTGGGAGGCAATTCGGAAGGGGAGACCAGGCTGGCGTGAACAGCCATAGTCAGATCTTTAGTCCCAGTAATGATGCTAGAGACCTTGCTGCCTCTGGGGAGGGGAAGAGTAATGGCACAGGCTATTTTTATGGGGACCCGGATGGCGGGGGGCCGAGAAGGACGATGGAGCTTCACTGTAGGGTGAATCATACTCACACTGGCAACCTGTGCCCCAGCCATCAGTCCACAGTGTCAACCTTGTTCCCCTAATATGGCAGACAGAACAATTCTCTTAACATCTGCCTGTGTTTTATGAGCACACACACACAAACACACACAATCACAATAGGGGGTTTAAATAAGTTTGTTCTGATTATTGTTATTGGATTTCTATAAGAACTGTTCCACATAGCCAAAGCTGCCACTTCAGGTGCTCAGGATTTCACTTACAGATTTTTTCTTGTCATATGCAACTCCCACACAGAATCCCAGTTGTCTGTGCGACTCCTGCCTCTCTCATTGTTATTTTAACATTTTGGTCGCACACCACATGGCATAACGATAACACCTAACAAGATTGTGAGAGGATAAAGGCTTGGCTGTATACACGCCCCCAGTCTCACGTTGAAGTAGAGTTCTTTGCATACACTAAAGCTGTTAGCTCTAACCTTATTGTTGCTTAAATGTGTTGTTAATCGTGTACATCTTCTAATTATGAAATTATTTTAAAAGTGAGGTACAATTAGATGGATATCTTGTAATGACAACTGTATGTGCCAGTAGTGTAACAATGCACTCTTCTCATAATTTGATTCAGAGTATGAACTGATTTTTAAGTATAAGCTTTGCAATATTTTAAGTTTAATATTTTAAGTTTTTTTTTTAGTGAATATTAAGTGAAACACGTTTTCACATTGTCTTATCATTAGGACATCTGCATCATCTTTTGCACCATTGAGTGTTTAAAGTGTTTTAAAAGTGTGCCATGTTCATAGTTTGAATTTTTGTTTTTGAATTTGAGGGCAAATAAAATTAAATTTAACCATTCAAAGTTCAAATTGTTTGAGTGACTAGCTGTTTGAATTCCTATGTTCCGCCCTACGTACATATAAGTGGTGGCTTGGTGGGTCCTGGGTTCAATCCCAGGGTGGTGGAGCCTGGGTCCCTGTCTGTCTGGAGTATACAAGTCCTCCCAGTGTATGCATAGGTTTACTCTGGTTTCCTCCAAAAGTCCAAGGACACATGTGCTAGGTTAATTGATTACCGTAAATTGGCATTAACTATATACTATATGTATATAATGAG
>JAYJMA010000021.1:1662650-1675890 GCA_036873895.1 Parotocinclus cabessadecuia
TTAACTATATACTATATGTATATAATGCTCACCAAAATGCATATATTAAAATATATATATATATACACACACACACACACACACACACACACACACACACATATATATATATGTGTATATAGATATATATGTGTATATAGATATATGTATATGTGTGTGTGTGTATATATGTGTGTGTGTGTGTGTGTGTATGTGTGTATATGTGTGTGTGTGTATATATATATATGTATGTATGTATGTATGTATGTATAGGAGCATGACGTGATTATGACCTGGTGTTCAGAAAATTGCATTTGCATCTCTACGATGCACATAATATTTTTGCACTGTGATGCATTTCACTCTTAGTATTTACATCAGTATTTACATCTGAACAAGAACATTGTGAAAGTTTTAAGAGTACTTTTCCTGGAGCTCCAGAATCTAGTCCTGGATGGTAGCCAGTCCATTGCATTACCCTGTAACAGGACACTTATGCTGTTTTCTGCTGTTGGCTCTTACATCTAAGCCACAGGAGCTACTTGGGAATGTTCTCTATTGCTATTAATAAGGACCGAAAAAACAGAATGTGTGACAGATTTATTTCATGCGGCTGTTACTACAGTGTCAGTTTCACACTTACTCCAAAAAAATGTCCACAGATCATATAAAGGCAAACTACCTAAATACAGGCTTTAACTGTTTTGCGTAAAACTGCGAAGAAATAACGTAACCAAATATTAGCGTAGCCTTTTATGTCATTTATCTAAAAGTAAATCCTGCTCTAATATGTCTCATTATTTCCTCCCACGTTGATCTGCAGAGTTGGCCAGTTACGCAACACCCAACAAACTGAATATGGAGGACCATAGGTCAGTGAGTCCATCCTTTCACCTCATCGCCACTGTCTGCTTCTCTTCACTAAAAAGTGATGGACTGCAATAACGAACACGCATCCATTCAACTCCCACGATAATTTGT
The DNA here is from genome assembly GCA_036873895.1 of Parotocinclus cabessadecuia. NCBI lineage: Eukaryota > Metazoa > Chordata > Actinopteri > Siluriformes > Loricariidae > Parotocinclus > Parotocinclus cabessadecuia. The sequence continues at coordinate 1,663,611 of JAYJMA010000021.1, forward strand.
ACGTCAATTTAGAATGATTGTAAATAACGTCTCATACTGTGCTTCGAAAAGCTACATGGGACACTGTAGTGTACCGGTATTGTTTAAACATCCAAGACACTGCACACAACCGCTACAGTGGTCAAGTCGTCCCATCCTCAGTCCACTTTGCTGGGACATTTGTTACGGTCCCATTATCAAACTACAGTTTTTACACAACAGAGGTACGTAATTGCATCTAATCTAGCTGCATGCAGGTTCAGCTCTGTGTGATCTCACATTGTGCTGCGCTCTAACACCTCTCCCTGCTTGCTTATTCTTTTGAGACCACTCATTCCTATGCTTTAGTTAAGTGGTTGTCTAAATTGACTTTAAAACCTTTTGCTCTAGGGTCTCCGTTGTAACGTTTGCCATAACAACTCTATTTTAGCTAATGTATCTGCCCTGGTTAGTATATACAATGCTCACAAAAATTAGGGGATATTTAATTATATGAGATTTAATTTTGATGGATCCCGTTTTTTGTACAGGTTAGATTTGTTTATACTGTTTAAAATGCTGGCAACATGTTGGGAACAGGTTGTTTAAATGGTCATTGACTGGTCATTACCATGTCAGTCACATTTTATGCTGCTTTAATGTTAATGAACTGCTCACAAAAATGAGGGGATATTTCAAAATGAATATGAAGAGGATTCCACAAGAACTGCTCGACAGTCCTGTCCATGCCCCATCATTGGCAGTGTGTTTTGGCAGACTTGAGTGATCATACACCCTACTGTACAGTCGCTCACATCCAGTTTAACATGCTTCTGTTCACCCTCATGATTACTTGCTACTCAATCACCATAATTGAGTTTGTATCTCATTTGCCTAATCGAACAACTTTTTTTGACTTTTCATTTGCTTTTCTGATGAGCTTGTTTAATTAAATAAAATTGTTCCCAAAAACATTTTTTTAATCTCTTCATATTCATCATGAAATATACCCTATATATAGGAGTACTACTCCCAGTAGGACATGCACATACATTTATAAACACCATATACAGTTTGTTACCAAAAACCAGCAAAAGTAAATTGCAGAAAATAGTCTCTAGCCATGCGGTGAGGCAAGCACGCACACAACTCCCACACACACCAGGGTTGCCAGTTCCTGTAAGAGAAACAAGCAAATAGGTCTATGGAATTTGCTCAAAAAATAGTTAAAAAAACAACAACAACAGGTAACTTAGTACTATGTGAGTGATCACTGAAAGACTGTGGGCCAGCTTATCGAGTGCTGGATCGCTCAAGAGCCTGAGAACTTGCTATATTACCAGTATAACATTTATAATAAAAGCAGTAGTGTTGTCTAGATATAAATCTTTACAACCACAAGTCAATTGTAACTAGACCCTGCTTCAGAAGAGACAAAAAGAATCCCTTCTCTCCTTTGTACTTTCCCTTAACAATAAACCTTAGATTTTATGGATCTCTCTAGTTACCATGGACAGCATTTATGTCTGCAGGCCACCAGTATTGTGGATTACTCCCTAAAAGTCCCTTTATTGTTGCAGAAGGTGCATCTGATAGCTTCATAGCATCTGATTCACCATTGCCTGGCCCTGAAATAGTTTTTTACTTTAGGAACTATAAACCAGAAAATTGTGGTTAATTGACACACAGTCATTATTAGAGGATCATATTTTATCACAAAGCATTAGCAGTGTATTATGTGACATGGCATATACAGACATGACTACTCAATATAGCAAGTGTATAGAGATAAGCAAATAATTAACACACCATTTGCTAATGATGAACTTTGCTCTCAAATGCAAACTTCATTATCATGTGCAGTCAGTAATTGTGAAATTATATTGTTCTTAATCCAATGGTTCTCGTCTTCTATAGCTCTGTATCTGGCTATACACTTGCAATAAATCTCCTTTAAACAAAAAATAAAGACTCTAGTCAAATGTTCTAACCAAAACACATTTATACAGTCAGAAAAATAATGTAAATGTAAAATCAGTAAACAGAAGGTAAAATGTCTCAGTTGTGTCTTTCACTCAGTAACTGGTAAACTGACACGCCTACTTCTGAAAGACTAAAGAAACCCATTTTAATTATTGAACTCTACTGTTTCAGAAACACTATTTTGTAACCCATTTATAATACAAAGCAAGCAACAATTCTAGCTAGATTCTTCATAGACTAGAATAGATAGATTAGGTCGTACTGATAACCCATTTACCTTTATTATGGCGCATTTAAAGGATTCCTTTTCCAGCAAATCAGTTCAGCTTTCTGCCCTGCTGTCCTTAAATAAAGTCCATGGAGAATTGGTTTGCCAGCTTTGATTGAGAACTTGTCTGGCTTGCACTGAACCTTGAACTCAACTCAATCGGAAACTTTGAAAATGCCCTGGAGTGCCAAAAGAGATCCACAATACCTTATTGTGCATCATCAGAAGTCAACCTCACAGTCATGTTTCAAAGGGCTTGTGGAAAGCCCTTTTAGAAGAACATAAGCAAAGCAAAGTTGGGGGCACATTTAATGAATTGGATACAATTTTGAGTATCCACAAACATTTGTCTACATATTGTGTGTGTATATGTTTTAAAACCCATGGCCTTTGTCCATATGCCCCAGGCATGTTTTAGATTATCAGTGATTGTTTCAAATGCTACCACCAGAGACTGAAGTCAGTCACCAGATTCTGACCGGCTTATCTAATGGTCGTCTTACATCTTTGAATCTGCGAAAATGTGCACAACAAACACCGAATGCTCTTCCTGTTCACGTTGATATAAACTTACTGTAACCTACCAGATTTACAAGTATCATCTCTCTAACTTTTTGTTTTAACAAATACATAAAGATAGATAAGTGTAGATATTAAAAATAGTGTCTAAATATCAGAACAGGTTAAGATTTTGCCTTGTCATGTAAAGAACCATTTTTCAACTATTTAAAAAAAATAAGATTCAAGACATGTATTGTCATATGCGCAGTTTAAAGACATTGGTATCCAATGAAATTTTTACTCTGCTGGTACCACATTCACAAACCCTTTTACGTCTAAGTTTGCAGTTATATTTACATTATCCAGAGCGACTTACAACTCGTACAGTTTTACAGTCCAAGCAATAGTGGGTTAGGGACCTTGCTTAAGGGCCCAACTGTGGCAGCTTGGCAGAGGTTCACCATCAGGTCCAGAGTCCAGTACCTTAACCGCTAGGCTACCACAGTCCCAGTTTTTTTAATTATCGTGCAAACGTTATAGAACAGCAATCGATTAGCTGATGCCACCTGTTATTTAACTGCATTGTAAATTGATGTAAATTGCAACGTGGAGTCCAATGTGTGTAGGGTAGTGAGGAGAGTTCAGCCAGCTAGGAATGATTGGGAGAAAGTGATCTTTAATGGCTCACAGACCTCAAGACCTCTAAATAGAAACTGTTTGTGTTGGTGGTGTTGTTCTGGACTTCACACTGCTGTAGCGTTTGATGACTAGACGTGTGAAGAGGCCATTTTTGGGACGTGTACTGTCCCAGATTATATTAAGTCATTCAATTTAGTTTTTTTCTTAGCACTTACAAACATAAACACACACAACAGCTTTAGCTTTTTGCTTTTTACATGCTCATAATATTTCAATAATACTTTATGAAATAAGTAAATGGTGTGGATTACTGTGACTGCGTTTAAAGTGCATGCATTTAATAATCCGATCATGGTATCGATCATTCATATAGCTGCAGTTTATTTCAGTTGGCATGTACACAGCATACTCGTATCTAGAAGTTAGATTAAGAAATCTGATAAAGAGAGCTTTATTTTTACTCCAGTAATCGGATTATTCATAGCATGTTACACCAGTTACCCGATTTAGAATTTTTTTTTTTTTGATCCGTGCATGTGCTGAGCCTAATTCAAAATATGACTGCCAGGTCTGCCTATTCTAAAGACATGGCCTTATTTGGTCTCTTTGTCTCCATTGACAGTGGTGGCTTTTGTCTCGTGAGTTTTGGCAGCACTGGAATTAAAAGGCGGGAACATAGCTATTGAACACTGTATATATGCTGAAATGCATGCGTACTTAAGAAAATGAATAATTTGATTATTTTATATTAGATCTTGAAGTTTATGTCACATAATTGTGTGACTGGTTGCAAAGTGGAAATGCAATTATTGCCTGAATCGTGTTAAAACTGGAGGTTTACATTTACCTGATTACCTAAGTGCATGTATAATTGTTGACCGTTTTGCTGACAGTCTACTTTTCTTCAGTTATTGAATTATCAAGCACATGTAAATGCACTCACTGATGCAGCTAATCAGCCTTTATATTAGTAGAACAACTGGGCATTTACATGCAGTGCAATTTTGTTGCCAGGTATTCTGCTGATAACACTAAAACACCGCTGAATGGATCAAGTGCTTAAACTTAACCCAGTAGTGAGGATAAACCGGGACCTGGCAGTTTTTTCCAGCATTATTGCTACTTGTTTAGGCTGAGGTGGAGATACCTTGTGTCAAACTATTCGCTCTTAGCTTTCAAATGTAATTCATTTGAACAAATATACAGTCAACTGCAATTCACATGTTCCCTCCTTTTGTGTGCTCATGAGAGAAATTCAGATTTTATGCATATGTATGTTTGTTCGGATTGTAAGAAACCTATCTGCAGAAAAAAGTGAGTTAAAGCTTTAATACACTGAGGCCTCGGTTTTTATTTTTTACTCTCCCTGTGCTGTAAATCTGTAAAATTTTGTCCCTCTTTTGCCATTTCTTGTCACTGGGATTTGTGCGCGGAGAGCTCGCTCCAAATGCCAGGGGTCACGAGTCAAACATATGCAGCATGTATTACAATTTATTACTGCATTTGCTTTGAGATTTCTGCTCACCTTGACAAGCTTAAGTAAATCATGCTCGTGCTCGGAAACAGAGACAGGGCTGTGACTAGGGCTTGCCTTCCTGCTACGAGTCGACCAGGATTGGCTGTAGCCCCAGAGGTTGTTGCATTCCCAAAAGGCAACGGGCTCGGTGCTACTGATACAGTAATCCATGCTCAACAGAGAGGCAGGTATTTATAGCAAACGTATGCAAAGGCCTAATAGCGACTTCGGCTCCAAGACAGAAACCATGACAGTTAAATACAGATGGAGGGTGTAATGGCGCGGCCTAGAATGGATTTAATCAGGGAAGGCTACCTTGTTTCTTCATTTCATTTGAATATGGTGGACAGCCGCATATAAATACATTCATTTCTTTCTCCCCAGCATATATTTTATTCTTGAAGGCTCGTTATTTTTTGAGATGTCGAATAGAGACCTTGGGGCCCGGCCTCCAAACCCGAATTGTATTAATCAAAATTTAGTGGTCGCAGCCCAAAGTTTTCATGTGCAGCACCGACAGCTGAGAGAACAAGTAAATATGTGGCTTGTAGAGAACTAGCTCATTTAAAATGTGAAAAATATGTACCATTTTATTATGTATCCATTTCAAAATGGAAGCACCTCAGTGAATTAAAGCATGTGGACATGATCAGGACGGCCTGCTGTGATTCAACCTCCAGAATGGGGAAGAAATGTGACTTTGAACATGACATGGTGATTGGTGCTAGGTGGGCTGGTCTAAGTATTTCAGAAACTGACAATCTGTTGGGATTTTCTCGGACAGGGTTTAAAGAAAGTGGTTCAAAAAAGTATATTCAATAAGTGGCGAAGCTCTCTTCCCAAAATGCGCTAAGGTTAAAAATTAGGGCTGCAATTTGCAGTGGCTCATTAAAATTGGACAACAGGTTTTGAAAACGTTGCCTTGTCTGAGTAGTCTTGATTTCTGCTGATTTCATTTGCATGGAAGAGTCAGAATTTGTGTAACAAATGTGAACGCATGAATCCATCCTGCCTTGTATCAACAGTTCAGACTGCTGGTGGTATAATGGTGTACTAGATATATCCTTGGCACACATAATACTAAATGAACATCATTTAAACACTACGGTCTACCATAATATTGCTATTGACCCTGTTGGTCTCTTTATGACCACAGTGTAGCTGCTGCTAATGTTCAAATTATCTCAAAATGGTTTCTTGAACATGACAGTGAGTTCACTGTACTTGAATAGCTCCACAGTCACCAGATCTCATTTGATTAGAGGGGCAGCACGGTGGCACGGTTGGTGGCACCGCTGCCTCACAGCAAGAAGGTCCCGGCTTCAATCCCAGGGTGGAGCGGCCTGAGTCCTTTCTTTGTGGAGTCTGCCTGTCCTCCCTGTGTCTGTGTGGGTTTACTCCTGGTACTCCGGTTTCCTCCCACAGTCCAAAGACATTCATGTTAGGTGAATTGGTGACTCTAATTTGGCATTGACTTGTTTGTGTGTGTGTGTCTGTGTGTGTGTATATGTAACTGGTCTTGAGATGAACTTGTGTGTGGATATAACCTTGTGTGTGTCGCTAGGCTGGCTGCTGATGCAGATAGCAACATTATAGAAGCCAAATAAACAAACCTATGATTAGAGCACCTATGGGATGTGATGGAGCAGGGAATTCGGATCATGAATGTGCAGCTGACAAATCTGCAAGATGAGGGTCTGGGCACTCCCAGTATTTCACTTTTGGGAATGCCCTGAACCCTCTATTTCTTAAGACTGTTAAATGGTGTTCTAGATAAGAAGGCCAACTAAATATTCAAATGTAGCCATACAATTCATTAGTTTATGAATAATAACTGTAATTTGAAAAGCCAGATTTAAAAGTTTCATAAGAATATATGCGCAGGTATCTTGTTTAAGTATCAGCTAAAACAGTTCGTGTCTACTTTTGGACCTTTTGAGTATGTTTCTGGGTTGCCACTTTGATCCACCTTCGCAGGTTCAGCTTCGTCTATTTGAGAGTTAGAAATCCAGGCAGTGCATCCTATAGGCAGCACAACACCCACTTAAAGAGCAAAGGGTGAATGCTTTCAGTTACGCAACCATGCCTCAGACGCCAACAACACTCCTGCTGTTTATCAGCTACTAAAGAGCTGGAAGACAGAGGTGGAGGAAAAACAGGATGCTGAAGGGGGCGAAAACAGAATGGAGAAAATTGAAACTTGTAAAAACTTTGCGATAGTGATAGCCCTGACCCCTGAGCGCTCTCGTAGGCAGTGGAGACATTGCTGTAATCAATACGTGCTCAGGGGAGAGCAAGCGGGCCACGGACCTTTCGTTCCCTGCCATGCCGCAAATAATGCCAGACGCTGGTTTGTTATTTTCCAGACGGCGAGAGAACAAGCAGGCAGGCTGCGGAGCGTGCAGGTGCCTCGTTTTGGGAATACTTCACAGCTATGAAGCAAACAAGAGTATAAAAAATTCTTTGAGTGATAAACAATCATGCGGCATATATTACTGATATGCTGTAGGCAGTCTGCTTGAGAAGACGGAGATGTTCACAGCACTCTGTATTTGTAAAGGCTTCACAGTATAATGAAACTATCTGTATTTTTGACAAAGAAGGTAACATGCTAGATATGTAGTTATATTGAATAATGACGCTCTCTGAGCACTTTAACTATACATCCTTATTTCTGCACTCATTGACCATTTTATCAGTTCAACTTGCCAACATCTTTGTAGTTCTACGCTTACTTACTGCAGTCCCTGTTCTCTAATGATCAGGACCCCCACAGATCAGATACTATTTGGGTGGTGGATCATTCTCAGCACTGCAGTGACGCTGATATAGTGGTGTGTTCGTGTGTTGCTTTGGTATGAGTAGATCAGACGTAGCAGTGCTGCTGGAGATCACCTCAGTGTCATTACTGGACTGAAAATAATCCACTAACCTTAATATCCAGCTGCCAGCATCCTGTAGGCAACATCCTGTCAGCACTGATGAAAGATTAGAGGATGACTTAATGCCTGTTCACACAGGATCTGATATTTATGGACAGAAAAAACACATCGAGTTTTGAAAAAGAGCTCATCTATATTAATGCCGTCCTTGACACCAAGTCTACAACATTCTGAGCCTGTTCTAATTTGTAACCAGTTCTGTTGTCAGGCGGAACAGCAAAAGAGCTTATATGACGAGCAGCATGCTGACCTTAAAAACGTGGATATTTAAGAAAAGCTGGTGGAATATAGGTGAAAGGCTGGGGAATAATGGTCCATCCATCCATTATGGTCGTGGGTCAGGCGGTGCCCCCCTGGAAGCTCTGGGCAACCTTAGACGAGGCGCCAATTTAAGAATGATGGTGAAAAGGGAAATTAAAGAAACCAAACCTGGACAGGGGGTATTCAGGGTTTTTCTTATTATTAATTGATTTGTTTAATGTGAAAAATATGTATTTGGTGTGAATAGACTTAAACTAAGTTTAGGAGTAACTGGTATTAATGTGAAATAATGGTGCTATAACCCCCAAAACAAAAAAGTTAAAAACAAAGAAAACAAAAAAACAGGCCATGCACAGAAGGCAAATAGAGATAGAGATCTCTATTTGGAACTCATAACATGGTGAGTGAACACAGTGTTTAAAACTCCAGCAGCACTGCTGTGTCTGATCCAATCATACCACCACATCCACCACCCAAATAGTACCTGACCTATGGTAAGTGGAACTGATAAAATGGACTATGAATAAATCCATATAATATTTTTCATATATAACACTCACATTGTATCAAACAGGTATTTATCAAGACCATGCAAATGATTCTGACCTTGAACCAAACTGTAAATGTGTGATATTTGAATTGCGTGCTGATTTATTCAGCGACACAATCATCTAATACGCAACGTGCTCACTCCCTGCAGGCTAGATGAGAGGAGTAAGCTGACTACTTGACACATTTGATAAAGGTTGCATCAGACCCATGTTCCAAGGGAGGATTGCAGGTCGATCTGCAACTGCCCTGCAGCTACGTCTCTGATAAAGGGAGCATCAGGTGTGCAAATTGTGAGTGTGAAAATCTTTTACATTAATTCAGACCCTCGCTACTTAAAGTCTCGGCTACTTGAAATGCTGCAATAACAAACATTATTTGTTTATGAAATATTAATTTGATATTTCGATAACCATACCAACTTTGATGGCTGATGAGCTGGAAAATGGTGGACGTAGATAATGTTTTAAATTTGACTGTTGATTCTGAGGTAATTGTTGTTTTTTTATATTGATAAAACAGTCGTTAACTTGGTAGTACAATTGAAATAATGAAATAAGAAACGGTCATTTTGAAATATCGCCTAATTTTTGCAAACAGTGCAGGTATACATAACAGCGAGCAGAAAAATGCAGTGTTTGTCGTTTGGACACATTTTGGCTTTATAGAAGTCAGATGTGAAGTGATAACGCCTTAAAGCAGCGGTAATACCATCAAGCACTTTCAAAACCATGTTAATGCTACCGAATATGGCTAAAAAAAAAGCGCCCAGCAACACGCACCTCCACAAAGCAGCTCTCTAATACAAGCATTGCAAACATTATAATATAAACAATACAGTATACAATATAAAGCAGATTCAAGAAGATGGGAATAAATAACACAGATCCAAAATAACTGTTCTTTATTCATAATATAAAATATTTAATTAATTGTGATATTGATTTGAGGTCATATCACTCTCCCCTATACTTGGTAGATTAGGGAATCCCCGCAGACTGCAGGACTGCCGAGCAAAGTCTTATGTCATTCAGGGGGATTTCTCATCAAACAAATGCAATTCTGATTACATTAAGGAACTGTATGAGAGTTTTTGTTCTCTCTAAAGGACAGAATCCTTGAGCATAAATGTTTTTTTGTTTTTTTTTTCGAGTTATAGTAGGTGCATTTTCCAATGCATGTCCGTACAGATGGACCAACCCCCCTCTCCTTCCAGCAAACAACAGAGGAGGTTCCAGTGCAGTTTTGATTCCTTTAGTAACGTGTGTTTCTGTGGATGACTTTCTACTGCTTATTTCTTACAAGCTGTAAATGGAATGTGTAAGTGTGTGTTCCTGTCCGATTGCAAGCAGTGTTCTTTCTCTGGTAGCTGAATGATGGCCAGTTAGCTAACTAATATGTTTTAATGCTAGCTGAATTCAAATTTGGGCGGCAAAGTGTCTCTGTGGGTAGCCCAGTCACCTCACAGCAACAAGGTCCTGGATTAAATCTCAGGTGGAGTGATCTCGGTCCATTCTGTGTTAACTTTTGGATGTCCTCTTTGTATCCTTGTGGATTTTTTCTTATAGTCCAAAGACATGCGTGTTAAGTTAATTAGTGTCTCTAACGTGCCCCTTGTGTGCGTGTGTACACCCTATGATGGATTGGCCCACTGTCTAGGGTTGTACCTGCCTTGCACCAGCTTTCCTGTGACCCTAATCAGAATTAAGTGGATAAGAATGGGAATGAATGAATGACTTTGAACATTAAAAACATAACCTGCCAGTGCATAACTTACCATCTGCCACTAAAGTACTAAAGCCACTAACATAGTGTAGTTTTAAGTAATCTCTGGTGAAATAATGCTGTTCTTCAAGCAGTAAAAAAAAAAAAACTTTTCCTGACTGAGAATAATTTCATGTTTCATCAGATGATTCATGGAATACGTGTAGTCGGCTTTGACAACTACTACCTTAAGGCTTTTCTTGCACTGAGAAACATTGTTGTTTACTTTAATGAAGTAAAGCCGTACTTTAGACCTCTGCAGCATGTTTGCGCACTCCAATGCATCGAGGATGATACAAGAGTGGAGTATGGGATTTTTGACCTAATGATCCTAATGATCCTTTAGCTATCCTGTGCTAAAGTCTTGCCTGTTTTAAAGTGTTGTAATGATCATAATGTTATATAATGTTGTATTGAAAATGGACACCAAATCATTTGTACGGTGTTTGGTACTGATATTTGGGTATCCATTTTTAGAAGCCAACAATTTAACTGAGGTTGGGTAGAATGGAGGAGCAAGTTGTTGCGCGAAGAGCACCACATCACCATGAATCAATTCTCAGGACAGTTCTGTATAGTTGTTTTATTTATGGTACTATTTACAGCTTTAATATAGGAAATATTTACACACAAGTAAAAAAAAGGCAAAACTCACTATGTGGTGGTGTTTCTTGGCTGCTACCTTTCCAAATTCATTCTAATACAGAAATAATTGTGTAATAATGGTATATCTAATTTAATCGTGACCCAACACTTGTTTTCACGAGGAATAAACATTGTTGGCTTCAAATGTCAAGTTAAGCAACATTTGTATATATATATATAACTCTCTCTCTTTCGCTGTCTAGCTATCGCTAGATTATCTTCTAATATCTAAGACCAATCCCAAACTTAAGAAGCCTAGGGTGACGAGGAAAAGCAAGCAAGGAGAAACATTATTAGGAGCAAACCATGTGATGACCAGGACTCAGTGAGCCACCCTTTGGGCAGCTTAGATGTTTTACGTAAGAATTAAACTCTGTTATGTAATAATTCAATTTCCAGTAGTACTTAAAATAGACAGAAGCAAAATATTTTTACAGGTATAACATTTAAAAATATAATAATGCAGGTATATTTTTATGTCTTCAGTTATTTGCGCGTGCGTGCTTGCGTGGGTGTTTTTGTGTTTGCTGTCTTTACATTATTTTTCCCTCAACTGAGCCGGGTTTCCATTCCAGCCCTATGGAAATTGTACTTTGTATGTGGTTTCAGGCTACAAACATGGTTTGTAAAATGCATACTTGTCCTAATTACCTTGTAAGGTACATGAACATACATCCACGATTGTGCAGCAGCACTACTAATTTCATTGCCACCGTCTTAACCATGTATGCAATATGTGTGGACTGAATGCACTATGGAAATAGGTTTAAAGAATGCATTAATTAAGTGGTCTGGGTATATATGTCGAGCATTAGTGCATTTGCAGTCCAAACAGAGTCTGAATTTGTAAATTCAAATCTGCTATCATTAGATGCATATTAATATGCAAGCTATCATTACTTTTTCATTTATCAGTGTCAAGAATATTGAGTACAATTAGAGCGACAGGCTAATCTAAGAAGTGTATTGGATTCCTCGAGGGAAACGTGTGTGAGTGAGAGTGTAAGAGAGAGAGAGTTGGTCATGTCACCTCAATGGCTCTGGCGCTTTGCCGACAAAGACAAATCTAAAATTAAGTGCTGGAGAAATAAAGACTTCTCTCTATTGAAGTGTTCCACTTGCATTGAGCTTAATGTTGCCTACTCATTTTATTGGATTTCCTTTTGTTCTAGCTCTGGTACGTACACACACACACACACACACACACACACACACACACACACACACACACACACACACACACACACACACACA
>JAYJMA010000021.1:1695518-1716531 GCA_036873895.1 Parotocinclus cabessadecuia
TGTGCGCACGCACGCACGCGTGTGCTATCTGTTATATACACTATATTGCCAAAAGTATTTGCTCACCCAGTTATCTGCATCAGGTGTTTCAATCAATTCCATAGCCACAGGTGTATGAAATTAAGCACCTAGGCTCACAAACATTTGTGAAAGAATTGGTCGCCCTGAGGAGCTCAGTAAATTCCACCGTGGAACTGTGATAGGATGCCACTTGTGCAACAAATCCAGTCGTGAAATTACCTCGCTCCTAAATATTCCACAGTCAACTGTCAGCTGCATTATAAGAATATGGAAGTGTTTGAGAACAACAGCAACTCGGCCACAAAGTAGTAGACCTTGTAAACTGATGGAGCAGGATCAGGTGATGCTGATGCGCGAAAAGGTCGCCAACTTTCTGCATACTACAGACCTTTAGATTAGCTCAAGAACAGTGTGCAAAGAGAGAGAGCTTTATGGGATGGGTTTCCATGGTCGAGCAGCTGCATCCAAGCTATACATCACCAATTGCAATGCAAAGCGTCGGATGCAGTGGTGTAAAGCACTCCGCCTCTGTAGAATCACGCTTCTCCATCTGGCAATCTGATAGATTAGTCTGGGTTTGGCGGTTGCCAGGAGAACGGTACTTGTCTGACAGCATTGTCTGACCTCCTTTGGGATGAATAAGAGCGGAGACTGAGAGTCAGGCCTTCTCGTCCAACATCAGTATGTGACCTCATAAATGCACTTCTGGAAGAAATGGTCAAAAATACCAATGAACACATTCCTAAACCTTGTGGACAGCCTTCCCAGAAGACTCAAAGCTGTTCTAGCTGCAAAGGGTGGATCAACGTCATATTGAACGTTATGGATTAGAAATGAGATTACATTTAAGCTCATATGTGAGTCAAGGCAGGTGAGCAAATACTTTTGGCAATAGTTTGTGTGTGTGTGTCTGTGTAGTCCAAGGATTTTACACAGGGCAGAAATTCTTAAATTCTTCGAATATGAACATTCCTGTACATGAAGGTATCAAGTCATCAGAGAGATCATAGGACCCTATTAGCATTAATCATATCTTTCTAGTAAGGCCAAGTTTCTCAAATGTTTAGTGTGTTTAGAGGGTTTGCAACAGCAATTGAAATCCCGTGTGTGATATCTGGTTTTGTGTCTCGGTCTGTCTGTGATCGCCACCTGGGGGAAATCATGAGGCCCTATTAATGGCTAATCCATTCCACAGATTAGTCTTTCTGTTTTGTAATCCTACTCTGTCCTGCAAGTCTATTACTGCAATCATTATGGACAGGTGGATGTACTTATGGTATATAAATGCATCTTCTTCTGTCATTTATATCTACATTGTTTTTGGCTAGTCCCTAATGCTCAACAGGCACCGTCACTTACTTCTATATTAGGAAAGAAATTCAGAATTGGCCAGAATTAAACGATCATATACAGTATTTAAATCAGCAAGGCTTTTAGTTCCTAAATCATTGTTTTGGTACATAAAGCAACATTCCTAAAGCTTATTCCTAAAGATCTATTGGCCAGTTTGGAATTGATAAGAACAAGAATCGATGAGCAGAATGAGAACCGTTAGACATATTTTTTGTTTTTATCATAGACGACGCAAATTGCACACTCATTGTGACATAGTGGTATTTTTTTCTTTTACTTTTTCTTTTACTTACTAGTTTTGGACAAACATTAACCATGCACAGGAAACCAGCCAACAGACTTAAAATCTGAAGTTTTATTTTTGGAATTGCCTTTTTGGCATTCATTTTGTCTTTGATTATCACATCAAAAGAATTCACTTAGTACATCGGCTGTACCTTCCAAAGCTACCTGTCATTCACTCCAGGTTTTTATACTCTGCCTCATTCCATTGCTGATTCAAATGGCAGCCAGTATCAGCTGCTTTTCAATGCTGAGTGCAAGCCACTTGTCATGTTGCATTAGCAGCTTCCTTTGATTGTGTTTAATTTCTTTTGCGAAGTTGCGCTTAGATTGACCTGCGTTATGCATGTACATTTGTATGAGCACAGGTGCAGGCATTTCACTTTTTAGTTAGCATTGTATTTTTCCTCGGCCTCTTTGCGAAGCAAACAGATGTTGGGCCAGCACTCCAAATCAGGAGCCGTAACCCCACACTATAATCAATGTGATTTTAATCAGCCGTTCGTTTCGTGACCCACTTGTTTTCTCCCTGAGCTGATTGTGATTGCCTGCTCGGAGAAGCCATACCCACTGTAATTAACCTTCAAATCATATGTGTCCCAGAACTATCATATAGTCAACCTTAATCTTAGCAATGACTCTACTTTTGGTGCAGAGCGTGGGGGCTCATCGTTTTAGTCCCACCAAACTTTATCTTTTTCTCAGAGGCTTGTCTTGGCTTGTGAGGTGGTGTTGTAATGCTGATGTCTCCTTGCAATTCTTTTCTAGCCGAATAGTGGCTCAAGTTTTAGTGTGGTCGCCTCACAGCTCGGGATCCCCAGTTTGAGGCTGACCTTGAACTCCCGTCTGTAGTGTCCTCCCTGTGTCTGTGTGGGTTTACTCTTTGTATCACCGTTTACTTCCGTATTTCTAAGATATGCATTACTTTAGCTTGCATGTCTTTGGAACATTTTCTTTAAACTGACTCAGTATAAATGTGTCTTAACTGGTATGCTCCTTGGTATATATGTCTTCGAATGACCACTAAGTGGCTCGTCATCCATCATAAAGGAATTTGTCTACGAGTGATGCAACTGTTATGTTGTGTTGTTCTGTGTGAAATTTATCTTTCTGGGGGGTCGGTTGTTGAAGTCTTGGGTTTGATGCAGCACCTGCGTTCCCCGATCAGATCAGATCACATCAGATCCTGACCTACATCTTACACAAATGTACAAATCTTTTGTTTCCATACTCCATTGGAATTTATTTACTTTCTAAACCATGCAAAACAGCAACTTCATACTGACTTAAACAGTTTGATAAATCACCTTCACATTAAACTGTGTTGTGCTGTGTGTGATGTCTAGCAGTCAACGATCTCTCACCAAGAGATACACTTACTAAAAGTAGCCCCTAATAGTGTTTTATAGGGCAGCAACAGTCTTGTGCAAGACCCAGTGTCTAATCAGAACACACCTGTAATCATTAACATATCTGCCTGATTCTGATCTGCGTGCTGAGTTTTGAGCAATCTGACATTTCTATCTGGGTGCTCTTTTGTCAAATAATAAAATACATGTAACATTTGCAATGGATAGTTTCTACCAGCACTGGTTCGAGGAGAGATTGAACCATGACCTGGCAACAGGGTATTTGGTGCCAGAGGCTTATTGATGCTCGAGGTCAACAAAGGCTTTACCATCAGGTTAAATCTAGTAGACGGGGAACTGTGGCACAGATCATAGAAAGTGTTACTAGGGAAATGTCACAATGCACTTTACATTCGTTTGAGTATGATGCATAGCCACATATACGGACCTTAGTCCACCGTCCATTGCTTTTAAGTCAGAAAGGATCGCCTGGTCCGAAGACTCCCGTTTTATTTTGCATCACGTGGAGGGCAGGGTGTATGTGTGCTGTGAGCCCTGGAGAAGTGGGGTGAGCATGGTGCTTGTAGTTGTATTGCTCTTATTTATTACAGAAGGGAACGTAATTGTTGGACTTTTGTAATCTACTACGTATTTATTTGTACTGGTATTCTGCCTACTCTCGTATCAAAGCAGATGGTGATGCATAGGGTTCTTGATGGGGTAGAAATTTGATTTGCACCCTTTAATTGAAGCTGGACTCTCCTCAGCGGTAGTCTGTGTTGTCTGTACTTGCCCCATGATGGGGGGTATAAGGGGTTTATTTTCTTGTCAGTGTTCCAGATTAAACATGTCCAGGCTAGACTGTTTCTAGACCAACTCCCTGGCTGACTGTGCCACCCCTGTACCCCAATTAGAGCTCGCAGTTCATGCCTAAATAGGTCTGTACCTCTGAATCCCATATAGTCTCTTTGTCTGCTTTTGCCTTTGTGTATGTGCAAGATGTGTAATATTTTATATAATATTTCTGGGTAATGTGACATCGTATATTCATCACGATATAATATGCTACACTATGCTTATCACTTAGGCTTATCACTGGTATTGCTGATGTTTTTGGAAATACTATACCCATTTCTATACTATAAACATGATGCGTGAAAGATAGTTGAAACATTGAAGGGTAACTGAAGAGCTGAAGTCGAGGTCAGGCCATTGCGGTATACCTGTGCACTTTCCTGTTATATATCCACTGACTCCTGACGCTCAGCTCTTGTCTTTGAGTTTCTTCCTTTCTTCTAATGACCAGCACTGGGTGGCGGCTCAGACTGCTCTTGTGTTTCACTCTGCTCGACGTCGGATTTGCCCTCAGTCACTTCTGCTGCCATTACTGCTCCCTGCACTTTTTAGGCTGCACCTCTGAGACCCCAAACTGCCAAAGGAGGTGAATTATGGCCAGTTAGATGAAGTGGATTCGAGCCATGGGGGATAGGGCTGAGACTCTAGAACTAAGAACACTTCTGACCATTAAAAGCCAGTCTGACACGAGCCCTTCATCTTACCTCATCTGTGAGACATATGCTCCCAACCTTTCACTCCCCAAGGAGGGACGCAAGAGAGTCTCCTCAGCTCAGGCTTACTCTGCCATTATTATGAGTTAAGCTCCTCACACCCAACACCTTCGCTATCTCTGACTTTCTCTATCCCCATATTGCACACTCATACCATTTTGGGGTGGTGGGACTAGATTTCTGTTTTGTTACCTATGTTTAATGCGAATGCTTCAGATTCAGAAAGAAAATAGTCCACCTATCAAAATTGTCCAGCCACCAGCATCCTGTAGGCAGCATCCTGCAGCATTGATAAAGGATTGGAGTATGACTGTCACAAACTGCGCAACGACAGGGTGCTTTATGTTGGGTGGTTTCCTGAGGTATTTATTTTTATGAATTTGTTAGACGATTTACCCAAGATTACTTACTTAAAAAGGGTTTAGCTTAGGTTTTCATTTGTGGTGAGACTCTGATTTAAGGGATTTAAGGTAAGACACCTGGCCCTTTGCTGCATTGCACCTAGTTTGTATTCTTATTCTTTCTCTTTTTCTCTATACTACTTAGCATGGCTAAATCCACTGAATAATTACACGCCAGCAGGAAGTAGTAATGCTAACCCAGTAATAGCCAGTAATAATCAGAAATTAAGCATCCAGTATTCAATCATTCATTATTTAAACCAGGCATATTTACAATAATGTGCAAACGTCTTAGTCCATCATTAGATTGATTGTTTTAGCAATGGTATAATGACCATCTGACCAGTAATGACCAGTCTGTTTATAACAATACAGCCAGAAACTACAGAACATGTGTATGCAGTATTAAAATCAGAAAAAAACTGCTCGAAACAGTTCTATTATGAGCAAGTATTTAGTATTTAGTGTATCCTTCCCTAACCCTAACACAAGTCCAAAGGAGCTTGATTAGGAATGGTCTCTTCGGAAGGATAGCAGCCAAAAAAAAAACTTTTTTCGGGTTACAATAAATACTTCCTTTTTATTTAAAGTTGTGTACATTTTTATGGTCTTCTATATTTGTATCTTAATAGAGGGACTGAACTGCATGGATTTACTTTGGGTACTCCGGTTTCATCCCACAGTCCAAAGACATGCGTGTTAGGTTAATTGATTACTGTAAATTGGCACTGACGTGTGTGTGTGTGTGTGTGTGTGTGTGTGTGTGTGTGTGTATCCAAATATATGACTAGTTTTGATATGAACTTGTGTATGGATATAATCTTGTGTGTGATGCTGAGATGGCCACTGATGCCTATAGTAATGTTAAAGAAGCCAAATAAACAAAGTTTAACATGCTGAAATATAATGTGTAATATTTGTGCACTCTGTTTTGGGGGGGTCTAAATTAGTCCATAACTTGTGTTAACATACCTTTTGTCTGTCACGAAAACAGCCATTGGTGCTGATGTGAAGTTAAAACTAATCAATGCCTTGATACATGCTCCATAATTGAGGTGAGAAAATGCCACAACGTTGCATCAGTTCTTTTCAACACAAGGTTAGATCTAGATGAATCAACTGAATCAGTTTACCTGACAGTTGAATCTATTCATTGGGACATAACCTTATGTCCAGATGAACTGATCCAACATTCTCGGAAATTAATAAACGAACAAATAGACACAGAACTAGGCAACAAAACTTTTCCTGAAAGAGTAGTTAACTACCAGCTGTCTGTGGTCATACTGAAGATGAGGGAAATTCAAGTATTAAAAAATAATTATGCCATGTGTTTCTTAGGGATTTAGCACCACATAACACCCAAGTTATGTTAGATGCACATTCTAGAACAGTATTTCTCAATGCTGCTGATGGAGTCTGCCTTGCTCTGCACATTTTAGTGTTTTTCCTGTTAAACACACCCGCTGTAAGTTAGTTATGGGTTAGTTGATGAGCTTGGTAATTGGATCAGGTGTGTTGGGAGCAGGGAAAACACTAAAATGTGCAGAGCAGTGAGGCTCTAGTACCAGGATTAAGAAACACTGTTTAAGCTGGCGATACTTGATGCAGGATTCATAATAACGTTAATGCTGTTAATTCTTTAGTGACTGTTATAAGACAGAATAAGAGAAGTATGTATATATGGTGATAGTGCTGCTTGCCGATTATTGTCATTAATGACTGAAGGGGGTGCGATGAACAGTGGCTCACTGGCATTTAAAGAAACAGGCTCTCTAAACTAGTGGTCGACCGATGGGTTTTTCATCAGAAATGGCCCGTGCTGATATATATATTTTTTTGCTACAGATAAAACTAAGAACTATAAATGAGTCACAGAATCGCTAAACTGAAACGACCATTCGTTTAAGATATAGATGCATCTTTTATAAATAAATGAAAAATAGCTTTTAGCTATGACATATATTACCAGATAACAGTATCACATTCTTTTGGGGAAGAAAAATGAAACACTGTTAGAGTAGTGCACGTGGTTCAGTTTTAATCCCAGTTTTAATTAAGAGCTGGAAGTTCGAAAAAATAATGCTGAAAAGTTTTTATCTCGTCATAAACAGTCCCGGCCTCACCGAATGTTCTCTCGTCATGTTTTTTTTGGAGCCACTCAGTAGTCCCTGTTTTGAGCATCGAGTCATAATGCTGGAAACAAGGTTTTTACGCATTATCTCCATATTTAAAATACGAATCAGCCAATATGTCAACTGTACATTTAATTGCTCTAAGGCAGTCTTTCTGAAAAGGGCTGTTTATACAGGGTAAGTGGGCACTTCAGTGTGTGATCCTTGTGACCTGTGATTAAATTGTGCCAGATCTTGTCGGAAAAAGATTCGCTACCACTCATTTTTGGAGCATGCATGCTTTTTGGAACTTGTTTATGTGGATTCAGTGCCTCTGCATATCTATATATAAAATAACATGAAAATAAGCAAAATTCCTAAACAAACCTGTCTTCTAAAAACGAAACAGCTCATTTTTTGACGTTAACTGCACTCCTAGTGTAATTAGATGGTCGGTCACAAATTTGTGCGCCCATGCGTCAGGAGTGATAGAGGACTGTGAGGTTTGAAAATGGCAAAAAAGAACATAAACAACGTCTTGATCAAGTATTAGCTGGAGCACAGCTATGTCTAAACACTTGGTGGATCGCTCTGTGTTCCTTCACCTCATGTTTTACAAATTAAACACTGCTTGTTACAAAATCACACCATAGACATTTCATCAAGACCTCATAGAATATATGTCACCTTTAAAGCCTGTATTAAGGTTATCAAAAATGGTGGTTTTATGACTATGAGGGCGTAGTGGGAGCCTGGGAGCCATTGTAGATAAATATTAAAGAATGACCAAGATTGCTAAACAAATACATCTTATTTATCAAGCTAAATAAACCAAATGGCCTCTTTATGTATCCCATGGCTTAGCAAAAGTACCACAGTTACCCCTTAACGGCGTTGTCCGAGACTATTACACTATTTTATGCAGTTTGTTCTTAGCCAACAGGTCAGGGCAGTAGTTTTTAGACCAAGCTCCACTGCTCTAATTGAGGTCAGCGAGTAAGTCTCCCGTGCTGCCTCCTGACACCCACAATGGATGCTCCACCTGCTTAGGCAGGACACACAGCTCCACAGTTCCTTCTTATGGGAATTAAAAAGTGCTGGCCTGCGGAAGAGCCAGACTTAGGCGGGTCAGGCCGAAGTGCACTAGAACACCACTCTCAGCTGCTGGAGATGGTCTGGGCCACAGCTGGCCTCCTCTGGACATTGTGCCGAGGTCAGAGCAAGTGCAGTCCAGATTGTTCGAGTGCCCAACAGTCATTTATTATAGTCCATATGGAGAGTCAAAGTCTGTCTGTGGAGTGTTTTTTGGGTTCATATTCTTGTACATGTCCTTGCAATAGATTTTTTATAGTCTCTATTTGAAAGACCTACATTTCGTTTTCCAATTGTGCTGTGGATATATCAATACCCAGAATCAGGGCAGCGCTTTTTGAAAGGAAGTTTATTTTTGGCAAACGGGGGTGTTGAGGCATTACATTAATCAGGTGTGGTGTGCACTTCATAAATCATATTATATTTGTCCTCTGAAAACGCCTTTAACCCGCACGTCCGTGAATTGCATTTTCTTTGGAACCAAATTTATTCCTCTATTGCTTAATGCATAGTCTACGGGCTAAAAAGCCCCCTGTCTTTGCTGAACGATGCATTATGTAGGAGGTAGTCCATTTTAATCTTGTGAACATATTAACTTGTGAAAATATGTTTCTGCTAGTCTTTTGCGAGTGAGATATATGAACTGTGCTGGTGGCTATTGTGGAAAAATAAATAAAGACGGCTATTAGTCTCTCTAATGTAAACATCTGGTAGGATCCCGTGCTTGCACAATTAATGGGCATTTAATTGAAGATGATCATTTTTTACCACGGCTGTATGAGGTAAAGAGTTTCCCAGGGAAAGCCAGCTGTTTCCAGTGTTCTGTTTAAAAATATGAATGTAGGCAGCTAATGTACTGGAGGCTCCACAATCTTTTGATATATTGCTGGATTTGGGGTTGCATTCGGAGTTGGTGAATTAAGTATGTAACTTGTGTGAAAAGGGATCTAGAGAAAGTTGAGGTCTGTTTTAGTGTGTTCATGTTTTGGAAATAGCTGTAAGTTTCATACCTCTCAGGCTGCCAAATTGCCTAAGGGCTTGAGATTCTGCCTTTGCTGAATTACAACCCATATGACCCCCAATCTTAAGGTGTGCAAAAGTACGGAATGCCAATGTCGTTTTTGTCGTTCCCCCTATATGTAATATCCACAAATTCTATACTGAGGACAAATTAAGTACCCAAACCCTCTTCATGCCTTTGTAATGTGTGCAGCATGTGCTTTTGCATACTCTTGTTTAAAAATGTATGGACTCCTTTGGAAAAGATTTCTTCAAGACAGCGTATGTTCCTCTTAAACCTCAATTCACTTATAAATTAATGGCTCCAATCTCTATGTAAATAACCTTTATACAGCCCCATACCATGACAGACTAATACTAATTACTGTGACCACAATACTCATGTCCAGTTTGTGGTGGTCTGTCCCAAATAACTCAGCCCAGTAACGGTAACATCACTTCTCGGCATGGTTAACATAAGGCTTCTTTTTGCACAGTAAAGTTTTAAGTGGCATTTGTGAATGTAACTCTGTATTGTAGTGCTTGATAAAGGCTTGTCAAAGCAGTTGTTTTTTAACCTAATTCCTAACACTAAAATGCCCCCTTACCAACTTTTTGGAATGTTGCAATCCTGAAACTCAGTAATGGATGTTTATTAACAAATGACATGACGTCAACCGGACAAAACCTGGAAATATCAACCCAACATTATTAGGTTCATACTGTCCAAAATGCACACACTGCAGCTTTATGGATGAAGCAATGAAGGCATGGTCTCTCACTTACATACCCTCTGGCTATACAAGTTCCTAAACTGCTCATATTTTCTGCCGCACCGTTCCTGTTTAAGATCAATGTTTCCTGCTAATGTCACAACACTCATCAAATGGTAGGAAATGGGAGTGATACGAGTTTAGGATGTCGACCTTGATGTAAAGCATTCTGTAACGTTCCTTACGTTTTTGCTTGTAGGATGAAAGCAGCCCGTGTCCGACGAAGGCTGCATAGTTTCATGACATCGTTGTTCTGTTTCAGATAAATTTCTCCCCACAGGCACTTTTCCACATGCCTAAATGTTTTGATATTTCACTAATAATGTAGAAGGTCACATCTTTGCTTCTAGCCACTGGCACATCAGAGCTCAAATAAAATAGACATCCAGCACTGCAAACATTTCTTCACAGTTCCATGGGCTTCAAGCCAACACAAGACAGAGAAAGCAACAAATCCTCCTTTTGATGGAGGTTCGCCAAAAGCCACTCTGACATCGACTCCTCGCTGGAGCAGTCATTTGCATGAGTTCAGTTGAATGGCGAAACCTTTTGCTGCCTCTGATCCCTCTCTTCTCACGAAACTCACTTTGAAATGTGGAGATTGTGTGGGCTTCACCAGAACAATGTCAAATAGACCTTGTGGCGAATGGATGGAAGGGATTAAAATGCATTGTTCTGTCTGATTTCCTCTTCTGAATTAAAGGGAAGGTTGAGGAGGTTTGTGACAGGCAGACACCGTCTTCGTCTACGTTTATCTTCCCTGCAGTTGTGTTTTAATCTTTTGGGCTGGTGCATGCCTGTAAACAAATGTGGCAGTCAGTCAGACAATGGACTTGTCTGTTTGTGCACAGCGGATTACCCTACAGTGCACAGAATGTTTTGCTCCCGTCATGGATTTACTTAAGTTTAGAAATTATCTGATTAACCTAATTCATTCTAAAACCCTGCCCCACATATATTTTTATAAAAGGTGAGGATTTTTGCAACGATCCCATCTATGCATCCTGAAATATTAGTGCTGTAACTTAAATAACTCTTAAATAAAACTATTCCCTGCCTTGTTTATACTTTAGACTGATCAGTCATAACATTAAAACCATTGATGGGTAAATATAATGACACTGACAGTGTGATGCTCTGGAAACCTCGGGTCCTGGGTCCTTCATGTATATGTTACGTTTAAATGTCCTATGTACCCAAACACTGAGTAAGTATGATGATATGTATCCAGCAGACTCTTGATCTAGAAATCAGATTAAGTATTCCAATAAAGAGAGCTGGATTTTACCCCACTAATTTAGCGCTAAAATCATGTATTCCTGTCAGTCGGATTTGACAGTCTCCGTGTGTGCAGGTGAAAATTATGGTTGCCAGGTATGTTTATTCTTAGAGGTTTTGCTCTAGCAGGCTTATTTATATAGACCAGACAGGGGATTCTCATGTGGTATCTGGTAACCCTACGGATATAACACTTTGTAAAGAATGTAGAATTGTATTATTTAATATAACAAATTAAATCACATCTTTCTGTGAGATTTTCTTTTAGCTGGTTGCAAAATATAAATCTGATTACTGTCATGTAAACCTGGAGTTTCTGCATTATCTGATTACTCAAGTGCATGTATGCCTCTTTGATATACTTTGGTTTGATGATAAAATCTGATATTCTGCAGTTATCGGATTATATGGTGCATGCAAACACACTTGCTGTCACAGACCAAGTGCACTTCCTCAGTCTTAGTGGTATTGCGACCAAGGCTTCAGGGTCGCTGGGCCGTGCTGGGCATGGCATTGATCCATACAAGGCCCACTTTTCAACTTAACGAACTTAAAGGATCTGCTGTTATTTCCTTGTGTCCATATACTACATGACATCTTTTGAGGTATAGTGGAGTGGAGGAAAGCACTGGAGTCCATTACTTGTTTGGTAGGGCTCATCATATGCAGCAATTTGTAGTTAGTCCGCGATATGTTTTTGGTTCGTACTTGATTGGAATTTTCCACCCTATGCATGTGACTATTCAACTGTTGCTTGAGATGGAACTGTGCTCTGGCTATATCCGTGTCTCTAGTGTTCAGTCCTAGTCTACCAGTTTGCTGGTTTCCACCTGTTTTCTAGATTCCACAGTGTGATTGTCCATCCTATGAACCTCAGAACCCAGAAAAGTCGACGCTGCTTCTTGTCCTGATTAAAATGCTTCTTTTTGCATAGTAATGTTTTAAGTCATTTATGAATGTTACTCTGTATTGTATTGCTTGACAAATGCTTGCCAAAGTAGTCCCATGCCCATGTGGTCATATCAGTGCATGAAAAATGCTGGTTCTTAATGCAGTGGCAAAGTTTTCGGATTAATCTTGTGTCATTTGCCCTTTTACACACTGAAATTCATCCAGATTACTTGAATTTAATGATATCATGTACTGTAAGGGTAGAAACATGCCTTTCAATAATTTTCTCACACACTTGTTGACAAACTGGAGAGCCTCTGCCCATCTTTGATCCTCAACTTAGCCTTTTGTTGATGATGCTTTTGTACCAAATAATGATTACAAGCACCTGATAACATCACCTGTTTGATATAACTTCATTATTTCGATTATTATCTTTAAATTGCAGTCTTTTCCTTGAGTGGCCGAGTATTTATTAAGTAATGTAATTTCAGTAAACAAAAAAAAAAAAAAAGATATATTGGGTGCAGTAAAACAATTATTCATCATTTTTGTACTAGTATCTCACCAAAACTACATTAGACTTTAGATTCATTAAGCCTTTTAAATAATAATAAGAATGCTTTACCCCTTATTTACTCAATTTATGCAAGACTGTAACTGTGAAGAAATTAAGTGTATAATTCGTATACGGACATAGTTTGTACTTTTTATTTATTACTAAATATTGGACTGCTCTGGAGAAATATAAAAGCCTATTTCTATCCCACTTGTACTCTGATGAACAGTTAAATTAGCATACTTAGTACAGTCTCATTCTAAATAACCTTCAGTGAGCTTAATATCAGAGGATAAATTGGAAAAAATTAAACATTGAAATGCTGCCCTGACCCATATGACAGGCTGTCTTATAAATATCCCTGACATTCCGGCATAAAACGACCTTCAAGCCTTTAGCTTGAGTTGCTTTATTTTACAAAGCCATTCACAAGTGTTATCCAGCTGTCAAGTTGTGTCTTATTTGATGGACTTGGCAAACAAACAGTCCATCCTTCTCTTTACTTTGAACTACATTACCCATAACAGCACAAACACAGCAACTCTGTCATTAACTAAAACTGTTTATTTTATATACGATAAGAAGGGCGTTGGCGGCTAATCAGCGGCTGCAAACGGACTCCCTGAGGAAATAAGGTGGACTGAAATAAAGAGGGCAAGCTGGTTAATTCAGCCATCCTGTAAAAGGAGAAGGAGTTATTGACCTATGCTGGCAGCCATTTGTCAGGGAGGCCCAGAGATACATGGGGAGAGATGAGGTTCAAACCTGGGTTAGGATCGTCCTCCAGCCGTTATTGCACAGCACTTTAATTGAATTATCCAATTTATACTTCAAGCAATAGTGCCCTAGTCCCGAACCCATGACGTGATAAAATTAAATACAAGTTTGAAAGCTGCCACTTTGCATATTTCATTTTTCACTGAGTACAGATAAAAAAGGCAAGACATATTTGGAAGGATCTTTTGGTGGGGATAGATTATTGTGTCGCATGCCAAGAATTTTGATAATTCTCCACTACGATTTTTGCTGCTGCCTGGACCTGCGTTTTTCGCAGTCTGGACTACTAACCAAAAAGCTGAACCTTTTTAAAAACAAATTCAAATTTTCAGTTGCTTGGATTGTGTCTTGTAATATACAGAACTATGCAAAAAAATCTGAGCCTACCCAAAAATGTCAAACTTGGATTTGTCGCTCCGTAATATTATTTTTCACTGATCTGCATTGCAATCTTTGTGAGCTTTACCATATCTTAGCCTTTACACCTTTTCCCCTTCCAAAAAACCCATTCCTGGACAAGCTTCTTCAGACTTGTCAAGTGTCTACTTGGCATTTAGATGAAGCTGCTGTTGCTTATATGTAAAGGGAGGCCACACTAAATATGCTGTTCACAACAATTAGGGAAATGTCTCCTAATTTTATCTGCAATGTACTACAATACAGGTTACTACTGTAGCCCATGGAAGCTGTTTTTTGTATTTTTTCCGGGTTTTTTATGCACCACATGCCTGTCCCATTCACTCACTCACCCATTTGGGGCAGTCTCTAGTAGACAATTTATTATTATGCTTAGGAAACTAGAATACCGGCTGTAAACCTAAATGGACTTGAGGAGAACATACCAAACTTCTGACAGCCAACAGCAAAAATTTCCAGCTTTCTTGGTCTGTGATGTGATCAGTTACCTTTGGTGCCACAATTCTCATCACTTTTACTATTATAATTACTGCTTCTTCTTCTGGCTGGTGCAAGTGGTAAGCGTTGTCACCTCAGGGCACCATTCAGAGTCCCTTTGTATGGACTTTTCATGTCTACTCCAGTGGGTTTACTCCAGGTAATCCAGATTCCTTGCACATTCACATAGTATAGTATGGTTATGAGCAATCTAGTATTGCTGATGCAGACTACAATTAAGTACAATTACTACAACTACAATTAAGTTTTCTTTCTTTTTTAGCACTTTGCAACTATTGCCAAGTGTGGTGGGTGTGTAGATGTAAACATTAGCTCAGTGGTGTGTGGATGGAAGAAGGGTACAGATTACTACTTATAATTGATTATTGTATTAAAATTTGATTGTATTCGTTGTCTTAATCGTTTCGAGAGAATCACACATAATAAATTCAACTCATTGAAATCAGATTTGCTTTGTGTTAGAATTGGTTTCAACTTCACGTTTGTGAGTCCTGACTTTATAACAGATGTCTGCTGGATTTTATATGTAAATCGGAATCCTCCGAAGGCTATTAATTCTAATCGAGTCCAATTTATGCTATTTTGGAGCAGCTGGAAGAAGCTCCAGTGTCGTGCCCATTCACTCACGCGTTTAAACTGCTGCCGTTCCTCCAGGTGTTTCAAAACTATTTGTGTCACATAAAAGCAAGGCTGCGTGCCCTCTGAACCCTGCACCTGGACATCAGCGCGGCTTATTGTTAGCTAATCCGCTTATTAAAGCTCCCTAAAACGTACGTCCTATCAAGGGGTCGCCTTCCCAAACTTCATCACAATGAGAGAGAAATGGTGGGCAAAGACGTACTTTATGGTAAGCATGTAACGTTCAGCAATTATGCTAATTGCAGGCTTGCAGATAGCTGGGTGTTGATTATGGCTTAAACATGGGGAATGGTGGGGGACTTTGGGAACACTTGCATCATGTGAGGCTCATTATTGGGTAGGATCTCCGAGTCTGCACTTGCGTTTCCCATCCATCTGTGTTGACTTTCATTGACAGGCGTTTGATTATACGTTGGTTAGCAGTGTCAAACTAAGAGCGACGACTGCAGCAACCAGTAAAATAACTTTTAATTGGGAGTTTAAGAGCGCAGGAGTTGTTCACGTTCTTAGAAGTTTGTTCGAAACTTTAACGTACGTCTTCACTGAAGTACCTCTCTTATCCTTAAGTTTTAATAAATTCAAAACTTTTAATTGGAAGCCGAGTCTATTAAAACTGTGGGTGTGTCTTGTTTTAATTAGCATAATAATTCACCCATAACTGACACCATTTAACAAATGGGGGAGTAAACATCTGTTCCAGATGTCCCATTATCCTGTCAGACTACCGGGTTTAGAGAAGAGCTTCAATCATGGCCTCTGGCAGCCTGCGAATCAGACGCTGGAGAGGCCTGAGAGCACGACGCTGCACTTTGAAACCCTGCTGGCATAGACATAGTCGGCTGAGCCGAAAATGAGCTGTCCTTGCTGCTTTTGAGTGATGTGGGGTGCACCATGTCCTTTTTCTCCGCCGCTGTCTGATGCTCTTTCCAACAGACAAGTCTCAGATCCGTCGACCAATCTGCTGCTAGCACTCTGGCTTAAGGGAAATCTGTGGAATCCACTTCAAATGCCAGTCCTCTGCAGAATGGGTGACATTCTGACTACACTTAACGTCTTTTAGGAAGAAGCAGCCTGATGGAAAACGCGACTGCGTCCGTGTTTTCTCTCCTCACAGGTCAAATGACACAATGTTCATTATTTTCTTTTCCTCTTTCTTTCCTAGTTAAGACTGCACTAATTTCAGTTTGTGCTAGCGCAAATGGGTGCTGATCCCTAAATTCAAATGTCACCGCAAGGCCTGCAACCTTACTCATGCTGGCTCCCCACAAGGGGCAGGCCTTTTTGTTTGATGAATAAATTGAGTAATCATGCCGCTGTTGGGGCCTCGCAAGCAAATGTCAGCGGCAGATAAACCGCAGGCACAAGCCAAGCGTGAATCTCCTGATTTGCCTGAGTGCGTCTTAAAATATCTGAAGTTCATCTTCATTTGGTTCGGAGTTCAAGGATGCACGTAATCAAAGAGGAGTCATTTGGTGGAAGGGCTGGGGGTCAGACTGTGCTCTACACCCAGCGCTCTTAAAGTGACTGTGATTTGTGAAGACATTTGAATGTTCTATGTATACAGTACTGTGCAAAAGTCTTGGGGAACTCTATATTTTTCAATGTCCTAATGTATTGATCTGTTTAGAAGTTCCGTTTTACTGGTCACTGCACTTTGTAGTTCTACCATTAGAGACTGTAGAAAATCTTTATCTCTACACACACAGATCAGATACTGTTTGGGTAGTGGATCGTTCTCAGCGCTGCAGTGACATTGACGTGGTAGTGACACGTTGGGGAGTTGAGCAGGTACGTTTGAATCAGACACAGCATTGTTGCTGGAATTTCAAACTCTCTTCACTCACTGTACACATTATTAGAGACTTTCACCTTATTGCTTCAACTTGTAGATGAAAATTGAGTCCAGTAGTGACACTGAGTGACACCAGTATCACATCCGTGTCGCTGCAATGCTGAGGGTGATTCAACATCCAAATAGTGCCTGATCTGTGGTGCTTACAGTCTGTATATGACAGTAATAAGTCATATTACTAAGCACTGTGACCACAAATACGTAAATAATCAGCAAGAAGAATATACTAAAAAATGTAGGGCCAAAGACTTTTGACCTCCAATGTTAAAAAGCAATAAACATTGTTATACAGCTTTAAAAGTAATAAAAGTGAAAGCAAATAAGTAAAAAAAAATATTATACTTTGTAATTTTGTGGGAAAAAGATACACATTTTTAAACGGTTTTGGACCAGATCAATTAGGGTTGTGCAATATGGATCGTCTATGATAATTCTGTTTTTAACAATGTGCAAACTGACATTCACATTGCACACAACAGACAAAAACATCTTAAGAGTTCAAATGTTCACAAAGTCATGCAGCCAGGTCAGATAGACCATAGTACATAGTGTGCTAGTGTCCCAAATCATCTTAGCATTCTACCTTAAACTGAATGACAGGCTATAAATGAGTGAACAAGCTGCATCAGGAGACAACATAGACATCACCAGACTCACAGTCTACATAGGTTCAGTTAATTGGCACATCCGTGATTTTGTGCAGGTGGTTTGGCTTCAAAAAGAGGGAAGTTGCTGAAAAGATGGCAAACTGCAAACATTAGCTCCAATTCCTTTGCGTCCTGCAAGCTGTGCGGTGGCTCCGATCTGACTTGCTGGTCTAGCACATTCCACTGATGCTTGATGAGATGAAGCATTGGACAAGCATGCCAAAGTAATATTTACATGTGTGCCAGGACCCAGAGCATCACAGTCAATGTTGTTCACTTCATTGAACAATTGGAAATCCACCAGAGCACCTAACCCTTACTCTAACATTGTAATCTAAGGTGTTTTCACTTCTGGTCTTTCTCATTAACTGTTTGTTAACATTAAGTGATCTGTACATTTGTCTGCTGTGATCACTCCATACTGTGCTTGGTTGCTGAACTCTGCTCAGGCCTGCTTGTGGATTTGAGCTCAGACATGTTTTACTGTGCTCGTGCCTAAATACGGAACACACTGCCACCTGCCTCTGTAAAACTCTTGTACTGCAGCACTAGTTTCCAAAAATTGCAGTCCTGCTTAATCAATATACACTGCTCACAAAAACTAGAGGATATTTCAAAATGAATTTTTTTCTGAGCAGTAAATGTATGACGGGGCTCTGTACCGGAGCACCCAAAGTGACTCGGAAAAAGACACAAAAATCATGCTCAGGCACAGTATAACAAAACCAGGCATAGTGTGAGTATGCCTTAAATCTGCATGTGCCTGAAAGTCAGTAGAGTTCCCCAAAAGCTTTAAATGATCCCCCAGATAGTTATTGTTGCCATGCCACCCATAATCTGTGCATTAATTACTAACTTCGTTGACTACAGCACCAACAAAGAAAAATGCTGAACTGGACAGATGTGGCACGGCCCAGTAGATAACAGGCCCAGATAGTTCTGCTTGAGCTTTAGCTCATTAAAGCTCCTTCACTACTCGACAGGTGTCTTACCCGTGATTAACCAGCTTTACTATACATCCGTAGTATCATTTCAAATTAAGCAAAGAAACATTTGAAACACAGGAAAACTGGATGCAACTGTATTCTCTATCAGAAATTGATCCACAGGCAAAGAAAGTTTATGGAAGCCCAATGTTAATGTTATAGCCCAGTGGCTATTTCAGTTCAGCCTCTATTTTCAGTATAAACACCATGCTGTCCTAAAACAAAGCCGATAGAGAACTCATTCGCCAACTTTGACTGAGACGTGGCAGGCTTACACAGAATTTTGACCTCGACTCCATTAAACACGTTTAAAAAGGCATTGGAAAGCCGACCACACAGTCCTGTTCCAAAATTGCACGGAAAACCATTTTAGAAGAACAAAAGCTGTTGCAGCAGATAATGTTGAGACAAACCCCATACTAATTCCCATGTATTTTCTTAGGTATTTTTTTGTGTCCACAAACCTTTGTCTGTATAACATATATTGATGGTGGTTACCACTTAACTATGATTAACATAACCTAAAATACCTGTATTTGAAAACTGACAGGCTTGTATTTTTACGATAATGTAGTTAGTAGTGTAAATCTGAAGTCTACTCTCAAGACCGTAAACTAATGGCCTCAGTCTCAAACCCATTGGTGGACTTGTAAATTGTTGTCAAGACCGGCCAAATCCAGTGCGTCTTTCTGAGGTAACATTAATTATGAACTGAACTTTGTTCTATAATTAATCGAACAGAATAAAATCTGCACTCAGATTGAGGTGAACTGCTCTTCTTGTTTAGTGCCCAATCACCAAACACATCACTTAATCATGTCCACAAAATCTAGATTTATTATTATTAATATTATTATTATGATTATTATTATTATTGTTGTTTTCATGTTTAACAATAAAATGGGTAGAATGGGTGTTATGGTTATATTCATGTGATTTTGTGGTGATTCTGATTGTTTGAGAGAAGAAGGGAAACAATCATTTGCATGCAAAAGTTATTTTGAAACATAATTTTTTATTAAATTAATTATAATAATGATATATACTAATATTTATTAATATAGCCTATATAATATATAATGAATGTAAAGTAAATTACAAACTAATCTTGTCTTTTATGAAAACTTATTCTTGTATGATGATGAGAAAAAAAAATATGGTTTCAGTTTTGGCCACTTCCAGTCTTGGTCTTAATTACAACGCTAGACTTTGTACTCAGATTTTCGAAGATTTGCAGCAACACCACTTTGATTTAATTATCTAAATACATTAATTAAAAAAAACTGTTTATTTGCTGCTTTATTGAATCTAATAAGCGTGCCTGAATCTTCGCTATTAACTAATGTCCAGTCCTATACATACCATCAATAACACGGCAAGTCACGTCATGCTATTACTTTCAACACTGGCTATATTAAATTCCTCCTCGCTCGCTGTGCTTTGGAATAACAATAACTTAAAGTACCGCTAATTGAGCTTAGGCTGGTCCACTCAGCGCACCAAAGTGCCTCCTGATTTTATCTGTCCTTTTAATAATTACATTATCATTTTACACCCGCCATTCCTTTAGAGTGGCTGACCATTTGCGTGAAAGTGAAAGCTCATTATTAGCCCTGAATTATGTGCCGTTTATTGATCCCTGTGGTGGATTATGAGCCGCCAAGTTGGTCTAGACAGAACAGTTAGCGAGATGACGGAGCGGGAGGGTAACGGATGGAGCCCTTGGGAGAGATCGGCCCTAGCTCGTCGAGCAATTAATGCCTGCTTGGTAATGGAATTTAGGTTTACACTAAATCGGGCAATGTGCTGACATTTTCAAGTGTCTTGTAAATTAATATTAGGCTAATTAGTTGAAAGGAAGGGGTGACTGTTGCAATACCTGGCTTTACCCGTGATGATCTGTAGCTGTGTGGTGAAGTTAACAAATCAGTTACAGTAGTCTTTGGGAATCACTTTGATTAGATTGAATTATATTGATTGAAAGGGGATGTTGAGGATTACAAGGAAGCAGAGATGTTGACTGTGCAGGCTATTTGTCTCTTAAGAATGGTGGCGAGTCCGCGTTGGGGGGGGCATCTGTCATTATTTTGATGAACAGGCTAATTGAACAGCCCACTTGTTAACCAAGGCCAGAGATGCGTCCTTGAAGAGACTTATGGGGTGCTGTTGGGGGTTTATGCACAGTATAAAGTGGGTTTAGCATGTGTGTGCATGCATGCGAATGCGTGTTCAAGTATGTTTGCCCAATTCCTTTCTTCAACCAAGGACTTGTCCTCGGGCACTTTGCCAGCTCCAGACCTTCTTTAAAAGGCTGAATTTAATCACAAGAGTGGACCGCTCACAGAAATTAACATCTCTGCACAAGTGTGCTACACCTGCTTTTTCAGGGCTACCTGAAAACAAGGGGCTTACTGGTAATGAGACCAGTCTAGTTCCCAACACCCATCATTACTCTTTCACTCTCTCTCTGTCTCGCTATCTGTCACTCTCTCTCTCTCTCTCTCTCTCTCTCTCTCT
>JAYJMA010000021.1:1736528-1747096 GCA_036873895.1 Parotocinclus cabessadecuia
GTTCCTATACACTGAGAACGCATCCTAAGCTACCGGAGCCCATATACAGTGCACTCTAAAAACTTTAATCATTCTCAGTTCTTGTGGCGTGGACATGAGGACACTTTCTCCACCAGTTTGAAGGATTAAGAAATGTTCCTCAGGTACGAAAACGCTTTTTGTTACTCTTAGTAACAATGGACTGCAAGCAACAATGGCGGCATTTGTGCTTCGCTAGCTTGTCTGTAAGGTTATACGGTTAATTAAACAGTAACAATGAACTCCAACGGCCTATCACGTATCTCCACTATTAAATGGAACTCCAGTTTATGGAATGTAAATTGGTTCCTCTCTGTGAAGACTTCAGGTATTTGTTCTCACCTCTGGGTCACTTTTTCTATTTAGGCTTTTCCATGTGATGCTCAGAACTAATTTCCTTTCCTAGCTCGAGATGAAAAACACTGCCTTCGTGCTTGATGCTTCAGCCACACA
The DNA here is from genome assembly GCA_036873895.1 of Parotocinclus cabessadecuia. Classification (NCBI taxonomy): domain Eukaryota; kingdom Metazoa; phylum Chordata; class Actinopteri; order Siluriformes; family Loricariidae; genus Parotocinclus; species Parotocinclus cabessadecuia. The sequence continues at coordinate 1,737,000 of JAYJMA010000021.1, forward strand.
GTCGTATATTTTGCGCGTGACCTCTGTTTGTCACATAATGTAAGTGTGCATTTGCACGCCTACGTATTGCCGAGCTCTGAAGTACAGCTTTCAAAGAGAAGCGTGTCGCCGTCTACTCATGGTGTCATGCACAGCCCGCTTTCCCTGCAGCGTGTGACATGTTTTTCAATCTCGTCCGCTCCAGCGCCGTGTCACTTCATTCTAGCTCCTGAGCGGGATCCACGGCATGTTGGTGCCATGCTAACGCAGCTAGCCGCGATGCTTCTGTTAATGCTGTATAGGATAGGATCTTGAAATGGGATTTCTGCTAGGGCTCCTAGATCACGTTGTGCTCGCCTGCTAGTTTTCTGTTGCTATGCAATAAATCAGAGTTTTGCTCTTACAGTTGTAAGAAAAGGTTGGAGACAGCACATTCTTGGAAAAAGTACAACATATAGTCAAAAGTATTTGGACACCCCATTTAAGTCTCTTTTTTAAAATTTTTTATTCAAACCACACTTGCTTCTGACAGAGCCATAATATGAAGCATACAGGCATGGAATCTCCATAGGCAAACAGTGGCATTTAGAAAGGTTTCTATCTGTACTCTTAAAGTCTGCGAAGAAGTGGTTTGCCAGTTTTAATATTTGATAGCACTTGGCTGATAACAGACTCCTTTAAGGTCAAATCTAAGTCATGCCCCAAAATGTAGTGGAAAGTCTTCTCAGTATATGGCACAAGCTTTTTCGATATTTTTGTCTGTCCACAAAACTGTTTTTCGTGAGTTTATTAAAAGGCAAGACACCTTTTACAAACCACTTGAAATACATGTATGTATACATGTATGCACTCCATTGGGCATTTGCACAGTCACAAAGTCTTTTTAGGCTACTGTAATATAAATATAATGGTTATTGTCAATTGCAGATGATACATGAATGTGTCAAGAGATACTACTGGAAACATGACTGGAACCATCTACACAGTATCGCTAACACCATTACGGCATTAAGAAAAACATGGAGGATAAGGCAAATGAAAGTAAGACTCAACGAGTGAAAGTGTGCGTGTGTGTGTGTGTGTGTGTGTGTGTGTGTGTGTGTGTGTGTGTGTGTGTGTGTGTGTGTGTGTATATAATTATATCGTTATAGGCTAGAGAGAAAATCCTGGTATTGTACTACTTACAATAGGACAGTCACATACACAAATAACATTTACATCTTGTTATAAAAAGTAGCAGAGTGTCTCGAATTCTTAGTCCAAACCTGAGCTCACTTGCAAGTATGGACATGACCAGTAAGGCAGTGAGCTTGACAAACTTGAGGTAACCTTTAAACTCATGACGCTGCTTTAATGAATTGTGTTCCGGAACATATGATGTATCTCGATCTGTTTGATTCTATGTACAGCGTTGATGACAACTGATGCAATCTTCGGGTTTGCCCATGTAGTTAAAGGTTATGGGTGTTTTTCAAGGACACATCTTATTTTTTCTTGTTTGTAATCCAGTACCATAACCACTTCACCACCATCCACTTTCCCAGGCAGGGAATTTGTTTTTTCTTTCAGACATACCCTTGTTATATTTCAAAAATACAATATTCGGCCGTGTTTTGATAGACAATTTGAGGTGAGAAAGAGGAACCTTCTGCTCTTCTATTTCTACCTGAACACACTAGTATGGGTTCAGTCTTCTAACATCAGTCCCTCTGAATTGAATTGGCAGTTTTTGTCAAACGTTCATTGTGTCGTGTGATTTTAGAACGCAAGAGTAGGGAAGGATTAGAAGTGAGGGATTTCTCTACCAGCAGGGCGGCATGAGGTGAAAATAAGGGAAGGAGAATTTAATTTGCATACCCAGCATGCCATCCAGACCTTTTCAGAGAACCACGCGCTGCCACCACTGAGCTTGGCATGTGCCTGCGCATTCTACTGGGCTAAGTTTATGAGTCTGGTGGGGGGTGGCCCGAGCGTGCTTTGTAAAGGGAATTTGCAGGCGAGCGAATGCCGTCTGAGCCCATTTCCGTGTTTGCTCTGCGGTACAGGTGCTGTGTAAAAAGAGATTGCAGTCCTTGACACAACATGCACCCTGAGGAATTAGCCCAATTCATAAGGTAGCGGGAATGGCCGAGCTGCGGCACAAGGTCTTGTAAGGCAATTTTCAGTGAGCAAACAAGCGATCGCATTACCCACCTGCACCTGAGATGTCTAAGCCCCTCCTCATCTGGCGTTCACTCCCCCCTTCGTCCATCCGTCCTCCATTTCTCATCGTCTGCCTACTAGACCCGAGCTTTATTAGAGCACAACATCTTTTCCAGTGACTGCACTTGCTCGGTTGCGAGCGTCGGTCAGGGTCATGTCAAGGGCGTGCAACCTAGATTGAAATCATTTGTCACATGGCTTGGAGCAGAGAAGATTTCGCTATAGCGCTCAGGATACGTCCCCTCCGGCACCTTTGACACCAGGAGCGCCCGGGCTACGCAGATGGGCCGCCGAACGCATTATGCAGCGCTGGCATGTTGATGAGACCCCCTTAATTTCACATTACCCTGGCCTCTGCAGAAAAGCCTCAGCTGCAAAACAGTACAGGCACTCTAGTGCAGTCAGCATATATTCGAAAGTGTATGGACCTGTTTCCGGCCTTGCTTCTGACAGTGCCAAAATTGGCCCTCAAGTGGCCGTGATAATCACCCTGCCTTTCATGGTTGAAAGTGACAGAAAGTGAATGGGGGAAACGGAAAGAATGAGAAACAATTCGGTTAGAGCTAGCGCTTCTTAACTCGCGTAACGATGTAAAGTGTCACAATTTAGCTAAAAGCACACAGGGTTTTTCCTACTTCTCTCCAAGCCTTTTTTTTCTTTCTCTCTGTCTCTCTTTTCCTCCATGGTCAGCATGAGCTTACATGAACAATGAGTGATGCTGAGGTAGCATGTGGAAAATCAGTTTAATATATCGTATAGGACAGTTTACTGCGCTAGTCTGTACATGTCAGGACGGTTCATTTTGACTCATTGGGTTAGCACAATGTCTGAATCAAATGACCGATTAAATGCAATATTAAGCAACACACATTAAATATACTAAAGACGTCACTTGCTATGTGTGTTTGCAAGTAGGCTGAACTAGCTCAACATGAACTTGATGTGTTTAAATGTTGATTCATTCAATTTCATGAGTAGAAGCAGAGGTACAGTACTCAAGACTAAACTGGTACCACTGTACATGCATTTGTACTTTTTTTTAATGGCATGACTGTTTTTCAGCACTGGGTGGGTTTTTTAAAGCTATTTTAAAAATAAGCTCAAATTAGAAATATCTGTTCAACTTTTAGAAGTCATAGTGATAGATGCATGTTGGATGCAAAAAAAAAGAAATTTCACAATACTTTATATTTGGTTCATTTCCGTATGATTATTATATTCATTCATTAATTTACAAGAACGCAATATTACAGTATAGCCTCATTTAATGTTAAGTAGTCTAGTAGTTGATTAACAAAAAAAATAAAAACTCAATCATAACCAGGGTTTTTCTGACAGTCGAGATTAAGAGATCATTAAGGACAAAGATCTTTGTTCTCAGTGTGCCCTAATTGGTCAGACAAAGGCTCCCCATATGTGTGCGTTTTGATCTAGCTCAGAATGCCTTAGCACGTACCGTAGGAGTCCGTAGCCATCTGGGACAAGTATTTCACTGCCACACACTTGTTTCGCTGACCTGATATTATTTATTTGCTCTCTTTAAGCAATTATGGATTTGTTGTGCACAATAACTTGTGTAGTAGATTTCATGTGTATGCCAGCATTTTTAAACATAGGTAATTTACTGCAGCATTTTAACGTGCCATAAAATCAGAGATTATTTTAGTTTATGTTGTGGTTAATCACAGCCAGCTATAAAGAACTTTGACTAAAACATATCATGTACCTGCAGACCTTTATACAGATGTGAATCTCTTCACTGCATTGCCTGATTCACATGTGTGGAATAAAATCATCCCAGACAGTACTCTCACCCGCCCGGTCATCCCGCTGTCCTTGTTATTAGCTCTGGCCTTATCATCTACCTGATCCTGCACAGGTCAGTTGAACCTGGCTGCTACGTGACCCTGCAGAGTTCACGTTCAACAGCTGCAGGGGTCAAAGGGACGACCATAAAGAGCGCGCTCACCACATCTCAGCTTCGCATCTCTAATTAGAAGGAGCTGAGGTAGAGGGACAGAGCGATCTTCATTTGCCAGCTTATTACTGTATCGGGTGCCGTCTTTATGATATAAATATAAATCCAACAAGTTGAACGCTGTTAGTTATATTTGAAACAGGTTTTATGCCTTACCTAAGTCATGCTCCCATACGTATATCTTTTGTTTTAAATCTGGAAACCTGTTAAGAAAAAAGATGAATTTGTGATTCTTACATACTTAACGCTGTATCATTATTTAAAATTCCAAATTTCCTTTAATTGCAGCATACTAAAGATTTTTTGTTTATATTTTTTTACAAGAGAAGCACACTTTTATACAGTGTGTATTGTTGTCCCTCATACTTCTTGGCATCACAGTAGCTTGGCGGGTAGCATTGCCTCCTCACAACAAAAAGCTCAGGGTGGTGTGACCTCTGTCCACAGTACAAAGACCTGCACATTAGGTTATGTATAGTGAATTGACATTGACTTGAGCGTCTAGTGTTAATGTGTAGACGATCTTGTGTCGTTGAAATTAACAGTGAAGCTAATGGTGACATTAAATAAACTCAAAGAAAAGCAAAGATAAACTTCAAACACTATTTCAAAGGTACTTCGATGAGTCAATTCTATGTATTGTTTTTAGTAGGATTTAAGTTTAAAAGAAAAACAAATTGACATTGATGGAATCTTGTGATTCGTATTTAACCACACCCCAATGTCACTGCAGACCCCACCGCAGTTTGTGTCTGTGAGACTTGCCACCAGTTAGCTGACTTTACCATCAGAATGCCGCAACAGAGACTCATCAGACCAAACCAGGCCACATTCTTGAAACCTTCTGTTGTCCAGAATTGGTGAACCTGTTTTGTATTCTCAGTTTCCTGTTTGTGGCTGACAGGAGTGTCACCTAGCATGGTCTTCCCAGTCATAACAAGTAGTTATGTGAGTTGCTGTTGCCTTTCTATCGTCTTAAATCAGTCTAGCCATTCTGATCTGACGTCAACAAGGCATTTTTGCTCGGAGAACAACCACTCACTGGATATTTTCTCTTTTTCAGACCATTCTCTGTAAACAATTGAAATGGCTATGGGTGAATATCTCAGCAGATCAGCAGTATCTGAAATGAGCAGACCAACCTATCTAGGCTGCCCACCAACAACCGTGCCACGTTTTACTTAAATCACCTTTCTTCCCATTCTGATGGTCAGTTTGAACTTCATCAGGTTTTTCTAAATGTACATGCATACCTAAATGCATTGAGTGTCTGCCATTTGATTGGCTGATTAGATAATTGCTGTCCGATCAGCATGTACCATATTTTTTATTTTAGTTTCAATGTTATGGTGTGATGTTAGGAATGCCAGAATGAATGATCGGTGAACCCAGATTCAAAATGCATTTCATTTCCTGCTTTGGTTCAGCCCAAGTGAACCAAACTCCAAGTATAAACACACCCACAACTTTAGTTCAGTTCTGAACTAAAGTTCAGTATTTCCCTTAAGCCGTGTTATTCCTGTATAAGTAAATCATATTTAGCTGTTATTACCTTTAACAGTTCAAAATGCATTAGCACTAGACATACTAGTGTTGTCATATAGCTTGCTATTAATACTGTCCATTAGGAGGCGTCACACTTTATTTACTGCCTATTTAACATAAGCACTGGTACATCTCAAATGCTTTAACACTGTAGGGTCCTGAGCTCTGATTTATGCAGTGCGACCCTCTCAGCGTGTTCGTTTTCATTAACTCTTCTACGGCCCAGGCCTCTTAAGGGATTAACTTTAAAAGACGCTCTGGCACTGGAGGCGGCTGCAACGTTAAGCGTGATAAACTGTATCCGATGATGACGACTGATAATGGGGATTTAGGCTGTAATTGGGACAGTAACCCCAATGATTCCGCTTGAGCTCTGTAAACATCAGAGATGCCAGCTGGGTTTAGAAACAAAAAATATGATTAGTGTAAAGGGGGAAAGATGACCCGTGAGGCCACGTGATTAATAATGGTGTAATGTTATATTTAAAATAGATATATTTATCAGTAGCTTTTTAGCAAATAAGTCACGTTGTCTACAGCAAATGTTTTACCTCGTAAGCTCTCCCAAATGCTTAGGATTAATAGCGATTTCAACAAGACAAGATGTCTAGAATTTTGTATTTTTTTAAACCCAACTGATCCCCAGGTGTTCCTGTGCTCAGGATTTCCCCGTCACTGAGCTCACGTTGGTCCCGATTTATCTGCTTTGCTCTTTAAAGCAGGGAACAAGGCACGGCTTGTTCAATGGACACTGAACTCCTGCTGCTTATGGCCTTCCCCAGCATCCATGTGCTCCTGGGTGGCGCCGAGCCTCTTTTTGTACCAAATCAAGTCTTATTGAGTTCCATCACATGCACACCCTGTTTCCCATCCCACCAGCCGCAAAACGGATCCTTTAATGAATGAGGGATTACCTGCCGCCCAACCTGTAATCTGACCTCATTACATCCCAATGACATGCTCCAAGGGGGTCACTTCTCAGTAGCAGAATCAGCGTTTATCTGAAAAGGCCCATGGTGTATTTGTTCAGACCTCCCATGTCGTCCCATACGGTACCTGTTCCCAACACGTTGTCCGATTGCCTTCCAAAGTTGGAACTGATAAATGGAATTTGAAACGACCCCTTTTTACGCTTGTGTCAATGACGTGTAATGATTCCGAATTCTCTATGTAGCAGCTATGATTAAATATTGTTGATTTGATTGATCAGTTGGTTTGACTTGTTGCAGTAAGACTCACACAGACCACGTGTAGTGTCTTTGGATAGAGACTAGTTTTATACAACATGATTTAACTAACTGATTTAAAAGTGGGCACTATCAAGAGTATGAAATTTTACGTGACAAAGACAAGGAAGAAAGCTGTGGGAGAAACCAGGCTTAAATAAAGAACACATCTTCCGAGAATAAGTTTTGTCAAACGATAATTTAAAGTTATTTATTTATTGTGTTTTATTATTTTTTTTTATCAGTTTAACCACGTTTAAGGTTAAATCTGAACTCTGGCTTAAAAGGCAGCACACAAGACAATCACCAAACAAACGTCTTTAACAAAAATATTAAAATCACTCAAGGAAATACATTTCTACAGAACTACTGGAATGTCCAGCTGAATTATGCAAACTGTACCCAGACGTATTTGTTGACATGAATGCAAATATGAAAGAAGCTGAACAATAATTGCTTTATAGACAAAAATTAGCCAATGAATTTGTCTTCACACTGAAAGTGAAGGCCAGCCGTCCATTCCATAAAGTTCATAGTATTGGGCTGAATATCTTGTGTCTATCTTAGTGCCTATCTCATATATTAATGCAGAATAATAAACAGAATCCCATAATGTACTGTTGTTTTTAAAGTTGTTGTTTTTCCTAATGCTTAACATGCGATTTTTAAAAAGTTATCGTATAATAAAGCCCAGAAATTCACAAGATGAAACTATATTGGTCTGTCCAGCAGTGTGTAAATCTATGGCAAAAACATCTCTGTATCAAGTTCTTTGATTTGTTTTTGTTGTTGTTTTTAAACTGGTTGTGTGCTTTATTTCAATATGACATGGACTGATAAAAGGTCTATAGCTCAAGCGTTTAGCTTTGTTTGCTTTCTTTAAAAAAACAAAAAAAACCAAAACTGCAATAAAACCATAACATCCTGTTGAGCCTCAGGATGTCATGATCTCTGCTTCAGACCTCTTGGCTTTGGATTTTGCAAGCTGTTTGGAAATGCTAATAAACACATGATATGGCCTTAAATATTTAGTTTGGTAGCTTTACATAATGAAGTCACTGCTGTGAAGCAGCTCTACATTGTTAACATGATATGGCATGGATGCCAGGATTAAAGCACATTTTTAAAATAAATCTTTATCACCGTTCTTTTCTGTTCTTGTCTCTCTCTGTCCTGTCTTAGAAATCCTGACCCGTGTCTTGTATTCGCCTTTCCTCGTCTTTCTCTATCCCTTTATCCCTGTCCTTCGTTCTTCATCCCTCACTTGGGCTCTGCTGATGACAGCTTGCTGGCGCTCGCTTGACAGTGCTGATCTGCAGAGCAGCGCGTGTGTGTTGGGGGGGGCAGACGTTAGATTTTGAGGGGGGTCACAGGAGGCAGCGGGGGCCATGACATCATCCCGATCAGGCTTGATTGGGCTGCCGCAGTGGGCCAATCCATATGCGTTTAATACAGCACCAGATGTGGAGGCTCTCCCCTCTGTTCTTTGCTCTCTTCTTCCCCTCCTCCCCTTCTGCTCTGGACCAGCCGCTGCAGACCAGGTCATGCTTATTGCCTGCTAGTAAAAATAAACTTTAATGAGAGCAAACTGCCCAGACTCTGATGATTGGGTGGAGATGATTTGTATTTCAGATGGTCTCTGTCTGTGTGCAGAGGTAAGAAGAGGGTGAAAGGAGATGAAGATGAATCATGACATTATGACATTTGCTATCTCAGTCTAATGCATGTGATTAAGCTTTTTATATGCCTTTTACTTAACGTAGAATTATGTTGCTAGTGCTATGTTTTGTTATTTTTTTCCCCATACCTTTCATCGTATAGTTTCTCTTGCTTCTCTGACAATGCTCTAATGAAAGATGAGGCAAACAGTTTGCAAAAGTGTAATATATAATATTTGCAGGTGAACAGGCACTACATAAACGTCATTACAGCTGTATAGCATGAATTCAAAGTCTATAATAACGAGAAAATCAACTTGTGAACCAGTACAGTCAATTAAACAGAATCATCAATTCATTTAAAGTGTCCATGAAATATGACCTGCTTCATTTTAAATGTTATTCTTAAATTTTTACCCATAACATCTATGCTGCCAAAGGGGTCGGATCACCTTGTAAGTTTTGGCCCATTCCGTGGATTATCACATTTAGGGAGTTGATCTTTTTGTTGCCCTACAGTTGCTCATTTGGGGCTGTGGGCCTAAAATGGTAAATCAATCGATTTGACTTTTTATTGTTCAAGTGTCAAGCCATAGCACCTCAAATTCAAAAGTAAAACCCAACAAACATTGATTTTAGACATTTTACATAAAAAATATATATTTTACAATTTGTTTCATTGTGTTACCATGGTGACCAGCTTAAGATTTCTCTTAATCAATTCTGTTGTTTTTTTATTCATGGTGTGAATATTTGGCAGGACACGCATGGTCTCACTTTTGATTTGTTTGTGTGTAGCACTAAAGTGGCAGATTAGAGGATCTTGAACTGTGCTCTAGTGTTAATGTGGAAACCTGACAAGAAAAGTGAAGGGATGCGCCCAAAAGGATAATGTTTTTTAGAACGTCGCTTCACAATACACTGATAACCTGGATTGTTGGAGGTGGGATTTGGCTTTATCCAAAGCCCTGCTGACCATGCTCAAGGAACCTAAGTGAATCTTGGGATTGATGTCTGTTTTATTCATTTTAGTGCGGTCCACATGGCAAGCGCTCAGCCAAAGCTGAGACAGGACCAATGCCAAGCCTCTTGAGCTTCCCCAACCATAGCAAAATCTGTTATGTAGAGCTGGACACTGTATCCAGTTATTAATTAAACTTTAATCTTTTCCAAGTAGCGAGTGCATTTTGACCTCACTCCAATATGTCTGACGCAATGCTAACCTTTCACGTTCTGCTTTGAGAACTGTTTGAGGGCATTTCTGGTGGCTTTAGTGACATGCCTGGGATCTATCCAGCCTCTGCCAGTGCTTAAAGTCCAACAAATCAGCAGTGCTGTGCAAACCTGGCCTTTTTTTTTAAGGGATTAAGAGCCCTTCCTATTGGGACGGACAAGTTTTCACAGTCTGACATCATGATGAGCTGGAAGCAGGAACTCTGTGTGTGTGTGTGTGTGTGTGTGTGTGTGTGTGTGTGTGTGTGTGTGTGTGTGTGTGTGTGTGTGTGTGTG
>JAYJMA010000021.1:1747196-1764920 GCA_036873895.1 Parotocinclus cabessadecuia
TCTCTCTCTCTCTCCGTCTCTCTCTCTCTCCGTCTCTCTCTCTCTCCGTCTCTCTCTCTCTCCGTCTCTCTCTCTCTCCGTCTCTCTCTCTCTGAATGGTTGTCCTCTATCAGGCTCTTCCGTCCTGTTTAAGTACCTCAATAAAGTCCAACCTAATCCTTAGCATTAGATTTTTTACATGAATCATTTTTCTTCTGGTGTACTCATAAGGTGCCACTTTGGCCTTGATTAGGAAATGGCACTTAAGTGTGCTGTGAGAGATTTTTCATGGCTGATAAGGACAAGCAAAGACGATCAAGGATTACAGGGTGCAACATGATGTGGGATTGCTTTACAGGGGTGTGGACAGCATGAGACATTCAAATTGCAGGTCCCTGATTGGAGGACATTCAGAGATTCAGGAATTCATACACCCAAAGAGACCTCATACTACCACATCTGTGTCAGTACAGAGAACAGTCTATAGAACTGTCTTGCTTCTGTATTTAGGGGAAGGGATGCACCATAATAACAGCCAGGACTTGTCAGCAGATGCAGGCTTAGATTGTATTCTGTCTACTACACTACACACAGTTCCTATTAAACCAGTGAATCTGAGTCACTGGAATTGAGTCATAATGCTTGATATTACACTACCAGCCATAACATTAAAACAAGAGTAATCTCATAACTGATTCTGTGCCGGTCACATTTAGCCCACACTTGTACAGTTATGCTAACGACAGCGGTGTAAACACAGAGACAAGAACAACACATTTTGCTTTTACTAACGTTAATTCAGAATTCAGCTCAAGTGTATAAACTTAAACAGTTAATGCTTGTGTCTTTGATTCCTAGTCCCAATAATTAGCACAGAGCTTGATGGTTTGTTTATTTTTGGTTTCTTGTGCAGATGTGGTCTGTTTTATGTGAATTTGTCTTTTTACTAGTTGATAAATGCTGACAGTGTGTGTATTTTAATTGTGTTGTACCTTTTATGCCTGGGATTTAGTATAACTGTGATTTTACTGCATTCAGTGGCTTACAGTATTTATGATTTACCATCTTGGTTGATGTGCGCCTGCTATCTGAGTGGAGTGCTAACATGTTCCCATCATAAATCGGAGCACCTGAACGATTAAACTCCATTAATGTATATAATACCTTATACAGTGTGAACCGGTTTCATTCAATTTACATTATAAATCAAAATAGCTGCTCAGATAAATGCTCAGAACATCACTGTGTTGTCGTAGTATTAATTTCATAAAGAAATACATTAAATATGCTCTACAATAACTAAAAACCAGATCAATAGATATGGGTAGTTTATTATGTCTAGATTTGTGTATTAGGTGTAGAATGACAATCCCTGTCAGTCTACAGGTAAAGGACCTGCTGCCAGTGGCTTGGTGCCAGATGCCACAGGACACTTCCAGACGTCTTCTGAGGTTAATCCCTTGATGGATCAGATCCGTGTCAACATGAGGGAAACCTATCAGGCAGGTGGTTTTAGGGGCTAACATAGTTCTGAACACCAAGTAGAAATATTGGAAATTGTTGTCAAGACCAGCTAAGCCCAGTGTGTCTATCTGAGTGAAGGTTAATTATAAACAGAACTTTTTTTCAATCGTTATTGAACATCAACAACTCAATCAAACAAAATATATCTCAAATATATTTTTCAATACATAAATTGGTGGACAGAAAAAGGTACTGCACTCAAGTCAGTGAAAATGTTGTATTTTAATTAGTCTGACCTTAAAGTGTGCATTTTCACCTGCTCGCTTTTACATTACTTTACCATGTCTGCAAAATCTGGAATGAATGAAATGTTTTTACATTTAATAATAATAATTGATAGAGTGGCGAGATGGCATAATGGCTTGGTGGGTAGCACAGCTGCCTCACAGCAAGAAGGTCCCGGGTTCCTGTCTGGAGCGGCCTTGGTCCTTTTTGTGTGGAGTCTGCATGTCCTCCCCGTGTCTGTATAGGTTTACTCCGGGTATGCTGGTTTTCTCCCGCAGTCCAAAGACATTAGTGTTAGGTTAATTGGTGGCCCTTAGTGTATGACTGTGTGTATGTGTGCCCTAACGACCTGTCCAGGGTTGTTCTTGCCCTTCCACCCCCAGTTGCCAGTTGGGTAAAATCTTTTCAAAAATTTTTGAAAGTTTGAAGTTGTGTATTCTTGTATTAGGTGACTTCCGGTCAACTATTAAAAGTCTTGGTCTTGACTTCGGGCTCGACTTCTAGACTAGACTATAATATTATTGCTGCATTGCACCATAAGATAGACGTTTTGTGTGTTTGTATCACAGAAAGCAGAAATTGTAAAGGATTGTTCAACACTAATTTGAACCCATAAAATATCAGGCCTTTTTCCAGTATTCACTGATTTGTACATTTTGCTGAACTGCATTCGTCACTTGAGTTTAAGCTTATCTACTGGTACATTTCTTATTCCCTTCCTCTCCATCCGTCATGTTTTTGGCAAAGGAAAGCCCCATTTAGTTATTAATTATTTCAAACTGCTGTATCCAGCTGAGGTAACCCTACATGTATTCCCTTTTAAACACCTTCATTCTAATAATGTATTGTGATTAACGACGTTTATGGCAGAGTTAGGTCATGTAAACTGCTTATCCATAAATTAAACTAATAAAAGCAACTTGATGAAATACTGCTGTGATATTATCCAGGGTGCCCCAATTTAATTCCTTTCCTGTACTCGTCGTCTTCAAACGAAACGCACATAAAGTAGAGGCATTTATGAAAGCTGTCATGAACTATAAACTGCAAAGAAACACAAAAACTTTAAAGTTTTTACCTGCAATTATAAGGCTATTGCTAAAACAATAAAATGGTACAGAATGTCTTTCGAAAAATGATAATCAAATAAACAAAGACGAGGGCATGACCTAACAACTCAACAAATCACATCTCTCTAGTTGCTGGATATTAAAATGCTTATCCGTGCTGCTCCAGGTCATAATTAGTCTGGATGTTTTTTTGTATATAAGCCAACATAACACAGGCTTTCCCACTGCCAGCAATCAGTGAGGCTGTATTAATTCTGAACAGTTTCCAAGTGGCCAAACACATCACTTCCTGTAATTACCACGACACATGTATTTGGAAGTATGTACTGATTTGGACAGAGTTTAGAAGGAAGAAATTACGTTGACGTACAGACCAATAGAAGCAATATAGGCACTGTGATTTCTGGAGCCATGCAAAAATGATTACGGCATGATTTCACCATGTTTGCTTCATGCAATAAAGCAGAACTGAGTAACCCCGAAAGCAAGGCGCGCAAATAAGCCATAACGACGCTCACTGAAATTAAAGTTAAATGCTGTGTTTGTTGTCTGCGAACTTTCAGTCGACTTCTTGAACTCTGAAACCAACGAAGCACAGCGGTTAACTGAACAGCTCATGCAAATATGAGCAAAACGAGTTCAGCGTTACAATGTGAAACTGTTAAAGTACTGTAAATGGCACCACGTGTGAATTATGGATTAGTTTTGTGAATAAGCATTGTTACAGCTCAGCTAATCGAGATTTATTCTCTCAGCACCCTCATTCAGGTTATGTCAATCAACAGATCACAAGTAAGCGCAACAAGTAAGAAAAGGATTCTTAATAATTGTATTTAACTGTTTAGCCTCTCTCATAGAAGGACTTGAGCATTACGAATCTTAGGGAGTTTTGCTCTCACTTAGTTATGGTCTAAACTTAACAGATTTACACTTCAGTAATCAGATAATGGAAAACCTCGCTGGGTTTGTGTGCTTCAGGTAGTAATCAAATTACAGCCAGTTAGTTCATAAAAAGGATCCAACTTTAATACTAAATAATCAAACTCTTCATTTTCTCCAGTATGTGCTGTCTTTTAGTCTTTACAAAGTGTCTGATAGCGGTTTAGTGAGTGATGTGTTTAATTCCAGGGTTGCCAGATCGCACAACGAAAATCTGCACCAGTTCTATCTAAATAAGACCAAAATAAGCAAAAAGAAATATAAGTGGACCTGGCAACCCAGTTTATTATTTATTATTATTCGTATATTATTAATTATTAGTTATTTATTCAAACCACTCTGTGCACAAGGGTAGATTGACTAAACTGACTGAAATCGGATAACTGGTGTGCATGCACTGAGAAGCTCTCTTTATTGGATTCCTTAATTTGATTCTAGATCGGAGAAAGCTGTTTACATGACCATTTGAATAATCAGACACTTGCACAAATCTGACTCTGATCAGATTATTAAGTGCATACAAACACACACATTTTGCTGGGCGGACAGGAACTCAGTTTTCACTGAGCCACCCAGTAGGATTACTAATATTAATATTACAGTAGCAGTAGTAATAGTAGTGTCAATAGTATTAATACTAATAGTGTTGTTAGTATTGTAATTATTATTAAAGAAGTATTTAATTAGGATAAATAATTTAGTTACACAACAAGTCTCTAGACTAGTATCAATACTCAAATATCTAGAACAGCCAACAACTTTTAGGGATCCAGATCTTGATGGGGATTTATAATTATCGATTTAGACCAGTGCTCTTGCTATACTGACAAAACGCTGGGCTGGTATTAAAAGCAGAGCAAGACTGTAGCTAAAGGACAGCAGCGCTCCTCTGTGATGACCGCTTGTTTTTTATGCAGATTTCTGATTGAGGTCTAGACCCGTGTAGCATCCAAAGTACCAAAAGCATGTTTACCCCAGAGGTGCATGTACCATCGAGCTAGTGAATGAAAGGAACAACTTTGGGGTAAATGCCTTGTTGAGGGAGATGAACAGTTTAACATGGTCGTATTTCATCTAAAATCAGTGACAACAAAATTGCCTCAAGCATGCTTTTCTCCCTGCTTCCCAAACTTAACTCTGACATCTGGCTTGGGTTTACGAAAGGCAAAACAACAGACACTACTGAAGCTTAGCAAATGTGTGTCATGAAAGAGAGACAGACAGAGAAAGAGCGAGGGAGTTTACTGGAGGGACCGAACGTAAAAAGATCAGTAATTACCATTATGTAAACGGCTTCAAACGGCGAGTGGATTATGCCTGAGCCTCCTATTCTGAGGAACAAGGCAGTGTAAAGATACTGTAATAAACAAAACATATTTTGCAGATACTCGTCATGGGCTTTCAAAAAAGGTAAGTGTGAGCTGAGCAAGAGAAGATATTTTGATATTTTCTGCATATAACGTTCCGTCAAATAATCAGCAAAATGAATTGACTGGAAATCAAGGTGCTTATACTGTATATACCATAGCACAGAAAATATTAAATACAATTAAATATGTAAAAACATGACAGCGATAGTGGTTTTCCCTCACCACATTTCCCAGCACTCGTTACTCGAACTCACATACCTTAAACATGCTTAAACTATACTAAAGATGGGCACAGTCATTAACATAAAGTTTATTTTATAGCATGATAGCATTACTTATTCCTCATGTAATATTTTGACTATTGCAATGAAAAACAGAAAAAAACAAAGTGTTGTTGCGCTGCTTTTTCTCACCGCATTTCCCAGCGCTCATCACTCCCTTCGCGTCACTTCCTACGTCACACACTGCTGTACAGCATATATTGCGTAAACTAGTATCGCTTGCCAGAGAAAATCCAAAATTCAGAGCAGTTTCTGCTGAATCTGTATTTATTTTTATTATCATATTCCAAGTGTAAAGTTGAAATTTTGTAAGCTGGGCCATAGTAAACAGGGAGTCCCTGTAATTAGGCGATACTTTGGCAGTGTACATCTTTGGCCTAAAGCATTCAAAATACTTGGTTTGAACCCCTCTCTCAACTGCCTGAATTAGCACCCCAATCCTTATATTCTGCATGGTGGTTCACTTTGTTTACTCATTTTTTAACTTCTGTACCTTTAGGTAGAGCGCCAGCTTAATTTGTAAAGTTAGTACGCTGCATGCACTCAGCGCACACGCGCAGTAGTGTAGCCTACCCGGATCCATTTTTGTTGAAAAGTGAGTGAAAATAATTTATAACGTCAGCTTGAACATAATTTAAACAAAAAAACAAAAAAAAACTTAGATATCGTACATGATACATATCACACACCCCTAGCATTAATGGTATAAAAGAGCATGTAGATTATTAAGAAATATTTCCTTTCATCTGTATGTAAATAAATTCCATACAAACAGTTTGTAGTCAGATGTGGCAGTTCATAGTGAGTGTGAGTACGTTTGTACCCCTGGTTCATGTTTTGTGTATTTTCTATAAATAAAAGACCTTGATAAAACATTTCAGCAAACACTAATGCATAAGCCTAAACATGATAGATTTGTACAATTTGGCAAGTGCAAGTTCTGGCACCTTTACAAGAATATAGAGTAAGGACTTGGAGCTTAAATGAAGGTTGATTCCACATTTAGTTAATTTTTTTTTTAATTAAACAAAAAAAAATTCTTTTGAATTTAATATGTTTGTATCACGAACTTTATTTGTAATTACAAGCGCAATTTGAAGGGAAATGTACATATATTTTAAAGTTTGTCTGTATTTGGTATGCTCCCTCTTTTACTGTAAGGACACAGGTGGTATCGCCACCACAGTTTTGGATAAAATGTGATGAGCCATGTTGCCGTGGCATGATTTCAGTCTACCAAAGCGCATCTGGTGTTGCTACTGAACGCTTGGCTTTCTCTGTCCTCAAGTGCCCCCAAAAACGCACAACTGGGTTTAGGACAGATGATTGAAGAGAATTTCATGACAGCACTCTTTGATCTTTGGTCTTCATGTGGTTGTTGCAAATTTTTTTTGTTGTTGTTTTGCTGCCATATGAATAATTCTCCACAAAGATTATTTTTTTTTTGGCCTAAACTACATTTACGGTGTATAGTATCACAAGTACTAACATGAAAAGAAAAAAAAAAAAGTTCCACTGTGTAATATGGCAACAGCATTCAATTTAGGTAGCATTAGTTGCAATAACTGCATGCATTACTAATAATCTTATAATCATTTCTGGATTTAAACATGCATTTCCATAGCTAATGAGCTTCATAGCTTTGAGGAAGTTTGAGTACTTCTGTATAGAGTCGTGTATGGAGATGGCCAAATTGCATAAAAGGATTATCATGCATCTCCCTCTTGTGGACTAAGTTTGAACTGTAGCCTCTCCTCACGCAAGCTCTTTCCACTGCCCTCTCTCACTCGCACACAAGCCTTCCTTCCCTTCTCTTTGCTCCATCTGCATTTGCAGCTCGTGTCTCAAACTGACCTCTTGCTCAAATATTTAGACATTCGATTGCGAGTCCCGGTAAGGAAGTTCTCCGCAACCTTTGCCATAAACAAATCAATGGGCCGAGTTCAAATGCCATCAGGAAAATTAGGACGTAAACAGGTTCCTCGTGCGTGCACGCGGCAGCTTGAATGGGATGGAAATGTGTGCATAACCATACAGTTTGCACATGCATACAGAGCAGGGGAGAACGTAGCCAGCTTTTGGACAGCGCAAGTTTTGGACGGCACTCGGGCAGCAGCAGGAGAACATTAAGTGGGAGCAATGAGGAAAAAGTAGCATGTGCTGTAGAAATGTGGGATGCTGGATGAGCTCAGGGAGCGCAGACTGTATGCATCGCCACGAGAACACACAGAGATGCCGTAGAGGCCACGTTTGGCTATATAGGCTCATAGGCATTGTGATAAGGGTGCAGGGTGATAACTGTGCCATATCATGTCACACAGAGTGCCAGAGGGAATGATAAATTTGTTGTGACCCCTCGCCAGGACTGGGGGAGGGAAGGACATCATGCCCTTGCTGTTCTCTTAAGGGATACACATCTCACTGCCCCTACAACCTTGGACCTTGTGTTCATGGCATTAATATCCCCACACCAGCCCCTGGCAATCGACTATTATGTATGGTCCATGGGCGATTCTACATACATTATATATTACACCTTGAACCAGCAAAAAATAAACAAAACCTTTTTTTTCCTTTCCTGCGGCTCTTTAAAAAAGTGCCAGGAGAGAGCAAACTGGTCAAAAGGTGCATTTCTTCCTCGTAAATGCCTTTTTATTTGCTCTAATTAGTCCTTTTGTGACTCCCAGCGCTGCTGCAGATAACGGGTCAGGTTTACACTGCCTCTGTCTCAACCTGCGAGGTGCAAACATACAGTCCATAATATTCACGCCAGCATATTCAGCCCCAAACAGCAAACCAAACAAGGCTGGAAAATGTTGTAGGGGGCTCAAGGCAGCGGCAACAGCGGAAGAGCCCAAGACGTATTAGGATGTCTCTAAACGGAGAGCGTGTGTGGTGTCACCGGGCCTGTCCACATATCGATTGCTCCAGAGGCTACAACACTAATAGTAGTGAAGAGCCATTGAACTTTAAAGCAAATAGTCCTTCCTGCCTAGAGAGGATCAATACATCACAGTTGAGCCATGCAGCATGACTAGTAACACCTCTGTCTGTCTGGGCTAATGGCCTGAGCGCTAGTTACTGAGGAGCGGAAAAGTGGGACCTGACTAGAGCGTCTAAAAAGCACTACAGATGATGGAGGAAAAGTGGATGGAGCAGGCATTGTGATACGCACTGCTGTGCAATGGTTTAAAATGGAAAAGCAATCGCTGTTATCTGACTGCTTTATCTATTTAATGACAGAAATAATTGTAAGATATGTCTCAAGGTGTTGTCGTGAAGCAACAGAGGCCCTGGATGCACAGTAGCAGGGTTTCAGAAAGCTTCAAGGATGCGGATTGGTCCTCACCTTTGTTTATAGTTGTGGTTGCCATCACATATATGAGCTCCTGTTTCCTTCCACCTTTCATCCTGGGACAGTTTGTTCTGTTAGCAGACATACTTACCACCTTCCACTTCCACTTACCACCTAAAGGCACATTAGAGTTTTACATTTACAGATTGTAGAACTGTTTACCTACATTCTTTGTTAGTACCCTTTACCCTGTGTTGTTTTGGTGGAGGATCATTATTTGCACTGCAGTGGCCCTAAGTTGGTAGTGGTAAGTTAGTGTGTGTTGTGCTTGTAAAACTGGATCTGATACAGCAGTGTTGCTGGAGTTCTCAAACACTGTGTTTACTCACTGTGTTATTAGGTGTATCTACCATATTTCTTCACCTTGTAGATGTAAAGTCAGAGACAGTAGCTCATTGGTTGTTGCACAGTTTTGTATTCTCTAATTGTTCATCAGTAGCTGCTGGTGGATGGACATTTTTGGCTGGTGGACTTTTGTCAGTCCAACAGTGACAATGAGGTGTTTATAAAAGACTCCAGCAACACTATACCCATACCAGCACACATTAAAACACTACCACCACATTGGTGTAAATGCAGTGCTGAGAATGATTCACCACCATTTTATGTGGTAAGTGGAACTAAGTTTGGCTCTATACTGAGTAGTGGTGGAAAAGGGACACCTACTGCTAGATGGAGGACAAGTTATGGCTGTGATGGGATGCAAATGCAACAATACTCAAACCTGGTGTAGCATACTGTTAACAACCCATGGTAGTGACAAGCCCAAAGTGTCCCAAAGTTCCAAGGCTCCATGAATGGAATGCTTTTGGCACCAAATTCAACCATCCAAGTCTTTTAGCAGAAATAAATATTTATCAGACCATCAGCTCCATTGAAGCCAACTGCGCAGTTTTGGTAAGCTCAGTTTGATAGCCTCAGTTTTCTGCCCTTGGCTGAAAGAAGTGGATCCTTATATGGGTGTCTGTTGTTGTAGCCCATTTGCATCAAGATTCTCTGTGTTATGCGATCTTTTTATCACAACTGTGAGGTTAACTGAGTGTGGCCATTCAAAACTGATGCTTGACGAATGTTTTTATTTCTCCCCTTTATTCTGCCATTCTGTTGTGAGTGAAAATCCCAGGAGATCAGCAGTTACAGAAATATTAATACCAGCCAGCCTAGAACCAAAATCATGCAACAATCAAAATCAGAGACCGTATTTCCTCCCGATTCTAATGGTGAACGTAGACACTACCTGAGGCTGCTGGGATGCAGCTACATGATTTAACATTGCTGCAGACTTGATTAATGAATGAATGTGTTGCTGCTGTAAAGGTGTTCCTAATAAAGTGCTCAGTGTGTGCATATTAGTACTAAATATCTCATTCTTATATCCTATGCCTTAATATTCAATCCACCTATTCATCCGTTCTTTCATTATTCTGCTCATCCCTCGACCAACACATCCATTTATCCAAATCTATCCAACCATCCTTTAGTCAATCCATCAGTCCATCCTTCAATCCATTCTCAAATCCATCCTTCACTCAAATTATACTATATGGAATACATCCAATTCCTCCATCCATCCATCCATCCATCATTAATCCCTTCACCCATTCAAATACTTTATATACAAAATATACTAGTGGTGCATGTGGTTATCTTAGTCACCTCGCAGCTCCTATACCCTCACTTCGATCCTGACCCCGAAGTCCAGTAGTTTGCAAGTCCTCCCCATGTCCATGTGACTTTACTCAAGTTTACTCCAGGTGCTCCATTTTCTTCTCACTTGCATTAAGTTAACTGGTCACCTAAATTGGCCTATGACTAGTGTTGACCTCATATGTCGTGATTATAGCCATTGATTCTAATGCAGCACTAAATAAAACAAATAAACAACGTAAGCAACCCTACTCTGACTTTGATTTAAAAAAAAAAAAAAAAAAAAAAAAAAAGCTAAAGCAGTCCAAATAGGGCAGAAGACTTCATGCCTTCCAACACAACTGTTCATGAGGAAAATTTGAAAGTATACAAGGCCTGATTGAGAACAGAATCTGGGCAAGAGTTTTTAACTCTCTCAGTCGTCCCATTTCAGGGTATTACTGCTAAACAGCCAGCTGCAAAAGGTTCAAAGTCTGAAAAAGTCGTTCCAAGTAGAAACATCTGATCTTTGTCCCAAGGTGGGCTTCCACAATAAGCCAGATTTCGAAGGGTTAGTGGAAAGCAGGGAGATTGAGAGCAGAATGTATGCAGATAAGTGGAAAGTAGAGCAAGGAAACTAAACGGCTAATGTCAGAGGAGACAGCATGAGGTTTGGAGGCCTACGAGCAAGACAGAATAGGCATAGAGTTTAGACTTTCTGCACCTGATCCCTACTGAATCCGAGCCCTGTAGTGCTGACCGAGGAGTTACTGTCATCCTCATGGTACAGATAATACAGTAAAGGTATTGGACAGCCCAGCACTGCTACACATTTCACAGTCCATACACAAGCTCTCCTGAGAGCAACACGGGATGATCGAAACGTTTCACGGCTGATACTTTCTGCAGACCTTTACGCATGCTTCTGAACTGAATCCCTAGACTCGAGTGGAACCCTGTGAGCTCGGTGCCCGTAATAGACAACACGGACAGACAGAAAATGGCCCAAATGAGTAATTTCACCAGCAAGAGAACGAGGAGAATATTCAGAATTCAATTTGAGTGTCTGATAGGTTCGGCCTCCTCATTTCTTAATGTCACTTTAACATGGCGAGTGTTAATGAAGAGACAGTAGGTTAGGCCTAACTCGAAGCCATTATCCACTTATTAGAGGCATTGACCCTAATGCTCCCCACTCCATTAAACTGTATGAGGACGTGTCCCCTGCCACGAGCCAGAAAAGACAAGCATGTGTGGAGATGAGAACCATCAGCGTTCAGCATGACTGGGCTGAGTTCAAGTGTGAACACGACACCGCCCCTGTCTATTCTGACAGCGGCGAAGCAGGACACCCCAAATCCAGCGCCCAGCGAGCACACATACTGGCACGTTCGCCGAACAGAACTACTGACATGGGTCACTAGTTTCTCTCATCCTCCCACTTATCTTGTGACAGAATGTATCTGTCAGGTTGCGGGCAAAGCAGGGTGGTCGTAATAGACAATTTCGAAGTGTGACGGTTGTTGTGTTGATATGAAGGGCTGGGAGAATTTGGAGGGGGGGGGGGGTGTAGGGGGGTGGAGATGTGTGTGGTTGCAATAGCATGTAAGACATGACGTTCATAGTAAAACCCTTACAAAACGCAGATGCTTCAATGGTTTCCTTTAGCATTTTCTCGCTGAACCAAGAAAGAAAACTTATTTTCCGGGGTAACACTTTGTGGAATGAATAAAACAATGCAAACCTGTGCAAGCTGCTGGGAGGCATCAATCCGACACTGCATGCTATTCTTGGGCTGACACTGGCCTGAAACTATATTTTGTTTCTTAACCATCCTTTTGAGTTCTCTCAACCATCCACTGAGATCTCGAAAGTGTTCCATCTTTGGCTTTCAGGGTCATATCTAGGAGAAACATTTATCATCCCTAACTGTTATACTACACTTTTTAAGCAAGCCTTTCCTAGCCATCGTCACACTTCCTTAATTCAGTTCATTGTCTAAAGTCAAATCTGATTAATTTCAGCTGAAAAACATCACATCTTTCATCAGATTTTCACATCCTTTTAATCCCCTGCCTTCCCGTGGCTGGGCAGATCTGACGGTATGACCACAGATGTTACAAATTTGAAGAAATTGCACAAAAAAGTTTTGTGTATTTATATGCACAGTCTGGACAACGTCATGAAGTCCTATGCCAGTCGTCTGACAGAAACCATAGTTACAATAGAGGAAAATACTAAATTGGCCAAAATTGAGCAGAACATAACATAGGGTTCAAGTACAAACAGTGTGTTATGCTGTAAACATGTAGCATGTATACTGACAAGACAGAGCTGGACTTGAATGGAGCTCGTAAATTGTCTTTTTGCATGCAGTTATCACATCTGTGATGTGCAAAAAGGTGTCTGTACAGGATCAGTATCGGCTGAATACAGAATAAAAGAGAATAGGTTTGCCCTAGTGGTTTATTTGATATTTGGTAAAGCAGAATTCTTCAAATGACAGTCAATGTCTAAAATAGTTTGAGAGCACTTGATACTGTTAATTCATTTCAATTTGCACTAAAGATGCAGATACAACGCATGAGACCACAGTTGATCATATGCCTTACTGTTAAGTCAAAAATGTGCATTCATTTTTTGCAGGGAGTGAGAGGGTTATAGCTCTTGGACAGAACCTGTTTTATAGTCCAGCTGTTCAGGAGTAAATTGTCCTGCGTCGTTTGCCAAACAACAGTGGGGTAAACAAACAGTGCCCAGGGTGCGTTGGGTCAGTGACTATGCTATTAGCCTTCTAACTAGCCAGACAGGTTCTGGGACCTATCGGAGATCTGCAAGTGTGCCAAACCTTTCTGACATGGAGAAAAGCAAAGCATCCAGTTTTCAGCTTCACTCTCCTCAGGGCCTAACTCAGAAATCATTGAGTCCTGGCACAGATGCAACACAACACCTATCCTTCACATTACAAGCCCCAAGAAGGATTCAAACCCAGGCAACAAGAACTATTACTTCCAGCAGCTACATCTTCAGACACGCCAAATTTATCTTACACAATTCTTCCTTTTTAAATTAAATCTTTATTTTATTGTATTACATATTGTATAATTCCATTAAAGTGCTGCTTCACAGTCTTACCCTATGCCTTTATAGCACAATACTACTGCATGAGTAGGGATACTAATGAGGGAGTAGGGATCTATTTCAAACATAGCCATATCTTCATCGCAGAAGTAGGTTAACTGAGCAACATATTCAATATTTAAAAGCATTATTATATTACATGATATTTTAACATTTTAAAAAAGCATCATATCACTGAATAGACAGAAAGCTGACCAAGGCAGACACGTAACGCCCCTCGATCCGCTGTATAATACTATAATTGAAATTAAGAATTCTGTAAAGAACTGGAAAAGTCATTTCAGATCATCCATTGGCCCTGACAGTTCAGTTTATGGGCCTGTACAGAATGAGTCAAAAGCCACAGGACAAACCTTTATCTCAGAAACAAATCAGAAAATTACATCTCTGAATACACCAGCAAGTAATGGCTGAAGGGGCCTATCTTTTACGATATGTCCGCAACACGGCCACTATCTTGAAAGCCGCCATATTGGATCAAGGGCAAGTTTTTGCATAATTTGGTATCTTTGTGGAGTTTGAGTCACACTGTAGCAGGATAGAGACCCAAAACACACACCAAAGCTCTGTAAACCAAAGAAGGTGTAAGGTAGGGTGTGCTGACTGCCATGGTCATTTTTATGGGGCACTTAAAGAAGGAGAAACCCATTCTGTAACATCATAAAATGTTCTCTGGGAAATTGTTGAATCATAATGGGATAACATTCGATTCATTCATTCGATTTTTCACAAACTTCATTTGTGAATTACAGCAAGTTGCAGTAATATTCAATTTCCCTCAAATCATTATACTGATCATATGATTGAAACCATTGTATTAACTTCACGAAACTGCAAAATAGACATTAATAGACTTTTCACTAGGGTTTTAGATTTTTGTCCCCAACTGTCTATGCTTAGTGAGTGTAAGTGCAAAAACCTCCACTTCTAGCCAGTCATTGTACTGTACTATAACAGTAAGCATTACCACGTAAGAACCTTTCATGTAAAAATACAAATATATCCTGTGGTTCAAAAGTTATCAACACCAAAATTTAAAAACTCTTATTTTTCGTCATAGGTTAATAAGCATGGAATTGATGATTCCGATATCTGGGGAACACAAGTGTCATATAATCACTGTGCCATAAACTTCAACAGCCGACACCCAGAAAGATCACCAATTACATAGAGCACTCTTGTATCCCTCATAGCCAAATCCCGTAGTCGTTGTCTGAAGACGGCTACTGACATACAAACCTCGACAATCTTTTTGGCAGCCTTTAGATGCGACATGCCCTGTGATTTTGACTCACCCTGTAGATTTGCACACACACACACACACACACAATGTCCCATGCCTGTCCTTGAATTCTGCACATATCATATCACGTTCCCATACTCTTCCCCTCAGCTCTGCTGACCCCATTACTCCAGGCTGCATCAGAAGAACGTCCTGAACAGCATCCACATGATTGCATTGGTGTTCGGTGCCTTTGCTGTCTTATAACATTATCTTTGGAAACATGGAAACAATTGTCCTTGCTCCTTACTTTGCTAGTGAGAGTACAAAATGACTACCATATTGGCCTGTGTGGAAGAGGTTAGAGCCTGGATGGAGGGAATTCTGGGATTTCCCCACAGCTCAACCTGTCCTTCGGCAGAATGAAGCATTTTTTTGGCAATAAGTGACTCTACAGGTGCAGCACAAAGTAGTTGATCTATTCTTTTACATGTTGGGATTTTAATTACGAGGTCTATCTAACAAGTATAATCAGTTTGTGTTACCTTTTAACACCAAATATATCCATTTTGTGTAAAAAAAACAAAAACAAAAAAAAAACCACAACCGGCCCAGTGAATACCCATTCAGTCATTTTCAGTAATCTGTAGTAATGGTGAGGAAGTCACGGTGAACACTGAGATCATGATTATCCAATTACAGGTATTTTGTAAATAAAGTATATTAAAATATTTATAAAATAAAATATATATTAAAATATTGACCACATGGACTAGATATAAAATATTTGATTTGTTGCTGTTGTAAGGCTTTTGTTTAAAATTGTATCATACTTTAATCAAAATACTAGCTTGTGATTTTTTAATATGACAACAGCATGGCTACTATATTAAATCAGAGCTCCGATTCAATTCTATAGATCTTTTAGTTGATTTCATAACTTCAGTATGGTAATAGTTAAGAACATAGGTGAAAACACAGAGCAAAAACTGAAAACACAGGCCAATTAAACTGGTATGCTAAAATAAACTGATAAACACATTCAGAGAAAAATAAATCTGTACCTGTTACAATGTCACATTTATATGGGCCAGTCTAATGAATAGGTTCAAAGTCAGGTGATAACTTGGAATGTATATGGGAAAGTGTAACGTTTTGGGTTTTCACCAATCTTTTTTGATGTATTTTTGTATCTTACATATCATTCATATATCTAGTGCAAGTGCAGTCAGTTTTGAAACTTTGAGCACAGCTACAAAGCCAACTAGATCAGTGCTAGGAATCCCGGCTTTTAACAGCTGTACACATATAAATAAAACCAATTTAAATCAATTTGAAAAATTGACTTCATTTTTGTTTGTGACACTCATGTTATACACACATTTTCAGACTTTTATATCAAAAACAAAGAGATTTAACAACTCTCTGTGTGTTCAGGAAGGTCATGGGTACAGTCATCAGTTCTCTTTAAAAATCCAGGGGGTGTGGCTAAAGCAAGTCTCAGTCAGACCACAATGCTGTGTGTTTCTGTAGTGACATAAAAACACAGGACATTTAAATAAATAAAAATTAATCACAAACTCAATCTATACATTTTAGCTTCACCTTCACCCTTTGAGGACCAAATGAGATTGAAACAACCGATGGTCCTAAAAGGGTTGAAGTGACGATATGCAGGAAAAAATGCCTTAAGTGTTTCTTTCCTAACTCTAGGTTGTTTCAGTCGCTCTTCGCACCCTTTAAAAAGTATAGAACAAATATGTTCCTTGGTCCTCAAAATGTTAAGAGAAACAAAAAAAAATGCTAATAAATTTAATTATTGCCACAAATTAAAATACAGGGGTCAGAGTTTGGGAAAGCTATGTCTCAAGGATTATGGATATATTTATTTATGTCTTTACTTTATTAAGTAATGCCTCACATTAAACAGACTTATACCTTTGGTCTGAAATTTTTTTTTTCCACTTTGTAACACATTTTCCTCGTCAGGATCATGGTCTCTAGCTTTTAACCCCAGGGACAGATGACAGAAGGCTCGGGACTTAAGTACAGTACTGTGCAAATGTCTTGGTCTTAAACCTATTAGATTAGATATACCATTGCTTTAAAACGGTTTAAAACTCTTATTGTGTGCATGCCCTTCGATGGATTGGCGCCTAGGGTTGTTCCTGCCCTTGGACCCAGACTTTCCGGGTGGGCAGCGGCTGGCCTGCGACCCAGTGTGGATTAAGCAGAAGATAATGAATGAACAAAGACAGCTTGACTTGATTGTTCATGCACACTGAATGCTATGCAGTTTGAAAGATCTGACCTTTCTGTGCATCAACATAGTAAACTTGGATGTGGATTATTGCATAAAGTCACATTGAAACAGGTGTATTAACAATAGTCTGTGATAACTGTTGCCATCCAACTGTCACAGAGCCACAGCTTTTCAAATTAATATGCTACTGAAGTAAACAAGGGAAAAGAATAAATAAGCTAAAGCACTGACTGCAAGTGTGACTGATGTCAGTAAGAGGGAGAAGATGGAAGCAGAGTTGCAGCCTCTAGTGCTTTTCTAGCCTCTGGTTAGGAGGTGAGCCAGAGAGGTAAGATCTATCTGTGGCTCTTAGCATGGATTACAGGGGCCACTTGTTCAGCGGAGCCCACTTCTCATTACCCCAGCCTGGCTCAAGCACTAGCACGGCAGCGAAATCTGTCACCAGAGTCCAGCACAAGTGGCAATCCAAATTGAAAAAAAGTCTGCCATGAGTGGAGGGGAGGGGGAATGAAGGAGGGAAGGTGTGGGGAGAGAGAGAGAGAATGTGAGAGGAGGAAAAATGTGGTCATCAATTGTTGGCAGGAGATCGCAAGCAAAGATTATTGGAAGGCAACACTGGAGCAGATGTCTGATGAGTGTCTATTAACCTGCCTCCTCTCTCTCTCTCTCTCTCTCTCTCACACACACACACACACACACACACACACACACACACACACACACACACAC
>JAYJMA010000021.1:1769338-1795893 GCA_036873895.1 Parotocinclus cabessadecuia
TTATATACATATATATATATATATTGAGAGATTGGTTTGAACATTGCACTGGTCCAGAGCTCGGATCTGTGAATTGTGTTGTGACACATGCTGAAGTAGTGCATTAGCACCTCTCTGTGCAGGCGAGCGGTGTGAACAGATCTCCTCTGTCAGTTAGTTTAGATCACGATGAGACCAAGTGAAGTTAGTGGCATTGCTTCACACACCAAAGCCCAGAGTACATTTACTGAACTTTATGTTCCTGTAGTGACTAAAGCATTTAACACAGTCTTTGACATCGTTTTGGTATAGATCTGGCTAAGGCCTGTTTGTTAGTCTGGATCTGATCATGTTTCACTACCATTGTAAGCACAATTATCTGGAATATGTCTATATGAGCACCAACTTAAGCCACAACTTTAAAACAAGGTCCTACTTACTACTATCCACATTATTGAGTACTGCACATCTAACTGCACTGAATGTTTCTACACTCATTGCCCATTTGATCAGTTTATAAAGAAGCAATGTACTACAGTCTGTAATTATGGAAATAAAAAGTGCTTCTACGTGGTAGGTGGAACTGATATATGGACAGTGAGTGTAGAAACAAGGAGGGGTACTTAAAGTGATCAGTGAGTATTTGGTCATTTTTGAACAATTTTAATTCTGCCTTTATAACCTTATATGTCCTGTTAAATGATACCATGCTGATATAAGCCTGATATTTGTTTGTTTTTTTATCACAGTGTAACAACTGAGCTGATACTTGGGTATTAACAGCCACTTATATTGGGGCATCTGTGTTCTTGTCATGTGACAAATGCAGAGAAAAACACACTCTTTTCTATTGATTTATTTCTTTTTTCCTTTATTTTGATTTCTTTTTAGTACTTTTTTTTTTTTTTTTACTATATTCCCATTACTAATTCCTCTGCCAACACCAAACGAAAACTTTTTCTGAACATGTAGAATTACATTTATTCGAGTCAGTTTTGGAAAAAAAAAAAAAAAAGAAAAGAAAAACAAATGTGGCGTGATGTCATATATCCCTTTAAGGGTCAATGTCAGTTTAATTTCACTATTTTAGGCTACTTTTTCACTAAGTGGTTGCTTCTCAGAATAGCTTCATAGGTTTTCAGTATGATTTTGATCTTTTAAATTTGCTTGCCTTACCAATGTGTACTGAATGCATTTGATCTCTGTGTCATCCTTCCTGTATAATTAATTAATAAAATTTAGCAGACACCTTTATCAAGTTTTAAGTTTATTTGTCATTAGCACAACATGTCAGGACAGTTATGCATTGAAATGCTTGTGGTGAGGCTCAGATAATCACTCTCTTGTGAAATTATATACAGAATAAAGTAAAAAGAAATACACAATGTAGACACGAAATACACAAGACACAAAGATAATATACATTTAAAGTGGCTAAAGTGACTTGTTGTTATTATTAAGTGGCTTAGTGTTACGATGTTATTGTCCATAGCAGAGATAATATGATACAGTAATAATACTGACAGAGGGACTGACTGAAAAGAATAGAGTAGTTGGGGATGGACCCCAGCTTCACAGCTTATTCAGAAGCCTGACAGCCTGTGGGTAGAAACTGTTCATTAACCGGGTTGTTCTAGCCTGGATGCTGCAGAATCTTCTGCCTCGTGGCAGAATGGTGAACAGGATTGTGCTGGGTGGCTTCTGTCTGACCAGATCTTTTTGATCTTCTTGAGACAGTGGGACTGGTAGATGTCCTTTAAGGCCAGTAGTTTGTTGCCTATCATGGATTCTGCCATCCTCACTACTCCTCTAAGGGCCTTTTGGTCAGAGGCAGTACAGCTGCTGTACCAAACAGTAATGCAGCCCATGAGGATGCTCTCTATGGTGCACCTGTAGAAGTTGGTGAGGATTTGAAGAGTCAGACCAAAGTTCCTGAGCCTTCGCAAAAAGAAGAGATGCTGACAGGCAGATTTCACAATAGTGCTAGTGACCAGGTGAGGTCGTCAGTAAGTTCTACACCGAGAAACTTCACACTACTGACTTTGTCCACTTCGACTCTGTTGATGGATAGGGGAGAGGAGAGTGACCACCCCGCTGCAGCTTCTGTAGTGCACAATCATCTTCATTTTGCTAATGTTGATACAGAGATTTTGTCATGGCACCACTCTGATAGAACACTGACCTCCTCAGTGAGGCCTAGGATGGTTGTGTCATCGACAAACTTGAAGATGATGTTAGACGTTTGTTTATCCCAAGTGACTTACAGATGAAGGTCTTGCAATCCAAGCATTTGTGGCTCAAGGGCCACATTTATTTGCCACATACACATTTATACATAATACAACTTGCAGTTAAATGTCTAGATGAAGATAATAATTAAAAATAAAATAATTAATTTACCTCCTTACCCACTTCATCTTCGGTCATGGGAGAGACAATACCTACCCAGCGACATGCACTCACACATACTAGGGACACTTAAGAGACGCCATTTAACCTAACACGTGTCTTTGGACTGTGTGAGGAAACGGAGTACCCAGAGTAAACCCAAACAGATACCCAGGATCATTTCGCTGTGATGCAACACTGCTGTTCCATTAGAAATACAGTTCAATCAAATAGAAGGAATAACATTTAAAACGATGAATGGCACTAGTTTTCCAGGCAAGTAATCTTCTACTGGTAGGCCTTCTCATTGTTGGAGACCACAATTGTGTCATCAACAAACTTGACAATGGTGGTAGAATTTGTACAGGGAGTAGAGCAGCAATTCAGGACACAGTTTTGGTTCTCCAGTGTGAAAATTGGAATGAGATGAAAGTGGAAGAGATTATGGCATTAAATGCTGAGCTGAAGTCAACAGAGCATTTTAACACAGTTTACCTTCCTGTCCAGGGCTGTATGTAAAAGCTTGGCAGAATGGTTTGAACTCTGGACCACAGTACCTGTTCATTCTTTCAGATGTGCGAAGCATTGCTTTGGTGAATCTAACTTTTTTTTGTCCAGTCAGACTTTTAAATTCAGTAATGACAGTCCTGTTATATGAATCGGCTAATTCCTTTCAAGTTTTTTTTTTTCCTTACGCTTCTCTGAGACTTCTGGCTGGCTGTTTGTGGTCTACACTTTGTGACAATGTCTATTAAACGTTTTATAGAAATTGAACTGAATACTTTATATTACTCTGGGTATCTCATGTGTTGCACCTGCAAGCCTGGTGAGTAAGCTATTTATTTTATTGTACAATAAACCTGAGCTGAATCCAATTCGGTAGAGAACTATTATTAAATGTTAATGAAATGCAGTTCAATTCCACTTGTTCGTGTGTCCCATTTCAAACTGGTGTCCAACACGTCTTATGTATTTGAGTAAAATCCTGTCCCAAAATTCATATAAACAGGACAAAACAAACATGTTTAGTAAATATTGCATCTTTTATAGGAACACATCTAGGTGCATGGGGAGATGTAGAAAATATCCGAGCTGCCAGCTGGAAGAACTGTATGATGGTATTCTTATCAGACAGGTACGAACAAGCAATTGTGCAGTGTTACCAACAAACAAACTTTAGCCCAACTGCTTTCTAAACAAACACAGCATGGTAGCAGAAGCATTGTACTTTGCTACGTATTAATTAACCCATTTTTCTGAGTGAACAAATGTAAAGAAAATGCAATCAGAACGGCGACCCAGAAACAAATGCAGTGAATGATGGGCAGGACAACAAACTGGTGCTAAAAAAAGATGAAGAAGGCTAAGGGTACTAGTGGTGCAGTATGATGTGGAGATGTAATAGAATTCTGCTGAAGTTGAACTTTGAGGAAATGCCGTCAACCTCTGGTATTTCAAGTTCAATAAATTCAACAGCTTTATTATGTTTACATGTTTTCTACGTTTAGTGGTTGTATTTTTGTGCGGGGGGGGGGGGGTGCACTGCACTAAAATTAAGTAGTATACTTCACAATTTTTTTTTTATTTTGTTTAAGTTGTTTTAATTAAACACGACTGATTACATTTTTACCCCCTACACCTTGTGCTAGTACGTACTTGTACTTAAGTAAAATTTTATTTCATATTTATTATACGCTTTATAATATTGTATTATGCCCAATATACCATAGTCTTGTTTTATTTTTATTATAATATATTGTAATCTGTTGTTTGCATTTCTTTATATTCCATTTCTTTAAACAATTAGTATAGATTATTTATTGGGTGACAATTTAATTTAAACATATAACATCTTTGCTAAGACATTGGGTCTTGGTCCTTCCATTTTTTTTTTATTTTTTTTTTTTTTACTTACAACACTTTTGGGACATCCCTTCTCACTGTTAATCTAGACTTGCTCAGTTAGTACAAGCCCGGTGGCTGGGCTTTTTCCAGTAAACGCACCACCGGACCTTCACTGCCGTTTCCTTAAGCTGCCTTTAATTTTAACCTTACGTCTTATTTTAATAATATTATAATTCATTTATATGACATACTTCCAGTGGCAACACCAACCGGGAGATCATGGGATCAGTGTAGAATTTTAGAAAGGAAATGTGGCTCACTAATAGCCTCCCTAGATTTAGTACAAAAATCAGTTTTCGTCGTGTATGTACAGATTTTTGGAGACTTTGTTACCCATTTAGGATGCTTATTTCTGTTGAGCGCTTTAAGTGCAAAGGAAATCCTACTTGCCATAAAGGTATAACCAAGTCAAACTTCAAAAGGTCCACCTAACTCCAACTTTAACGGATCAGCGAAAATCCCCCTGTACTGCAGACAGAAAGATCGTTTATCCTTCAACTCAGGAGGCAGCCTGTATATGGTGTATTAAACGTCCCTATGAAGATGAGGCAGTTTGGCTGTAAGTTATGTCCTCAAAATCAACTTAGGCACTCGCTCGCGCAGATTTATAGGCACTTACGAAGGTGCTCATGTCACTATTCATAAACAGCACTTCAAAAGAACTGCTATCTGCTTTAAAGACTATTTTTGCTTGTAAAAGTATGTTTATGCACCGAGTTTATAGACAATTTAATATATTGCAGCTAACATAATTTTATCGCTTGTATTAATATTTTATGGAGCATTGTATAATACCACATTTAATCTGAAACTTTCATGATGTTCATGCTATATCTTAAATTGCTTGTGTGCTTTTATTGCTGTCATCGAGAAGTTTGTGGAAAGGCTTACGGCATGAACTTGAGGAGTTTGTTCGCATCTGGGCTTTGATGCTATGATGAATATGAAGGTGAGCTCATCTGAAAAAATGCAATATGAGCCAGTAGCAGTTGAACCAATATTGTTAAGATTGACGGTTGACCAGAAAATGGAAACACTTGGACTAGAACTATATGGCAGATAAGATCACACACAACTGGACATTCAATTAATAGAAAACCTGAGAGGAGACCTTATGCACTGCACAACATCAACACACTTTATTACCATATAGTATTTAATATTTATGACTTGAAAATAGACACATTCACCTTTTATGTCAGGTGAAAATTATTGTGTACGGCTATTATTTTTCTTTTTCCTCTGTTGTTCCAGCACTTTATTGGATGCCATTTGGAATTTTATTGTATTTGTGCTTAGTGACATTAAAAATATTGAATAACATTTTCACTGATTGACACTAGGGTGGTGTGCCGTATTGTATCGTTCGCGATATTTTTTTTGACGATATAAAACATCCATATCGTGACATTCTGACGTCTTGACGTACTGTGGTAGCCTAGTGGTTAACACACTGGACTCCTAGGTTCAAATCCTGCCTCTGCCAAGCTGCCACAGTTGGGTCCTTAAGGAAGGCCTTAACCCACTATTGCTTGAATTGTAAGACTGTATCAGTTGTAAGTCGCTCTTGATAAAGGCAGATAAGGGCATAACAGATAAGGGCATCTGCTAAATGCCATAAATGTAAATGTAATGACGTAATGCATTTACACAGAGTATGGAGTACTTCCATACTGACTCATGACTCGTGACTCATGGGCAGAGCAACAGATCTGAAAGTGGTTCTGCAGTAGAGGAGTTTGTCCCAAGAAGGGGAGCGACTTCGATAGTGTGGAGGTGGTTTTTGAACAAATAAATCAGATGTACCACAAACCGTCCGTAAGCTTTGCGAAAGGTCTGTAACAACAAATCTAATCTGTTTCAGCACCTCAAGCAGAAGCACGTAGCTGAGTACGAGGAAAGTCAAAAATGTCGAGTCAGGTATTTTAAAGTACGAAATATATTTTGTTGCAATTGTATGTTGTTGAAATACCCTAAAATATCGGGATATTCTTTTAGGGCCATATCGGCCACCCCTGCTTGACACTATATCCAAAATTCTATTCACTATTCCTTATGTTGTGCATGATACATCATATAGTGCATGTTTAGTCTATAAGGATCAATATCGGTGAAGGTGGTTAAACGAGTTTGAAGCGAATCACTCGTATCTGTGTGACAGCACATTTGGTCACTTACGCTGATCGTGTATGCCACATCACTTGGACATGTTTCTTATACTGTAAAAGTATCTCATAAAATGTTTTTTTTTTTTTGTAAATATTATCTGATATTGTGCCAGTAATAATGATGCCATTGCAGCCCTCCAAGAGATATTGCAAACAAATGATGTAATACAGAAAATAATGTTGGTGAATTATCAAAAAGTTTTAATGTTGAGCTGAAGCTCAGACTATCCATTTTTAAGGTTGTACAGTGCTTTTTTTAATGGAATCGATTGTTTCTATGCTGTCAAATAGGAGCAAGCAAAACATCAATGGTTAACATGATAAAAATGGTTTGAAAAACAGGCTAAAACATTGCAGTTGTTTGACAGCCCTAATTCTTACATTATGTCTCTTTTTTGTTGCTGATATGACATTTTCTTGCTGATATTATCGACTCAAAATGTTGTCTCTTTTTTTGTCTTGCTCTCTCTCTTTCATTCTGTGTGAGCAAAATACCTCTTTATCCACATACTTTATATGAGAGTGTGCACCTCGATCCCAAAAAGCCTGCAGCTCTTGTCGGGAATCTCCAGCAATCTGCTCTCTCTCTCAGGGGAAGCGAGACATGAGATTGATGTCTGGAAGGGGGGAAATGACACCTTTAGCTGGCTTTGCCATTTGAAACCTTTTCAAACCCAAGTGATCTCCCCTATTTAGCCCTGGAAGGGATTGGTTTGAAACACAGCCTCAAAAGCCAATAAACAGCACGAGGTTTTTTTTTCCCCCTCAATGGAAAACGTATTTTTTTTTTTCAAATGCAAAAAGTTGCTAAAACAAGCTTTTAAAACAAAGAGGAATGAAGTTGCCTTGGGGCTATCATCACAGTTTTTAAGCAAAGTAGCTTAGATTCAATGTGAAATCAATACTTACAGCCTACTATCACTTTTATTGTTCGTCAGCTCGCAGAAACAGAAACTCCACTTCATGCTGACACAGGAAATAAATGACTTGTACTATAAAATCTATGTGCACTTACAGGAACAGAATGCTGCAGTTTATCCCTGATTTACACCATATGTATTCTTCTTACGGCATCAGGTCTGACCTTCTGCCACTTTAGGTCATTTTGAGGCACTCTGCCATGCCACTTTCCCATAACAATCAGCCGCAATGATATAATATGACTTTACAGCCCGAGAACAAGATGTTAGGTGAAAATAAAACACCCTGCACTCTTTGAGTCAGGCCACTCTGTCTTTTTTGACAAACCTGAGCTTCTCCTGGACTTATTTCCTCTGTAAAAGAGTAGAGAGAAAGGGAGTGAGAGTGTGAGAGAGCGAGAGATGGGTGTGAAAGGGCCACCTCTACATTCCTCATTGAACACGACCACTCTTTTTGAGCTGTGAACCCTTGAGCTGTGAAGTCCATTTGAGTCCGCACCGGGAGCTGTGAGGCCCTAATTGTCTCTAATTGATAGGGAGGTGTGGAGGCCTATTCTGCAAGCTCAGGCACGGAGGGAGGGAGGGAGCGAGCGAGCGAGGTAGAGGGATTAGGAGTGTGAAGGAGGATGGGTGAGAGCGGTTGCAGGCCTCAGTAGTAATGACTCATTAAGTTTTTTTCTGGTTTTGTGCTGCTTGGCTCATTATAGTCTTTAGAGGCCGGAGAATAAAGAGAGCTGGAGGTAGGAGGTGAGTTTAAATAGTTGGAACTCAACAGTCGGCCACAAACCGAGGACAAAGAGCTGAATGAGACTTAGAACAGATGCAATAAAGGTGGCAGATGCTACTTTGCACTTTTTTTGTAGAGCGAAAATGATTTCAGAAACTGGCTGCCTTCTCGCTTAGTTAAAAGATTTCAGTTTTTTTGAAAATTGCATCTAATGATTTTATAATGCAAGTGCATAGTAATTACAGATATCTCGTGTTATACATAAGTACTTGTTTACTTGCATAGTAAGCAAGTGGTATTTAATACACAGCTATGGACAAAGATATTGGGACACCCACATATTGCACCTACAGGAGCTTTTATGATATCCCATTCTAAAAATATAAGCTTTAATATAAATTTGGTCCCCACTTGCAGCTATAACAGCAGTGTGAGTGCATTTAATAATCTAGTCACGGTCACATTTCTGAGTTATATGATTATTCAAGTGGTCATATAGTCAGCATGCTCCGATCTGATACTCAGATTATGAAATACGATAAAGAGAGCTGCATATTCCCCCAGTAAGACGTATGCATGTATGCGAGCCTTCCAGCTTCCATCCGAGTGGAAAGATCAAGCATGTCTCTTGACCAAAAACCTATTGAGCATCTGTGGGGCATTCTTGAACGGAAAGTGAAGAATCACAAGGTCTCTCTTATATCCATAAACTCAGTGATGTCATGCAGGAGTGGAGGAAGATTTCAGTGGCAACTTGTGAAGCCCAAGTGAATTCCATGACCAAAAGAGTGGTTATAGCAGTGCTGGAAAAGAATGGCAGCCACACAAAATATTGACAATTTGGGCACAATCCAATGAAAAGAAATAACAAAATGCGTACAGAAATAAGAGGGGTGTACTTACTTTTGTGAGATACTGTGTGTGTGTGTGTGTGTGTGTGTGTGTGTGTGTGTGTGTGTGTGTGTGTGTGTGTGTGCGTGCTCCTATTTCATGTTTGTACAATGTTTCTAAATAAAATGATAAATAAAATGAGTACCCATTTTAATATTGAGTGCATGTAATTTAGCATATAATAACAAAGGGGTCATATTATAAATAACGTGCTGTATCATGATATGTATTGTTATGAACTTTTGGTCATACCATACAGTCCTAGTGCTCAGAATGACCCGACAGCCAAACAGTACCTGCTCTGTGTTGATCCTGATCATTAGAGAACAGAGACAAATGCACAAATAGGGGGACTACAGTCTGTCATTATAAAACTACACATTGCTTCTATACTTTAATTGAAATGATAAATGGGCAATGAGTGTAGAAAAAAAGATCTACCTAATAAAGTGGCCAGTGAAAGTTAGATTCCCCTATCATTCCTATGGTCTTTACTAGACACATGCTGGAACTATACCACTTAAAAGTCATTGCACTGAAAGGTGAGCGCGAGTAAGCATATATTTCTTGGACGTGCATCAAGGTCTTTGATGGAATAAAGTGGTAGACAGGCATGCCTTGGCCTCGTAGTCAGGTCTTCCTAACATGCGAGAGAGAGTATGAGTGAAGGGAGTAAGAGCAGCACAGAGAAATGGAATGGCCCTGCCTAGGTTGATCCATAACAGTCATTGCCTGTTTCATACATTTCAGGATCCATTCGGGCTCTGGAGATAATCGAGCTGGCCGACAGTTTCCCCCGCAGCCCAAAGGATTTATGATAGCACTGTCAAGAAAATGAGCCAGAATGACACAGTAGCTGACTTTAGCTGCAAATAATGTGATAGGCCGTACAGTGGTTGCACAGCAGCTGCTGTCATCGCAGGTAATAGGCTATAAAGAAGGCTGATAGCAGTACCTGTCATTGCTTAATGGCCGACTTCACTGTAGAGCTTTTGTGGCCTTTAACATGGAGATAATAGAAGATACAACAAATTTTACAGCTTCCTCGCTTGCATTCATAATTTATCGACAGGCAGCAACTGCACAACAAGGACAACAGTAGCTGGACTGGTGTTTTGCAGGATTGGTCAATCCAACAGCAGAATGGAGGAGTTTGTGGACAGGAAATGGTAAAGCATATTTTTGAGATGCCCCATGATCATGATAGCTTGAGAAGAGTCTCAGTCTATCTGTGTGATGGCCACTAATTTGTAATGTACAAGATCATACGACATAATTCAGAGATTCTATTCTTTTTGTGGATGGTAGGTAGAAAGGTATGAGGTGTTGACAAAGAACATTTTCTCAGATGCTGGGACAGCCTGCTGCATGTTGGTTCTAGTAGTCAAGTTTGTTTGTTTGTGGTTTAATTAATGTCGCTCTCGGCATCAGTGGCCTTTTCAGCGACACACACACAAAGGTTGTTTGAAGACTAGTCACATACTGTCTGTACACTACTAATGTTGGCACAATGCCAATTTAGCGTAATCAATTTACCTATCACACATGTCTTTGGACTGTGGGAGGAAACCAGAGTAAACCCACACAAACATGGGCAGGACCTGCAAACTCCACACCCAGTTTGCTCCACACTGGGACTAAATCCAGTACGTTCTTGCTGTAAGGTGGCGGCGCTACACCCCGTGCCAACTAGTAGTCATTGATCGTTATTGTATTACATACCTTTGCTGTATTTTAATGATTTTAGTCATTAATTACATATAGGCATAAACAAACAACAGGAGTCAGGAATAATCCAACGTACATAACTTCTTTTAGGGGATATTAGATCGGTATATCATGATAATTGTACTTATAGAACACTATAACATGAAAGTTTTTTTTTTTTAAATTCTGGCACTCCTGTATTAGTATCTTTCAGCTCTCAGACATTTATGCACTGAGTGTTTGAATTCCATGAGTATTATTCATTCAAGATTAGCTCTGAGCTTTCTTAATCTTAATTAGTAATTACACTGCTCACAAAAAATTAATGCTATTTTAAAATAAACTTAATGCGATTTTTTTTAAAAAGCATTTGATTTCATTAAAAAGATCATCAGAGCAAATGAAAAGTCAAAACGTTATTTTACGTTGAGATGCAAACTCAACTACTGAATGAGTAGCAAGTGATATATTCGTGGGGGGTGAACAGAAGCATGTTAAACTGGACGAGGGTGCCCCCACATTGACTGTTCAGTAGGGTGTATGGTCATACAAGAGTGTTAAAACACACTGACAGTGATGGGGCATGGACAGGATCAGATTGTCCAGCAGTTCTTGTGGGATCCTCTTCATATTCATTTTAAAATATCCCCTAATTGTTGGAAACAGTGTGTAATTGCAGAGCTGCAATTAATCTAATGATTAATGGCAGAGCTATGTTGTATTAAGATATGTGTCTGAGAGGATGGCAAGTCAACATTTCCTTGGCAATCTGTGAAGGCTTGAATCAGCACTGGTTTCAGTAATGCCCACGCGTATCCTCTCACTCTGTGCGTGTGTGTGTTCACGTGTCTCTGTATATAGCGGTGTAGACCCATATATCATCATCCTTCATTAAAAGTGCTAGCAGCCACAGTGTGGCTACATAAACACAGAGGTCTAGGCCATGCTCTTGTGCTCACCTCTCACTAGAGGATCTCAAAGTGGCTCCCTGATGAATTATCCCATCTGCCCACCTGATGTATGTCTCTCTCGCCCTCCAGTCTGCCCAAGCCCATCCCAACCTCTGCTGAGAGCAGCCATTTGTTAGCGGTTAGTGCTAGTCTGCATCTGGGAGCACCCCCCTGTTCCAATTCAGCATGCAAACCCATCAATCCTTTTACCACAACAGTTGGGCAAAGTCGTTGAGGCACATGGCGCTAATGTTGGCTATTATTAACTCTGTTAAATATAACACTGGGTAAGTGGGTGTCTGAAAGTGGATTGTTTAGTCTCACGGCTGTATTATAATGCAGCGTCAATTTATGAAGCATGGTTTTTCCAGTGAAGTGGTTATCACTGGGATAGTGGCAGGGAGGACCATCATCACACCCACACAAATCCAGCATTTGCTCTTGGTAAAAACAACATGTAACTGTCATTATGGGCTCAGATATACTAATTCACAAACCATTCATCAATTCATCCATCCATCATCTTCCGCTTAATCCACACGGGATTGCGGGCCAGCCGGTTCCCTCCCGGCAACTCTGGGCGCGAGGGCAGGAACAACGCTAGACGGGGCGCCAATCCATCATAGAGCGCACGCACACACAGTCACATACACAAGTGCCACTTTTTTTAGAGACACCAATTAACCTAATACCCATGTCTTTGGGCTGTGGGAGGAAACTGGAGTACCCAGAGTAAACCCACGCAGACACAGGGAGGACATGCAGACTCTACACACAAAAGAGCCAGGCTGCTCCATGCTGGGATTGAACCTGGGACCTTCTTGCTGTGAGGCAGCGGTGCTACCCGCCGTGCTGCCCTTTTACAAAAGAATAATTATAGAATTAAAAAATCTCTATTGAATGACATTTTGTATGTATGAATGTAATGGCGATAAATGATATAAAATTACACAAACACTGTATCTAACAGCCCGCCCTGGCCATGTTAGTATCTGTAAATCCAGCCTTTTTGCATAACATAGACTTCCCTAGCTACATGTATGAAATATGAAGTATGTGATGGTTATTGAACACTGCATGATATAAAACAGTTTTGCAAAAAATAAATCCATTGGATGTAATGTAGTCTTTTGGACAACAGTAATTACTTGTGGTCCCTCTGGTTAACTGGGTATTGTCCTGATGCTTTATCGGGCCATACAACATCACCTCTAGATTGTTTTGTCAATAAGCCGGCCAGGCTTGACCTGAGTTCGGCATCTCGAACCAGTCACGGTGACTGACGGCCAAGATATGGCTGATAATTCAAAGCAATTGGAAGCGTGAAATCTTTAAGGGCCACTTCTTAGTGGCAGCAAATGCCAGGGTATCTCTCCATCAGTGCACTGCACTCACAAGACCTGGCATTGTTAATGGTGGCCTGTCTGTCCGTCAAGCCCCTGCTTCT
Source organism: Parotocinclus cabessadecuia (assembly GCA_036873895.1). Lineage (NCBI taxonomy): Eukaryota > Metazoa > Chordata > Actinopteri > Siluriformes > Loricariidae > Parotocinclus > Parotocinclus cabessadecuia. Next base: position 1,782,421 of record JAYJMA010000021.1, read on the forward strand.
GCTGGGATTTATCCCCTGTTTACCTGCTTATCTCTGCTGGCTGGATGCACTTGTGGGGCCCGGAGGCAACTACAGGTTGTGCGTCTGAAGAGAGAGAGAAAGAGAGGGAAAGATTGGATTGAGAGGTAGCAGGGCTACAATCTTCATTTCATTCTCATTTCTTTTGTATTTGGGAGGTGAAGCGGCATCCTGGCGGTTATCGTTTTCCCTGTATGACACCACAGCCTCCTAGCTCTGATTCCACACAAAGGAACTTTGACATGTTAACAAGTATCTAGTCCTGTGACACCCTGTGGATCATACTCCCTCATTCTGCAATACTTAAACACGCCGTTTCGGAAGCGGCAAGAAGCAGTGAGCAATTTTTACTAGAAGGACTACGATCTACGAATAGCTTTCATTAAAGATCTTTCATTATCCATTTAACATAATTACAGCTTTACGAACCTTATTGTCGTGGAACACAAGTTAAAATTAATTATGACTGATTAATTAGGTTTGTGATTAAGTAGATAATGAACATTCATCGTTGAATTTGAAGATGCAACGTTTGCCTAGTTCTCCAGTCAAAATGTTCAGCACATTGTGTTAGTTTGCTGTTCCTTCCAGTTAAGGCAGAGTTATCTCTCAAAATGAAACAGCATGAGGATATATTAATTAGCGCTATTAGCACAAGTAATTACTGGGGTGAAAATGGTTGCTTTTGTAAAGACGACACGACATGCCGTGTTTAGAAAGCAGAGAGATGTTGGCACAAAGAATGCTCTTACATGGAATGTAGAAGTCAACATTTAGACATTTGCGTAACAAATAATTAAACCTTGACTACAAGTCTTAAGCATTTTGCCTCAAAAGAATTCTGCTGCCTTTCCGCATTAACTATTTCATATTTCATTAGCATGTTTCTCGCTCACTGAACTTCTACAGTACAGGGTATTTTTTTTCTTTTTCCCCCACCATTTTTACATATGCAGCATTCATTTGCAATGTTCTCTATCTCGGAAAAGTTTGTATTTCTTTTTTGAAGACATTGATTGACGTTTAACTGTCTGTGCTCCTTTCTTTTTTTTAAAAATTGGATGTACCCCATATTGACATTTTTCTGTAAGCAGCAAGAGAAAAAATGCTTTATTGTCTTGTCTGTTTTTTTTTTTGTTCTGCAGTAAAAAGTTAAAATAAAAATAAAATAAAAGTTACAGCAGGCAGCAACATTTAAGAACAAAACAAAAAAAAATACATCAGGTGTGTGTAGTTTTGAGTTTAAAGTTTTGCATATCGTGAGCGATGGCCTTTAAGCGAAATAAACTAAATACATTTATAACAGTTTAAATGCAGAGAAGCTAGATATTAAATAATTTAATTGAGAACAGAGTATACTAAATAAAGTAAATATATAAAAAATAACAAACTAAAAATAATACAGTAATATGATATATATGATCAAATATACTGCTTACAAAATAATATCCCCCACGTTTTGTGAGCAGTGTAACATATAATAGTAGAATGCAAGTTTTTTTTTAACTAGGTCAATCATGGCATGAAAAAATATTATGCAGAAGAAGTTTAGAAATGCGTGAAGCTGGAATCATAGCACACGTACAAAACTGAAATACCCAAATGTTACAAAACTGGTATTCGTTGATACACAATAGCACAGCTCTCTGTTCATGGATGAGGTATACTACTGTTATCCAGCACTTTTTCTGTGTTTGGGCATTCTTTCCAGCCTTTTATGCTACTGTAATATAAAGATTTCATGCCAATGATATTTTTACAAGCAAGAATCTTGCAAATGCTATGAGAAATACTGTTGAAAACTCAAGTGGATTGCTTTATCTATCCAAAGCCTGTTATTAACATGCTATACGCATACACGATGGAAATCAAAGCACATTAATTATAGAAAGTACAGTAATGTAACAGTATGGCCCTGTGTAGGGGAAAGCAGTAACACTTATGACGGTGGTATGATGGGCATGGCACTGTTGTTCTACAGAAGGTACCCATTTGAATGCATTGATAAGACTATTACAAACAACACAAAAAAGCAGCCAGTTGAAACAGAGCCTTAACAAGTGAATATGAACCAGTTTATATAGTAATGGGTTAGAGAGAATATAAAGGTAGTGCTGGAACAAATCACGAGTACTACTTAAAATAGGACAGGCACAAACACTGACATTTACGGCTTTTAGTGATCCACACAAACATGAGTAATACACCCAAAACGTCAACCATGTTAGAACATGTCCATCCGTGTTGCTGTCCCACAAAACAATAATATAAATACAACATAAGTACATTACATAAATAAGCAACTAGCGTGGGAATCTGCTATAATTACAAGTAAAAAAAGTAAAATGTGGTTTCTGTATACTGTAACATTATATACACACTGTAACAGTGTCTTTGCCGTTTAGTCTGTTTAAGGAAGGTAAAAGATAAATGTTTAGTTGCTATTATACCCTTTTATCGGTAGTTAAAGCAAACAGACTTTGGTTTGATGGACATTAAACAGAGCATACCTATATATGGCTAGACATACTGCCATACTTTTGTATGGACACACTGCATAGTTGGAAGGCCATCAGGGACATTTTTGCAAATACTGTAGTAAGAGATTTTGAAATTCTAGCCTGCAGTTCAGTTAGTTTCTTTGTCACTGCGCTGAAATTGATCCCATGTAAACGCCACTCTATTAGTGATGGTCTGGAATACAGCGCTGCACTCCTGTGTTGGAGAGGAAACAGTCTGTTAAAGCCAGTCCTCGTGTTCGAAGCTGCCATGTGAGTGATGAGCTGCTCGGCAGGTGCAGCACTTCGCTCAGCCCTCACACACTGTCAGTCACCATGCCAACACCATCCACCATTCACACTGCAACCAGCCCTTACTTGCTCCAGCTAATGGAAACTGGAAGCAAAGGAGGTGGGAGAGATGGAGAGAAAACAAAGGAGATGGGAGAACGGAAAGGAATTGAGATGTGGGAGAGATAGAGAGTGGGGTCGAGGAAAAATTGCGTAACAACTTTATAATGGCTTAGTTAAGAAGCGTAGTTTGTGGTGTTTGTTTGGCATAAGGCATGTAGTGAGGAACTGTGGCACTCTGGCGTCTTATCCAAAATCTGAGTTCTGTGGTTTTATTGTTTGTTTTTTTTTCTCAGGGAAAGGGCGCACACTTTTACACAAAAAGTTAGTTGCTATTTTTTTCCCACTTCATTTTAAAATGAAACTATGCTTTTTAAAGTGTTTCCTGCAAAGACTGAGTCAAAATGTGTTGGATGTGGTAGATCGAGAGAACACAATTGTACAATTATGACAAAAATATTATAATTGGGCATTTACGTATTTAGGAATTATTATTAAGTAACAGATATTTGAGTGACAAAAATCAAGCTGCATTTATTTTTATAGAGCTTTTTACAATGGAGCATTCCATCAAAGTAGCTTCACCATTATAGATTATCTTCCAATATATATGGCTATTCCCAAATTGAGCATCCCGAGGGTGGCAATGGCACGAAAAAAAAACTCTGTAAAACAAAGAAATCTTTGAACGACCAAGACTCTAAAAGACGACTCATACTCCTTGGGTGACGTAGATGATATGTGTAAGAATGAAACTAATTTATCTAGTCAAATAAGTAATAATGATTTAAACAAAAAAAAAACCAAAGTAAATCAAGTTCTTGAATAAAATAAAGTAAATACGCATTATAAATGAGGATTATTTAGTCTAGTTCACTGCAGATTCTCTGTCTGCTCACCATGGGACTAATGGTTAAGGTACTGAACTCTGGACCTGATGGTCCAGAGTTCAAATCCTACCTCTGCCAAGCTGCCACAGTTGGGTCTTTAAGCAAGGCTTAAATTGTAAGACCGTATGAGTTGTAAGTCGCTCTGGATAAGGTCATCTGCTAAATGCCGTAAGTATGAAAGGAGGGAATTACTGACCTCTGCTATGGCCCGGACATGGTGATGGAATGGGGGCTGAAACTGGTACCAGAACACAAGCTAGGAGAGAAAATAAAAAAATGGTTATTAACAATGACTGATGCAATGTTTAGCATGAGACTCCGGAAGCACTAGGTTAAGAAGCATTTAAGGGGAGAACCAGAAGGCAACACAAGCAAGAAATATCACAAGACATCACCATCCCACTTATCTAGCAATCCACATATGTACATTAGTACCAAAACCAGAAACGAGAGTACGTAGAACGCTACCATGTTTTTTTCCGTCTTTGAAGACTGCAATTCTTTGTGCCAGCAGGTGTTGCAAGCTTGGCTTTCGTCTTTTGTTGGGCACTTTTGCTAAACCTTGAATGAGTAGAGATTGATGACTCGTATACCCTTTTCAGCCGAAACATAAGAGCATGCATGTTTGTCAGTCTCACAATAGCTCAGTGCCGATCTGGACGGCACGGTGGCAGTGTTTAGCAGTCCCTGGTTCGATCCTTACTTTGGACTCTACCTTAGACCTCCCCACTACCTTTCCTCTCCATGTCTGCTTTGGTTTAAGCAAAGTGCGCTGGATCGTCCTACAGTCCAAATACATGCATTAGTTTAATGAATTATGCTAAATTGGCCCAATCTCTCTAGTGTCAATGTAACCAATGTCAATGTTTGTAAACTTTGTATCGATTTAACCTTCAATGATGTTGAATGTTGTTAATAGCCATTAACGCAGAAAATAATGTTAAATAAGTCAAATAAACAAATAGTAGATTTTTGTGCAAATATGTCACTATGGGTCCTAAGCAGGTTAAGAATAACAACCAACCAAAAATAAGACGTAGTGCCTCATTTAATCTTCGTTAAACCGTGCAGATATGTAATTTGAACGTAAAATTAGAATCAGGTGTTTTGGAATGACAGTCAGGTGTTAGTAGGCTCCCTGTTGAGTTTTAAAAGCAGGGATCTATCAAAGTCTTCACAATACATCTGTGGATGTATATACCTATATCAATGAGCCAAAACATTATGACCATCTGGTCCACAACAATATCTAGGTAGGAGGCTCAGGTGGTGTCAGATTCGCCTTGATCAAATTTACCCAGCTCCAGGATTTTTCAGCAGTAGATTGGTAAGAGCATCATACAGCTTGTTGTTGTCACAGAGTGTATTACTAAAACCATCACCATCTATGTAATGTCAAAGAAATGCTACATACTTGGTCAGGAAACATTCTTCCATGGCAAAAATCCAGTTCCAAGATGTCTAAGTGCCCATTGTAGGCACTTCTGAAAGTGGCCAGCGGTTGACATGGGCACTTTGGGCATTGCGACTGGACAGCACGCATGCCTCATACTCAGCAACATGCAGTGTCCTATGCTATTGTCCTAACACATTTCAGTGTCAGTCTGAGGCCTGACATGGTGGTGCAGCAGTTGTTGCATCACCTTAAAGCTCCAGCCTCCTCGGTTTGCATGGAGTTTGCATGTCCTAAAAATGTCACCATGGGGTTACTCTGCATACTCTGGTTTACTCTCACAGTAAAGGTCCATTGGTTATACTAAACTGGCCGGGTGTAAGTGTGTATGACTAGACCCAATGTAACCTTACCAGTTGTTAATAGCCATTGGCAAAAAAGCAACATTCAATTTTAAAAAGAAATGAATTACTTCTGCCAATCTGAAGGAAACCTGCTGCAGGGTTGCTCAGGTCTTTTCTTCAGCTAACTTATTTGGTATCCAACAATTTAAGAATGAGAACAAAGAACTGTTAATTTACTCTCACTCATATGGCAGACATTAACATCATAGTGGAATCAGTATAATCACTTTTTTTGCATGCTATTCTTTATTTTATCTGTGAGTGGTCATAATATTTTTCTTAATTTGTGTCTGTGTGTATACAAACTTACAGAACTGTACAAAATGCTTGTGTCAGAATTAGATGACTGGTATAATAGACATATGCCACATGGTCGATGACCCAAAACATTCAAACTTGGATTTGATACTACATATTACTTTTTTCCACTGATCTGTATTATGTATCTCTGTGAGCTTTAGCTTATCTTAGCTTTTTCATCATGTTCCCCTTTCAAAAAGTGGTTAATTGGCTCCTACCCTTTAAAAAAGACCATTCCGAATCAAGCTTCTTTAGACTGTAGAAGACTCTATTTCACATCGCGACGAAGCTGCCAAATACTACTATTCATGTAGGTCACACTAAATACTTGTCCTGTATCCTATATAAATGTTTTTTAATACTTCATATATAAGTATCCTGTATTTTCTGGTTGTAGTTTAAAGGATTCTGATAAATATTTTTATATGGTCATTAATACTATATAAGCAATGGTGTATTTAATCTAAGGGTGGCCTAAGACTTTTGCACAACCATGACTTTTAGAGCAAAATGAGGACCATTATCCATCTCTCAATCCATACACACTGATCAGACATAACATTTTACAGGCTCGGAAGTACAAAGGAGAACAAAATTCACTGCTCACAAAAATTAGGGGTTATGTCGTTATGAGATATTTCATTTTGAAGTATCCCATAATTTTTGTGAGCAGTATAGTAGGTAGGTAGATTTAATGTTATGGCTGTTTATGAATGTGTAGGTAAAGAACGTGTGTGTGAGAGATCATTATTAGATATCTAGCTACTGAGATGTTTAAAAGTCTTCACTGTCATTGGGAAGTTTATTCCCAGACCATCACATCTCAAGCTGTTCAAATACCTATTAGTATGTTTTGTTTCCCATACACACTGACATAAATTAAAGAGAGAGAGAGAAAATACATCTGAGGGGGTGGGATTACAAGAGACATGATGTAAGTTTATCAAGAAACTTGTGTGATATTTAATGAGCCTTGTATGCGGAGGGGAAGACCACAGAGTGCTTCGCCCCTGCCAAATACCTAACTTAATTTCCTGCTCAATCGCTGTTTTATAGTGCATAGTACACTAATACCAGCTAGTAATATAGAAAACAGATTGCATGTGCAGTCAAGTGGAGCAGACTGTAGCAAGGCTGTGGAGGACCTGCAGTCTCGGGGGTGGGGGAGATTGTGCCGATGGGCTCCACTAAACTAACATAGCCTGGCACTGCTGTCGTCCCTGACTGGCAGCAGCTGGTTGGGATGAAGGGGAAGAATGAGCTGGAGAATGTAGACTGACTGAGTGAGTGAGGTTCATTCTGCCAGGTAGGCTTGCTTTAAATAGTACAGATTTTGATACACAGGCATCCTGGGCTGTTAGAATGAATCATATGAATAGAACTTGGCTATGAGGGATACAACATTTGGTGGCCTTTCAGGATGTTGGTTGTTGAAGTCTGTGGTGGCAGACTCATCACCATCATCATCAATTCCATCTTCAGTTACATGCGACGAACAACAAGGTTTTGGACTTTGTGTTGACAATTTTTGAACCACAAGAGATATTGCAAATCGCTTGTGGTGATTGATTACTGAGACAATTGTAATTTGATATGTTACATGACCACCTTCCAATTGGAAAGATATTGCCCTTGATTGAATATTGTGGCTTTCAAGAAGCCATGTTCATAGCCATTTTTGTTGTTGTTTAATGCACAATCTTAATTTTATTTGACATGTGAAAATTGTATTTTTGACTAACTCTGAGCACCCCAGAGCAGACAAAGCCTCTTGAAACCCCTATTATGTTTGCCACCTCAGGATGGCAAATAACCCTGAAAGCTCAGGATTCGCCTTAGGCACTTTTGCACCCAACAGTTCTAGAAACTAATTTGTAAGGAACTACCCATGTAGGGCGTCCAATCTGGTTATATCTAGCACTGGACATATTTTTTCAATAGGATCTGGACACACCACAACCCCGATCAGGTCACTAAAATGAATAGATGAGTGCTGATTAAATAAAGGTGTCCTATCAGTTATATAATCTTATAGACACTTTAAAATAGTTTGGCGTTTGTGATAAACAGTTTGTTTTACCGGGTATATGATTTTTTTTCCCATCTGGATGCAAATCTGGCCTAGCATATACACGGAAGACGTTTCATTTTTAATGAGGAATATACATTTGTGTACTGTAGGTGATTTCACTCTATAGGTGCATTTCCCATCAGTATTAATGGCTCCGGACTGTCTTTTCACTTACTTCATACTCCTACACTATCTTGTAAACTTGTACACATATGTGCTGTAACACAGCCATGGAATTTATGTACACTCCCTTTATTTGTCCTACCATTGTGAGCATTTTGTATTAGACTGCCTGATCTAGTATGAAATACATGTTAATAGTAGTTTGTATCTCCGATCAACAATTTGTAAAAGAAAGAAGTATATGCAGTGATAAGACAACAATAGTTGCTTTGCTACCAAAGCTCCAAAAGAAATTTCCTGATCAAGCTGTAGGAGGGTCACCGAGGAATCCCAATGACGCTGGGGATAAATACTTGCCACTTTTTTTACTTTTTCAGAATGTATTTGAAAAGGATACTTTGACTGTATCTGACCTTAAATAGCCCGCGTGCGTGTGTGTCTGCGTGTGTGTGCGCGACACAATCCTGACCAGAACTGCCCCTTTTTCTGTCCTGATGAACAAGGTTACAAAACATATATTATTCTTGGGAGCACACTGCATTGAGCGTATGTCACTCTCGACTTGATAAAGTGCCTTCGCGCTCTCCCATCCCCACCAGATTTACATATTTGTTTTGATTAATGTCCTGTTATAGACTGCTTAGGACACATAATAACTATGTTTGGTTTTCAATCATGCTTTTTGCCAAGAACCGCATGGTAAAATGAGACATGGATGGAATACAGTTGTCACAGGAATTTACATCGCAGACAAGGATCTTGAGTGTTTAAATATTTTCTTGGACCAATGCCACCAGTTGTCCAGCTTATCGCTTGAATCGGGCTCTCACGGATCCTCTTTTCCCACATGAAAATACTCTGCCAGGATGCATGTTTGATAGCCGTGATAATTATTTTACAAAATTATAAATGTTTGTAATAGAATCCGTGGCTCTTTGGTCTCCACAAATCGAATTTACACAAGGAGCGTACAGTTTAAGCGAATGGCCCTCTGTGTGTAATACGGGGCCACTTGACTCCAGGAAGCAATCACTTCTTTGACAAATTGCTTGTTTACTCGTATTAGTCAGTAATATATTTCTGATCAAAGACAAAAATGTCAGGAGAAAGCTTGCCCTTGCGCTGTGGAGTGAGGAAGGAAATTGTGTGTCCCTGTGGGCAGAGGTGAGCTGTAAAACAATCTCTCCACGCAACCACACAGTCAGAGCCTCTGCCAAGAGAAGACCGAACTGCAGCTAGAAAACCTGACCCTTGAGGCACTGCCAGAATGAAGCTCCTGACCTTGGCATTGTTTGGGTTTTGTCCCTCTCTCATTCCCCTTCTTGGATTGTTAAAATTTCCTCTCTATGCTCCAGATATAATTCAAGGTATTTAATAATATTCTTATTGGGCGAGGCAAGTTTGTGTCCTTTTGTCATGTCTTCAAGATTAAGTGCAGGGACATTTTTACATGGTAACGTGTTCATTAAACAACTTTAACAGTCTAACGTATTTGGCAAACCTTATTGCCTGCAACTTTTAAGAGGCATCTCATTCCCCTTCTTCGGAAGTTACTTTATTTGATGAAGTACGCATACACAGTGTTCTTATGTCCCTGTCACCTTCTACTAGTTAATCATTCTCTGTGGTTATATTAGGAGACTAATAAATCGCTTTCCCGCTAAGACTTGACACATGCGCTCGTAAAAAGCAGATTCACTGCTAAAGATGGATCAGAAAAAGATGTTGCTGCTTTAAGCCAGTTGTTTTATTTGATGATCTAAATAGCTTCAAAACATAGCCTCTGCTCAAGTTGTAATTTGATGTCGCAGCGTAATTCCAGGCCGTCGCTTAAGAGGTCCACTTGTAAATGTTTAAAATGAAAACACAAGCACTTTCAGTGTTTGCCTGTCCTTTTCCACAGGCCAGTGCCTGCCAAGCTCCGTTAACTCCTTCAGCTGACTCTCTTCAAACACTCTTCTCACAATTTTACACGTTTTTTTTTCCCCCCAACCCCTGCACTGCTGGGTTTGTGCGATTCAAAAAATCGAGCATGAACTTCAAGTAAAGGTTAATGCTATGCACTGTTTTCCTTTTTCGGGCCCATTTTCTCATGGGCTGAACCACCCACTTAGCTTAATGTCACAAGCTGAGGCGAATGCCGCCCAGAAGGGGCTGCCCACAAACTCACGCTCCCCATGATTAGACGTCCCACTGGCCTACAGCGCATACCAGCTTTCTTGCCAAGTCAAATAGCACATTTAGTGAATTGGAAGTGAGATTTAAATGGGCCGGGACAATGAAGTCAGCGCTCTCTCCATTCTAGCCCTAGATTTGTCTTTGTGTGCTAGACTTTGAAAACTTTTTGCTTTTGTTGGAGGAGATAATCTTCAGTTTTCATGTAGATTTTTGGAAACAAGTCATTTGAGTGTAAGGCTCCACCTCTGTGTAAAAAAAAATAAAATAAAAAGGCTTCACATTTGCCATACTCTTCTGTCACGTTTTTCCTCTCTATTCCTTTTTCACCCCATCAAATGTTCTGCCTATTTCTTTATATGTGGGGAGGAACCGCTTGCAAGGAATTCTATGGCCAAGTACAGGCCCTTGATGTGACAGCTTTTGATGCCAATACCCCACTTTTCTTCTTGGCATTATTTTTGTTCCTTCGCCCTGCGGTTATTTCAAAGGAGGGCATAATAAGTTCATTGATCCTTAAGCCTTTCACCTTTCCGTCTAACTCTTTGTGTGGCTCACATGTACAGTAATAACCATTTGGAAATGAAGATGCCTGGTCACTAAGGAACCAGTGCAAAATTTGCCGATGCACGATTTGATATCGTGTGACTGGTTAGTCTGATAGGCGAGAGCCTGCGTTTCTGCGTATCCAAAGGCATCTTATTCATGTATAAGAATGGTGCTGATGATAGAAACATTGTTAATAGAAAAATAATGATTTGTAGCTGGAATGATGATTAGGTTTTGTATCACTGATGTTCCACAAAATGCCCATGCTACATCCATACTACATTGGCCACATAGATGAAAAAATTCTAATTTGCTCACAGTAGCACACTCTGGTATGCCATATGAATGCTAAGTGTTTCATATAAAAATAATTTTAAAAAGACCCTCTCAGCAGCAACGGGCCTCTGTGACAGGCACCTAATGATGGCCTAATTAATCTTTGTGCTTCTGATGACATAAGCTTGTTGGGATCATATGTCTTGGATGAGTGGTTTGTCTGTAATGCCAAATCGAACGCCTTCTCACTTACCTTAGTGACAGAGGCCTAATGAATCACATTCTGTAGTCCAGACGGTTTGGTACGTTTGCTGGAGGTATGGGACTTATCACAGACACACGGCAGGAAGTAGGGTTAATCACTTGCTGGAGGCTAGATGGCATGTTACAGTAGCTGTCATTAATAATTACTTAAAGCTAGCTCCAGTTTGAAGAAGTCTGTCTTAAATTAGAGGTTTATATATTTTTTTTAAATAAGGCAGAACGAGTTTAAGTAGAAATTCAGGCTTTTGTCACTCTATATTATATAACTTTAAAAAGGTCTTTTTTATATAATCACAATTTATCATATAACTTTGAAAGCTGTTTACTGATGTGCTGTTCCAATACGGATTACACAAATTGAAAAAAATTGAAATAATTAAGAAATATTTGGGTTTTTTTTTATTATAACATTACACATTTCTGCCAATGTTGCGAATGAGTGTTACTCCAAATTTAACCATTACATCAATGGACTAGAGGCAATAAATACTATTTGGTTATTAGTTAATTAGTCTTTTCTTGACGTGCATGGCAAGGTGGGTGATGCTCTGGCAGAAAACCTTTAATTTAAACCTTTAATTCAGAGTTTGATATGATTAAATTAAAAACTTTATTACTTACAAGAAAATGCATTGATTTTCTGTTACAACCTAGCGTAAGAGAAAGCTGTAACAGTTTAGAAGATGTGATGGACCTGATACTTTTGTTTAATCGAAGTCAGAAATTCATTGATACAGTGTATTCGGAACAACATGGGAGATCGGCCAGATGAAACAGACTTAACTAGACTTAAGAGCACCATTTACAGCTTGATATAAATTAGTAGCAGAAGGTCTTACACTTTCAAACACGAGTAACTTTCACAAAATGTCTCTAAACACATTAACCAAGTTAGTTTATAGTCCAAATGTAAGCTAAAGAGCAAATGGTCGGTGAGGTATTTACCTAAACCACACTCCAACGTACGACATAATACTGCTTTCTAAATCCAACCTCTGCTCGTGGATCTGCAGTGTTGATTAGCTGTTGAGGCACGGACTGTATGTTGACGGACTGTTGAAAGCTCCTAAGTCAAATATTAAAAGACATTTTTATTTTCTGTTACAGTTGTCAAGGCCTCGGTTGTTAAAGTGAACGGATGTTATAAGGTGAATACTTAAAGCAAAACAGCATGGAGTATGGTTGATAATTCTGAATGACGAGGTATACATAAGTAAAGAGAAACAAAAATAGAATAGGACACAGTAACATAGTGGGACTTAATTATAAACGCAGAGGCAGGTGGTACTGCAGTTTGCTGATTGGCTGTTGTGCAAATACACATTTGGTATATTGGTGCTGTGTAAGAATATAATATGTTAGATGTTTAAGTTTGTTTTTATAGCGCTTTTTACTAAGGAGCATTGTCGCAAAGAAAGTGTACAGGTTTAGATTGCATCCAAATATCTAGTCCCAAACACAATATAAAAGCAAGCCTAGGTGACAATGGTAAGGAAAAACTCTAAACCTAAATGTTAGAAAGAACATACCTTGGGAGGAACAAGACCTAAACCTTAACCCACAGTTGCCTGGATTATAAGTTGTAAGAATGTAACAGATATAATTACTAAATACAAGAGTTAAAGTTTCTCCTGATTATCTTAAAGAACCATTCATACAAATTTAAAATTGTACTCAAACTTTAATTCTGGTATCTTGTGTTTCTCTGTCAGGTCTGATATTGACCTTCCTGCTGCATAGGTGGTAAAAAAAAAAAACCTTTTCCCCCTGCTATTTTATTGATGTCCCTATTAAATAAAAATGTTTCACATTTTGTTAGATAACCTAAATCCTATTTTATGTACCGTGAATGACTGTGATATATTTGGCCACACTCTGCACAGTGTACAGTGCCCTGAAAGGCCACTTGTTCTAATGTTCACAAATTAAGAGCACAATCCAAGGGAATCCTGTCAGACTTAGGTAGCTTGGAGCAGAGGTCAATACTAGAAGAGATGGCTACAGGCTGCAGCTCCCTAAGTGCAGGGTCATGGCATTTGTTCAACAACTAATTTGTGTTTCACTTTCTGGAGTGAACGAGGCTCGTGTGTGTGTGTGTGTGTGTGTGTGTGTGTGTGTGTGTGTGTGTGTGTGTGTGTGTGTGTGTGTGTTTGTTTGTGTG
>JAYJMA010000021.1:1808729-1819299 GCA_036873895.1 Parotocinclus cabessadecuia
TTATGGCCCTTTAAAATTTTTTTTTTTTGGCGTGCTATTTACAGCTGCAACCACCGACAAAACATTTATTCTTATTACCATTTGTTATAATTGTTCAAATCCTGCGAATAGAGTGAATAGACATTGATCATCCGGTTGTTAAACAGAGTGTATCTGTATTGTTTTTATTTTTTTTATTGTCTTCAAGTATATGGTCCCCTTTTTAACCTCCAGTCTTAAAAACCTAGAACTTCACCAAAACTAGATGTGATCCGTCATCCATGTTATAAACATTTTCATCCTAGATTTTCAAATGCTTAAATGTCATACCAAGAACACGAAAACGAGTGTGAGCAATGAACAAAGAAGATCTGACCTTTGCTTAAATCTTCCAAGACACAGCACTCAGACAGTTGGTATGGACCTTCAAAGGGTGTGCCTTGGCATCGCAGGATGGCGCTCGTGTTTCGACACCTCATCCTTCATGGCTGCCATCTACAAACATAGCCACTTAGGTTCTAGATGTGACACTAGGAAAAGAGGCAGGCCACAGCGGTGTGAATTAAAAAACCAACTCTGTCTCCTGCCAGAAGATGTGCTCATCTCTGAAATGGTGGGGCACTGTGGTCATGTGTCATTGCAACGCTTTATCCGATGGACTAGAATTCTAAGCAGTGCAATGCTAAATTTCAAGCGTCTGTGTACTGGCATCTCATTTAGAAGTGCAACCCTTAACTCTATTTCCATCTTTGTCCGTTCTTTCTATAAGAAGTTCACTACTATGCTTGCAAAACATGACGACCGTAAACGTTTTAATCGAAGCTTATTGTGAACTTGCGTGTGACTGCAATTTTCAAGGGTAGCTAGGATCCCAGGCGTGGAAATTGTGTTCTGGTGAACCCAGTGCGCACCAACACATTTCTTTGAGCCTCGCTAACCCTTCGGAGGCTGGAAAAACCATTACAAAGGAGTGATGCTTGTTGCAAAATGCTCCCTAAGCACAGGCTGTGTTTCTGAGCTCTGTTCAGCTAGCTGCAGGAACAATGCCTGACTTTTTCACCTGCCCAAATCCCACTGCATTACACCTGCAGCACCTGGGGTACTCCGCCACTGATCTGAATTCCTAATGTCCTCTTGTTTACTCGTGCCTGGTCGGCAGTGGAGAGCAGGATGGCCAGTTAACAGCTGGTTTTGCTGCCTGAAACAAAGCGATTATGGTATTGGAGATAAATGATGGGAGCCTGGCCTAAGCATGGACAATGTATGCGAGTTAATGAATGAGGTGCAAGAAATCAAAGGAGGGTTCAGAATGTGGGACCTAAATTACTGTAATCTTTATCATTTGTGTGAAATATTTGTATAATACAAATGATGTGCAGGAATATTAATATATATCTCTCTTTAAACAATATTAAAAGGGACATGGAGAGAAAACGTTCTAGATAAACATCTCTAAAGGATATATACAGCTAAAATATACTAATTGACAAACAAATAAAGCACCCAGATAGAAATGTTAGGTTCTGCAAATCAGTTATTTTCAGGCAGATCTGATTAAATACTGGATCTTGCCACAAGAAGGTGGAACAGTACTTCCCCTGCTGACTACTTTTGGGTAGTGTACCTCTTGGTGAGGGAACGTTGACTGCTAAACATGCCTCTATGATGTACTTCAAGACATCTTAGCAGACCAGAGGCAGACTTTGAGAGGGAGCACATAATTGGCCTGAGAGAAGCAGGACAATCACTTTGACAAACTGCCCACCATCCAGGATGCTCTGGCCTATCATGGTTCAAGCAGATACACCTTTTGCTCCTCTTTTCTCTTGTTTGGATTATCTGAGGATCTATCGCATACAACTGTCAGGTCACCCCTAGTAGTAAACCAGGGACACTGACAACTCAGAAATACATGCAGGACATTCTGCAGAAACATGTGCTGCCTCTCATGGTATTTTTCAACTGGTATTTTTCAGCAGGATAACGCTCACCCAGACACAGCAAGGTTTTCCATTGAATGTCTTTGCCAGATTGTGAAACTTCTTTGGCTTGTTTATCAACATTTGAGTATCTATGCTACCACCTGTTGCTAGCAACCTATGATTGTGCAGGATCTGTAGGCCCAGCTGCAACATCTGTGGGGAAAATACGTCACAGTATACTATGTTACCGTGTCTGTAACTGTATCCAGGTTAGAGGCAGCCTAACAGGGTAACTAGAGTCCAATTTCACTTTAAAAAATTATATATCTATATAGCCTGTCGCTCTTATATTGTAATCATATATCATCATTACATTTATACTGTATATATAGTTTCATAAGTTTTATTCAGTTCCCTCTTTGTGAGGTTTTCTTATTTGTATTATTATTTTATTTTGCCACTGACTGTAATATGGTGTACAGATAATGTCCAGATCACATAACATGCAATTTCGCAGCATGTATTGTGGACAATATTCATGCGAGTGTGTGTATATACGGTATACACATTATTATGCAAAAGTATAAGGCCACTATGAGATTTGTTGTTTTTGCAATGGAATATTGATATATAATTCATACATTTACATATACGTCTCTTTATTAGAATACAGTCATAATAAGGGAAAATAACTTTCCTAGGCGTTCTCCTAGTAACAAGTATTTAGTGCGACCTCCACTTACACTTGAGCAATAGCAGCATCTGGCAGCTTCATCTTCAGCACAAATCCAAGTTTTAACTTGTGGACTGTATATGACCAGCAAGCATTAACTCACATATGTTTCATATCAGTATGGCCTGAATCTACATGTCTCGCTAATTAAAAAACTGATTAATCAAGGAACCACAGAGAGTCATGGAAAGCCAAACCGCACCAACAAGAAGCTATTTTACCAAATCCTTGTTTAAAGAAAAGTAACATAACAAGCAGAAGGTTAGTCAGATTGCAAAAGACTAATGAGATTCACAGAGGCCAGACTGTGGCCCTTTCTCTATCTTTGATGCAGCGATTATCAAATATCGCGCGCAAAAGCAGACGAAATTCCCTCTTGTGCTTAGTGTCAACAATTAAGGCACAAACAACGGCTGATGAAAAAGCTGCGGAGCTTCACGTCTTCACAGATGACTTAATTTGGTGTGGGAAAGCTGGCAGCTCCTCTGAAGTGCTGCCTCTCCCCCTGCTCCTTCGGGTTGTGGCGTGACCTTCAGCGCCGCTCCACCCGCAGGAAGCCATGTTTGATTCTCTGTCCACCGAGACGCCCGTTTGACAGCAGAATGGTATCATAGGACCCGAGTGGAGGAATTTCTCTTTCTCTGTCATCATTAAGGGGCGTCCCCCTACAGTGAGGGGAATGAAAAGTACGATTTAATGTTCTCGGGAGAGTGGCAGCAGAAGAAAAGCTCAAAGCCTCGCATGCTGCTTTCTGAGTGGGTCACTCTAGCCCTCGCAGCGAATGGGATGTCCCTGTGGAATTTGCCATAGACTTGCCTGAAAAGAAAGGGATTAAGGCCCTTTTAAGGATGGAAATGTAACAAAAGGAGCACTTTTATGATGTAGCAGCATAAAATGAGGGCCTCCATTGTGCCGCCGATTGCAAAAGATCTTTGAAATGAGGCGGCCCGCAATGCGCTGCTCTGTCCCCCATGGGCGCTTGTGGCTTGTACAAAATGACTTGTCTACATTAGAGGCACTTGGGTTCTTGCCTTCAAGAGGCAAAGTACAAGATTATTGGTTTGTTTCTATTTTCTACCTTGTCTTTCTCTGTGTCTTTCTCACCCACCCTGGCACCCCCTTCCTCAAGTGCATTAGATGGAGGCTGGGTCCCAGTGAAAGTTGGTTAATTTGGGGAGTGAAAGCATAATTAGCAACCCCGCAGGCTGGCTTGTGTTGTAGCGCTGCACAGCACTCCAGCACAGCAGCCTGAGAGAAGCGACAGGAGAAGTAAGCTGACACCACAGTCAGTGTTAAGCCCTAGGACACAGACTCTGTATATGATTCTTATTGATCGTATGATTTTATTTTTAAGGCAGGCCTTGTTGGTGCAAACATGCTTTCTAACCTGGGATCTATGATAATTAGTTTAACCTGAGCCGTTTAAAGGGATGGCAAACGCAGCATCTGCTATGTATCACATTTTGCCTGGGAGCAGTGAGAACCCTGGTGCTCAGTGCCCAATGCTCAGTGTTCAGCAAGCGTATGCAGAGGCTCTGTAGTCATGAACTGCACTCCAAAGAACTGTGTCCACTTTTGTAGTAATAAGGAATGCGGATGTGTGAACACTAGAGGGGGAACTTAGCCATGGCACAGGATCCTCTGCTCTATATTAGGCAAGAACTCTGCTTCCTAAAACCCCTACACCTTAAACCCAATCTGGAGTTACCTAAAGGAGGCAACGTACAGGGGTGAGGACAACAGAGTGGCAATTTTGTAGTCATCCTTTCTAAAACAGGCAACCAGTGTTATTGCACTGTAAATAAGCTTAATTACATTTGTGTGCTGGATAATTTCTATTTACACCTTACAAAGATCTTGAGCCACCCTTAGATTTATTGTTTTAGCAATGGTTTACTGACCATACAGAACATTGATGAGGTTTGAATCCAAATATGCCTTTGTTACTCCCTAATAATCTTTCCCAATGATCATCATTTCAGTTTTTTTTTTATTAGCTTTAGCGTATCTTCAGCCCACTGCAATTATGAAATGGTTTCTTTGCTGCTAATGGTTAAAAAAACATTCTCAATCAAGTAGATTCCCTCAAACTGTAGACAGGTCAACTTGGCATCCTGATGAACTTGCCAGATGATGCTGTTAAGGGGACTTAAACTACAGTGGCACGCATTGTAGTTATAGTGACATATTTTAATAGTTGTGGTTGTTGTTGTTTTAATGCTGTGTAAAGAAATCCCCATATTTTTTGGTTTTATTCTGTATAAAGAGACTGAAAAATAATTACATATGGTCATTCGGATATTGCTAAAACAATAGTATATCTAATCTAATGGTAGACAATGGACTTTTGCACTGTACTGTAAGCCCTTGCTTATTGTTCTTACTATTCATGTAAATTAACCTATGGTAACACATTATTTGAGAAATATATCAGCTAGTACAGGAGTTTTAATAATGGAACAGTAATGCAACCTCTTTATTAAACAAACTATTTTTTTTGACGTGTGGCATTAGCATGATAAGACTGGATGCTGAGCAATATTTAGCTGGCATTGGACTCCTCGTAAGCACCAAGACGATGATGATGATCAGGTATTACTATTCAGGTGAACCAGATCAGTTCCAAATTAGGTTCGAATTGAGAGTTAGTTTGCTTGTGGCTGTAATCTAATACATCGCAAGAGGGAAAAACCAGTGACGCACTTGTATACGATGCCTAAGCATACAGAGGAATTTATAATATTAAAATAGCACATACATTTCATGCTTTGCCTAAAAACGGAGCATATTCTAAACATTACCCAGGCATTCTATTCATTGGTTACTTTTACACATTACCTGTAACACACCGATCAGGCATAACATTATCACCACCTCCTTGTTTCCACACTTTCTACGCTTCTACAAATTTTAGCGGTTTCACTTACGATATAGAAACACTTTGTAGTTCTGATATAACATATTATAGTCCATCTGCTCAAGACAAGCACAGATCAGGTTCTATCTGGGTGCTGGATTATTCTCAGCACTGCAGTGACACTGAAGTGGTGGTGGTGGTGGTGGTGTGTTGTGCGTGTTGTGCTGCTGTGACCCTCTGTACCCTTTTATTTCAGTTAAATGCCCTGCGTGATAGAGCTGCTAGTGCAACATGGGAACCACCCCTGGGTACGAGTAAAATTGCAGTGCAAATGCACGTGCACACACGCACACACAGTTGACCTAACATGTCTTTGGAATACAGAATGAAACCTACAGGAAACCCATGTAGACACAGGGAACCCAAATGAATGTAGGTAATGAAGATGACCAGTTTAATTGTAGATGGCAGACTTTTGAGACTAAATCCAGAATCATTTATCAGTGTGAATGAGTCTGAAGGCTTTAGATTTATTATAAGCTTATACTATTCACAATCAGATCCTGTGTCTCTCAGTGGCTAGAAAAAAGTCAGAGTCAGAGACCCTGAGTTAATTCCTGGTTTGGCCTGGTGGAAAGAAGAGTGGTGCATTTATAAACATACCCCAGCCACTGGGGGTGTACTCCAAACTCAGATGTATTTAGAGGGTCGCGTCAGGAAGGTGATCCGGTGCAAAAACCTGTGCCAAATCTACCCCTAATAAAAGCAACTGAAAGAGACTTTTTACACAGCATTACCACTTGCATTCAGACTGACTGAATGTACAGCCCAAATAGGAGTTCTAATAAAATAAAGTTCATTTATTTATTTTATTAAATCATTAAAATGATACGCATCTTAATCTTTTCTTGTCCTTGCTCTACTCAAATAATCCGAACTGTGTACTTTAGACTATCTGAAAGTGAAAAAATGACATAGCCCTAGGTAAGAGTGTGTGGTAGCTAACTATGTAAACATATCTTGTGTTGACAGAGAGTTATGTTGCTATATTATATGGAGGGGAGTGAAGTTCAGTCAGCTTTAGAGCTTTTAAAAGCCCTCTGGAGGCACTCTAATATCATGAGTGGGCTTATTAGAGGGAGCCCTCCCTTCTTTCTAGTTCTCTCCCCTCAATGCCTTTGTGGCCATTTAAATGTCTGAGGAATAATTGAATGAATTATCATAAAAAATTTTGACAAATTCATTGAGTCGGCCCCAGTGAACGAGCAAGAGGTTTCCTTTCATTTAAGCCGTACAAGACATGACATTTGAAATTAGTTTATATGCGGCCAAGACCTTTTGCTTTTTCGGCGACGCTCTGAAGAACAAAAAGGAGGTAAGGCCAGAGACGCAGCCTTGTGGAACATATATCAGGGTAAGGCAAAGCAAACAGGATACTTAAGAGCCTTTCACTTTACTTTTTTTTTTTTTTTTTACTTTCCTTTCAACATGGGTTCAAACAGCATTGCAGTATGAAAGCAGAAGAGACAGTTGTGCGAGATGAAGTTCTTTGCTGCACTGACTTCTTGCTCTGACCTCAGCGTTTCCACATCAAAGCGTTCCCGCCCGACCACTTTCCTCAGCATCTCCTGTACCCTGGCCACCCTGCTAGATATACAGTTCTGTTTTGCTTGGATGCCCTGAGGTATGGATACATGTTAAGTCTTGAGGACCATGCTTTGTACTTTGGTAGTTTATCCTTTACATTTAGGTGTTTATAAAATATTTACGTATTGCTTAGCAGTACAGAGGCCCTGAGGGTGTGGAGGTTCTATTTGGGTTTTACGCATACACGACAGAAACACTTCCTGTGGAAGATTGCTCTGATTAATATGTTCCGTTCTCCAGAGTGCTTGCTGGATCGAACGGTTCAGGCCTGTTTTTCTACCAAAATATATTCCTGTAAACACTATTAATTGGCCTGTGCAAGCCAATCGAACAAACGTGTTATTAATGGGTGTGTTTGTGACCTTTTATAAAAGAGATTTGCCTAAAAAACGAGCTCAGTAGAAAACATTTAACTAAGATGTATGCTATTTCTCTTCGGAAGACATGATGGCAAGATCTCAAATATGGTTCCGTGCAAAAGTCTCAGGCCACCTTTTTTTTGCTTTATTTGCTGTATTAGCAATGGCATAATGAAACTATACAGTCATGCCTTAGCACTTGATCACCTCGGAACGTTTCGGAACAATTTGGTTCCTGATGTGTTTTGAAGTAAAGAAGTTGTCTTTGAAATATTTTCATTTTTTTTTTTTTATTTGCTCGGTACTCGTTTTCGTTTATCGACAAGCTTCCTGTAACTCATTAATGGCGAGAACTGAGGTACCACTGTATTTAGAGTGATGTCAATTTACACGTAGCAATAGCAGCATCTGGCAACTTTACCAGGATGCCAACAAATACTGTCTTTTGCATGAAGAAGCTAGTTTGTTCACAATTTTTTTTTTCTGTGTCCATATTACCTGTGTTCCTTTTGTATCTTAATAAAGAGACTGAGAGATCATTATGAGGAATATGTTGTTATACCATTGTTAAAACAAGTTCTAAACTTAGATTAAGTCAGACAAATCTATTTTTTCACAGTACTGAAAATCACACACTTCGTTTCCCTGCACAAATGTGCATACTACACAACGAAACGCAAGTAGAGATGAGTCAATACTTTATTTATCCAGAAGACAGTGAACAGTATGAAAGTGAAAGTGAACCAGACGCCTCTCTGAGTGTGAGGAAATATTTAGTTTATATCCGAAAATTTCATTACTGCTTTTGCTTCCTAAACGTCTTAATTATTGCCCTAACTGTGAATGCATTTTGGGCTTTGTAGCTCTTCTTGTGCATATTCTCAGATCATTCTCTTGTTGATGAACGATTACAGGAATTTGCGCTCTGTTTCATGTCACCTTTCTAACTTCCTTGCTGTTGACTGATTCTTAATGTAGAGTCCTTTTATTCATGTTGCATGTGCTTTTTATGCTACAGGAGACAGTATGTCATTACAATGCATTTTCGTAATATGATTCTATAAAGAATCAGCTTCATTGACCTGTAACCATAACAGGTTGGTCAGCTGGCTGGTCAGTTTATCCATTTGTAGGCCTGTTTTGTTTAGGCAAGCAACATTTTGGGCGTCCTCGTATTTATTTGGACATTTTACATTAACTTCACAGAAAATTACGCCCACACATTACGATTTGTAACCACAATAAAATGATTTCATTCAACGCATTTGTTGCCATTTCTTAACCTACTAAAATGATCAGCTGTTATTGGGGAGCCTTGCTGACCCTGTTTGCAGAATCCCCGTGTTTAATTTGGCAGAGCCAACTGGTGTTGTGGAGGCTTTGATCCTGAGGACCAGAGTCCACAGCGTATCCACAGAGGGGCTGAGGGTCACATGCAAGTTCCATCTGTCTACTGCTTCTCTCAGAGCCTATAATGATGTTTGTTAGGGTCATTGGAGGCATGCTTTCAACAGAGATTGGGGCAGAGGCTATATTAGCAATTAGGAAGGGAGTGTATGGCAGGGGTTGCTGTTGGGCTCGTAAGAAAGGCCCACTCTCACTGCTCCAGGTGCTGACCCTGTAGACTATAATGAGCTAGGATAGACAGGGAATAAAAAATTGTTCGTGAAGATGGGGTACATGGAAAGTATAATTATGACTTATTGGAAATACAACAAAAGTATGGAAAATAACTAATCACAGTGTTTTATTCATGGAATTTTATTTAATTGCAGACTGCATTAACCCAAGATATTTCTATTTTATGAACATCTATTCCTGCAGTTCATTCCGGTGGCACATTCCAAAAAAAAGCTGTGAAGGGGTGAAGCATTTTACCACTTTCTAATGTTGCCATACCATTTCACCACACTTTAAAGATGTTTCAGCATAGTTGATACCAAATGATTTAGTGTTTCAGGTGTCATTTTGTCATTTGTGTTATTTTGTTCTAGGTATGGGACAGTACAAGGTCATAGTTGTCACATTTTTCATTTTAAAATTCTCCACACATTCCCTATTTGGGGACAGGTCTGGGCTGGAGAGAGGCCTTTGGAATACCTTTGTAATCTGTGAAGCATGTGGTTTTGCATTATCTTGTTGATAAATGGGCTTCCAAGGAAATCATGAAGACAGCATATTTTGCTCAAAGATCTAAATGTACGTTGCTGCATTAATGCTGCCATGACAGAAATGTAAATGACATTTGACAGAGAGACAGACACAGCTCCATACCATGACAGAACCTGGTTGCTAACTTTTTATGGTCCTTTTAGTCTTTGGTCTGGATCACATGGTGTCCATTTCTTCTAGAAAGGTCTAAAATATTGATTCATCTAACCACAATTCATGTTTTCACTGTGTTATGGTCCATCATCGATGCCCCAGAGCCTAGGTAAGTTAATACTGCTTCATGACATGATTAATATGAGGCTTTGTTGCACAATAAAGTTTTAAGTGAAAGTGCCGAATGTAACGCTGAACAACTCTGCTCTGCTGCTCATTAATTTTCTCGTGCATTTGTTCACAAACTGGAGATCCCCTGCCCTTCTTTATTCCTTAAAAACTCAGTCTTTCGTGGATACTGCTTTGGTACCAAAGCATGATTATATTTACCTGTTGCCATCACCTGAGTGAAATCACACAATTTATTTATTTTAATATGTGTACTCTACCCTGCACTGTTGTTGGTCATTAGTAAAGCTAAAGAGGAGTGAAACACTTGGAGGACCAATCATAACGAATCTCTCTAAATGACCAAACGTGTATGGACACCCAACATTACATTTAAAGCAAAGGTCATTAAATGGAGCTGGTTACCCTTTACTGCTGGTTACCATTTGCACTACTGAAAGAAGATGTTTTGAATTGGTATCTATTCATATTGTTGGATTTGTTTATGGTGAAAAACGCCCATTTTACCCCAGTCCAAAGAGCTCATGTTGAATTGTTCATGCTGATGATTGTTCCTGCTTAACCAAGGACAGGCAATTCTATAAGTGCTAGGTGTTGAGAGTTGGAATATCAAATAATA
>JAYJMA010000021.1:1819399-1837102 GCA_036873895.1 Parotocinclus cabessadecuia
GTTGTAATATCAAATAATATAGAAACTACTTTCATGAAAAGTTGCTTCTATATATATATATATATATATATATATATATATATATATATATATATATATATATAAATGAAATAACTAACTAATTAAAACCCATTAACCACCTCATCTACCACTTAAATGCGAGCTTAGTCCGTTAACACCTTAATTATTTGTCATTGTTTAATTTAGCAATCCACGACCATTTACATGCTTATCCAATCAAGTGCACCATTGTGTATTTTTAGCATTATTTAGCGTATGGTACGATGCACTTTAGGAAAACTCACACTGGCAGCAGTCAGCGAATGCATGTAGCATCTCTTCTCCCTCACCCTGTCGAGCACATAATCGTGTTTGCTTGGGTCGTGTCCCAAAATAAGTCGTCTGTTAATTAATAAACAAATTACAAATAATATGAAGGAAATCATCAGCATATGAGTTCATCAATTACTGGGATTAGCTAGGCAAGAAGCATGTAATCTACAAAGAGGCGTTTATACGGGGCGGCGATTATTCCACCTCTCCCATAAGCTTTTATTGTGATGAAATTCAGAGCAATAAAGCCAGTCGCCTGCTCCCTTGACAAATCCTTTCGCTCCTGCAGAAAATCAGAAGGTGAAGCACCGCCATTACGTCTGTAATGGGCAAATCTGTGTGTCTAATGTGCCGCCCTATGTGCTTTGGCTCTGACATGTTAAAAACAGCGCCTAAAGAAGAAGTTAAGGGGAAGATGAAGGAGGCAGGGGAACAATAAAAGGTGCGTTCCATTGCGGCTGCATCCTTCAAAGGGGCAGCATTTTAACTTAAAAGGAATCACATTGGGGACACCCTTCAGAGACGCCATACGTCATAGCATTACCACTTTCACATTTGTTCCTATAATGTTGCTCGCTGGCTAAGAATGGACTAGCTGACACCGCTTTGTTCTTCGTTTACAGCATTTAGGACACACCCTTATTGAGAGTGATAACTGAAAGAGTGAAGGATAAGGGCCACGCTCAAAGACCTAACAGTGGCAGTGAGGTGAATTTAAACTCACAAGCTTCAGATTAATACAGTACAGCTTTAAGAGAGTCCCAGCTGTTCCAGCTTGTTTTATTTGGGTAATTTATTGTGTATACTTTAGCATTAAATGCATGCTTGAGGTGGTACATGTGATGGACAGCCTGAGATGTAAAAGTGCCCAATCCACAGGTAACAGGCAGCCACAATGACCAATCAAAAGTCAAAGTGCCAATCTGGCATGATAACTTTTTTAAAAGCAGACGGGTACAGTATTCCCTCGCCACTTTTCGGTTCACCTTTTGCAGACTCGGTGCATTGCGGGTTTTCAAAAAATATCACTACTTGCCAACATGACAGGTTTTTGTCTGCGGTGTTGTTTGCTGTTTGTGAAAGTTTCATTATAGAATGAATTCTTCAAGCCATATGATGAAACCCAAATGTTCTGCAAGTTCTAAGGCTAAAATAGTAATAAATACTTACATCGCTAGGGACGCTATATATATTATTTTCCTCCGTGGTCCTGGAACGTAACCCCAGCGATAAACGAGGAAACACTGTATTTGAAAATACAGGATCCAGCATTGCCTTCTGGAAACAATGGAACTAGGGCTCCCATCCTATCTATCCAAATAGCTCTTATCCCAAACCACTTTCCAGAGTGAGGTGCATTCAGATAATGGAGTTTGACTGTATACCAAATTAGGCCATGTCAAGCATAAAAGCACGCTATGAAGAAATATAGTTTCAGCTTACAGTAGCACGTTTTGACAGTCAATTGACTGAAGCATGTACAGTCCCATCTGTCAAGTGCAGTCCTGCTTTCTGTCTTACCTCCAGTTTTACTGCTTCTAATCTCCTAATAGAAGTTGTGGATTATCAAGCGGGTGCATAATAAGCAGATCATTCCTT
This sequence comes from Parotocinclus cabessadecuia, assembly GCA_036873895.1. Classification (NCBI taxonomy): domain Eukaryota; kingdom Metazoa; phylum Chordata; class Actinopteri; order Siluriformes; family Loricariidae; genus Parotocinclus; species Parotocinclus cabessadecuia. Next base: position 1,821,332 of record JAYJMA010000021.1, read on the forward strand.
CTCATGCTCCACTTTGGAACAGACCTCATCCTTTAGAGAATGTGTGATTGTACCTGTCATTGGAGTAAGATATGGATGTGGAGAATATGTGAAATGATGTACTGGGAGGGAATCCCTGTGTCTGATATGTATATTTCATACTAGGCTTCAGATTGTTCTAAATGCAGCTCTGCCTCAGGCCTTTTATCAGGGATCTGTTAAGGAGTCATCTGTCGTTTAGGAAAACTGCTTCTATAGGCCATATCGTATGGAACATTGATACTGGGTGACATTTTAGATCTCAGTTTTAAGCCACACTGTGTTGATGTTTTCTATTTTTCAATGCGAGTGTGTTTCATGCAGCGATTTCTATAAGAAACTAAAGTAACAATTGTCTGTTTCCAGTTTGAAAACATCTTATTAAGGATAATGAAAGGCTTTTTGTGTGATCTTATGTTAACTGAGATGTTAAGGGTTCAAATTAAATTAGGTAAAATAAGTGATGAAGGGCAGCACTGTGGCTCGGTGGGTAGCATCGTTGCCTTACAGCAAGATGGTCCCGGGTTCAATCCCAGGGTGGAGCGACCTGGGTCTTTTCTGTGTGGAGTCTGCATGTCCTCCCCATGTCTACGTGGGTTTACTCCTGCAGTCCAAATACATGTCTCTAAAGTGCCCCTTACTGTGTGTGTGTGTGTGTGTGTGTGTGTGTGTGTGTGTGTGTGTTTGTTGTGTGTGTGTCTGTGTGTGTGTGTGCCCTATGATATATTGGTGCCCTGTCCAGGGTTGTTCCTGTCCTTGCGCCCAGAGTTGCCAGGTGAGCACCAGCAGGCTCGTGACACTGTGTGGATTAAGCGGAAGATGATGTAGGAATAAATTAATGAACGAAGGAAGAAGTCATGACATGAATAAGTTTGTACCATGCAGTGTTAACTACTTCTCAGCTGTACCTATAAATAAACTGTGTGTGTACAGTCATTATATGTGATTTAAGTGGACACGTTTCTCGTAGATTTACTGCCATATGTCACCAAAGCCTTCTAATACTGTATGTTGCACAAATTCAGTGTACTGTATTTGACAGATTGTGCTAAATCGTGACAGATTATGCACTACATTAACAATACCTTCAAATTCAGTGAGTCTAGTCATAGAACATCTGTCAGATCTGATGATGGGTCTGGGAACAGCTCTCTTTTTTTCAAGTTCTACACATTTCATCAGACATATTGCTGCCTTTCCTCTTAACAAATGACGTTCTTAGTGCGGTTGTGGGACTCATACATGCCACAATCCTTCATGAACTTCGGTACATTTATGGAAATTTCTTTTCTTTTCTTCCTCTTTAATCCCATGTGTTCTGCCACTTATACCTTGAGTCTTGATACAACATGTACATCATCTTACCATAATAGATTAAGCCATTTTGTGCACTTAAATAATTTAACGCACCTTAAACGGAGGGGTAATCCGGAGGAATTTGCTCATTCTGGGGATTTAAAACAGAAATGCCACAATGGTTTCACTTGGAACGTAATATTCTTTTGGACAATATTAAACATATTTGGGTTTTCAAACAGAAGTAAGTCTGATATTTAAAAGCAAGTCTGGCATTTATTATTTCAGCTTGATGGGTGAAATGAAAAAAAAAACTGATATATTCAGCCTATACTATAAAAAAAAAAAAAAAAAAAAATATATATATAACTTTTTATATGTAACTTTTTGAATATATAAAAAGAGCATTTTCAGGAAAGTCTTCCTGTAATCTTTGACAGTTTTTTAAAAGAACCATCTACACATATACATGGCTCCCTCACAGAGTGTGCGCAAGGCTTTATCTGCTCTAAGGTGCTCTGAGTTTGTCAAAATAATAAATAAATAATACATTTTCACATGTTGAATAAAATCAAAATAACATACTCACTGGAAATCAAATATGTATATCAAATTACTAACCTTGTTGTAACCTTATGTTTGATTTTAGCTCAATGGTTAGCTGTCTTTAAAAGAAAGATGGAGCTAAATTTGAAAAAAAAAAAACTGTATATGGAATTTAAGAGAAAAGGCAACAGCTACATTGTTCACTGTTGAAAATATAGATTTGCCAATGAATCACTTTATCATTTTGATCTGTGTGTATGTTAGCTTAGTGGGTGTAGCCTTTCTTACATACGCATGAGTTTAATATACATTTAATATTTATTTAATTAACATCTAGGCTGCCCATGGAGGATGGGTCCGCTGTTGGGTCTTGGTCCTCCCAAGGTTTCTTCCTACCATTTTAAGGAGTCTTTCCTTTCCACTGTCGCCCTAGACTTGCTCAACTTGGGATTGGCCTTTTAAGATAATGTATTACTGTAAAGCTGGTTTGAGACAATGTTACGTTGTAAAAAGCGCTATATAAATAAAATTGAATTTATTTGAATGAGGGAGATCCAAGGAAAAAAGGCTTAGATTAATTGTTCAAAGCAGTAAGGTTTTTCAAACGACTTCTGTGCAGACCTGTACAATATGTTAGATATATGATAAGTCATTATCACACTGACTCTAGAATTCCAGTTCAATCCAGTAAGCAGCCTCCCAGTTATCAGCCCACTACAGGAACAATTCCCCCACACTTCCAGAAATCAAACTTTCAGTGTTCCTCTTATGTGCACTTGCCCCCAAATTACTATTCAAAGGTTAAAATCCCTGCGTCTAGTGTGTAATGAGGAAGCAGGCTAGTTTGATAGCATGGGTTCACACTGTACCCATGTTAAGGTGTTGTGCATGGATAATTTATGATTCCCATCATTCCTCTCTCTGCAGGGATTAATTTTGAATTATTTATGCTCCCTATATGTGTGGGAGCCAAGCGTTTTAGTGCATGTTGCCTGCTCGCTCATGGTCAGCCGAGCGAGTGCTGGGTCTTGCTGGGGAAACGGTGTTTATCTCATATTATTAAAGTACAGCCATTTATTTCCCTTCACCCCAAGGGAGCGAACTCTACAATGAATGCCTTATTTAAAATAGTTATACAATCTTTGCAAGTCGAATTACTTATTCCTTCGTTTCCTTGCTCCTCGGATAGCCCCAGTTTAGACTTAAATGGAGCACATCCTGCTGTTTGATGTATTACCGAAATGCCGTCGTACTTTATTTGTGGAAATCGCGTTAGCTCGCTTAATCACGTTTTTGTTTTTGCGAGAATGAAAATGGACGGGCGTCCCGAACGTACCAAATGAAAGGTGCCACAGGTTAATAGTGGCTTATATTCTTCACAATTTGTATAGTTAGTCATTTCTAATATCATTAGGCAAATTAGCTGAGAGATGATTTATTCAATTATTTTAAAAATAAATCATTTACCCACACCCTGCGTCTTAAGCGCGAACGAAAGATGAATTGCCGGGCCAACTCTGCCCTTCAAAAGTAGAACAAAGATAAATCAGGTAATAAAGGTAGAGCTGTATTTTGCATTGCATTAATTAGAAGTGTTTTAATTTGCCTGGAACATGCTCGGATGTGTTTAAAGGTGTCAAGTATTTAAGGGGTTGTGATGACTAATGGATGAGGGACGCTCTCAGGTTGATGAGGCTTACTCATGCTCATGTCAGCCCATTAATGTATGCCCACACTTTCCTTAGCGCCACGCCGCGTGCGTGCATTCTTCTTATTATGTGCTGCCGGGTTTCTGCAAGTTATGTTTCTCTAATTTACTTCTGCTGCCTTGCGCCAGCACAAACGGTTTACAGACATTATAGCAATGCAGCAGTTCCAGTCCCTGCATAGACACACTCCTCAGTGTGGCTGGCGTACACACAAAATCACACATTTAGCCTCATTTGAAACAGCACAGCAGCGCTTTGTGATTGTTTTGGCAGCTGAGCTGAATTAGCCATTACATCAATGTGACTTTTGTACATAAAAGAGCCCTTTTCCCCTGCCCAACAATGTCTAATAAATCTGCACTGGGGGGAATATTGATGCCGGGTGCTGACGGTGACACAAAAGAGGGGGGAATGTGCTCGGAGGCTGCGCTGGGTCATGAACAGTATTTTAAGTCTGCAGTTTAACCCTGCAGCCTGTCAGCTCTGACCTTTCGCCAACCCCGACGAGTGGCTCATTTCTCCTTTCTCTCGCCCTGTACAGATAGAGGGGGAGAGAGAGGGATGTACGAGTGTTGTCAGACACAGACGTTTACATGAAAAAGAGTTAGTAGCTGAAAGCTGCCGCTGTTGTGCAATCAGCTTGTACATTTACAATTTCTTTCCTTTTTTTCCATTCCTCCTCACTGCTTTTCTGTTTTTCTTTTATTGCTGCTTGTGCTGGGTGGTGGATAGATGAGGGCGAGGCCGCCCCCCACTCAGGACAGCGACATTATTGACCTGTCTAGAAGCTTGGATGACCTCTGGATGACCCTGCATTCACCTGCAGTTGACCTTGATGGGAGATTTTTTTGTTATCTCTTTTTACACATACACACACACACACACACACACACACTCACCCACCCATTTCATCTCTGCATGGTCTTAATTATTAATCATGACATTAATGTCATGTGCGTGTGTGTGTGTGTGTGTGTGTGTGTGTGTGTGTACGTTTGTGTGAGATGTATATGTTACACTGTGGGGACCAGTGATAAAAAAAATGTACATACATTTTTGGGTCATCTTGCTTATATCCACAAGGAAAATATTAATGCAAATGTATGTAATTTGTTGATGCACATTAGATGGAGGTTATGAGATATTCTGAGCAGTGCTTTCTACCTCATCTTAGAGATGCTCCATATGATTAGGATATGAGAACTGTGAGGTTCAGGAAAACAAGAAATACTGACTGTTCTTAGAACATGTACCTTGTGACATGATGCATTGTCCTGATGAAAGTGTCCTTCTGCCATTGGGTAAACAGCTGCCATTAAGGGATGAACTTGATTGGCCATGAAGCTTAGGTAAGCCCTACTGTCCAAATCTCCGTATCAGATGTGACAAGGTTTGTCAAGAAAGCATTCTCCACATCATTCCTCCACCTCCAGGCTAGCCTAGGCCAGCCCACAGCTCCATTCACCTCCAGAGATGCAGAACATCCAGGGGAAGGATAAAACCATTCATTTACTCTGTGATTGTCGAGTTTCGAGGCAATTAAGAAAAACTGAATATACTCTCAGCTTCTACGGGCAAACTCATTGACCATAGACCATATAAGAAAATGATTTCTTGAAATCTATGGCACTGACGTTAATAAAATGAGAAGTTAATAAAATCGAGTTGATTTGTGATAAGTAGCTGTTTCTGAACAAACTCGTCTTCGAAATGAATGTGTTCGAATGCATTTGTAGTCCATGAAATGTTAACACATCTCCACCTATTTGACCATTTCATTTGTAACATTTTAGGGGAAGCTGAGCTTCCCTTGCAGTCTTAGCGGCTGGATTCTTTACATCCTTCCTGTCAAGGAGTTGTTTATGTCCACAGGCTTCCCCTTTGCTGGAAGTTTTTCCTTGATCACATTCCCATTTTTTTTCTACTTTTCTACCAATTACGATTCAATACGATTCAAAGTCAATCAGATTGCTAAATTCTTCCTCTACTGCCACTGATTCACAGAAAACTAGCTCACCTGATATTATTCTGCATTCTGAAATCAATACAGTCCCCGTACAGGAAAGCGCCAGTTGTGTATTGAGTGGTGTCTTTAATAATATGGCCACTCAGTATAATGGCATAGTGTATGTTGGTAATGGTTACTGTTAAATGTTGTCATTATTGCTTTTATTGCAGTTATTTTGCATTACGCTGCTCCCACGTGCAAGTTAGCACATTTTAGGGGGATTTTTCAACATCTGGATAAAGAAAGCCTCTTCTGCCTTTAGGACCCAAATCTAACCGATCTGTTACAAGTAACAATTCATTATCACCTCACAAACAAGCAGAAGGTGCCACAAACACAGTGCCTATTTTTCTAGTGAAGCTAATAGAATTGAATTTCACACAGTGCAACTTAAATTAGACATTGCACAGCAGCCGTGAATGGCAGAAATAATCAGCATGGGTGACTAATTTGGCAGCGTGCTCGCTAAGTACACAAATCCCTCTTTCTTCCAACCCATGCCCGAGGTGTGTGCAGAGCAGAGTACAAACCCAGAGACACAGCTATGGTGGAGTTCATAAAAATTACCATAGCAAATGACCTGGAGAAAAGGCCCCAATAAATAATCTGATCTTATCACCTAAAAGTATGCGAAGCAGGGAACAAAGACGTCCAATGAAAATATTCGCTTTAATCTCACATACCCTCGAATAAACTTCTTTACAGGAAACATTTCTCTGCAGATGCCATGGGGGGTCGATGGAAGGTTTCACACAGTTTCTTAGTTTCTTCAGTGAGTGAAAACTGACCACAGTTAAGTGAGTTTAGATACGAAGAATCTATGGCAGTGCAAATGTGTCCACTTTTTTAAAGCATTACGTTGAGACAGTAAGGAAAATGCTAATTAGAAAAATGCATTGTTCTTTCATTGCACTTAGCATGAACTAAGATATTTAATATTTATCTGGTCTGGTCACAATTCATTTGTTAATACACCATTTTTTTAAAATTAATTCCTGTATTTCAGGCCTGCAACACATTCGAAATATGTTGGGATGAAGGCAATTTAGGGCAAGTAATGAAGTTAAAAAACTATATAATGATGTGAGTCCAAACAGGTGATCAATAGGTGATCATGATTTTGTACAACAGCAACAGAGAGCCAGATGATCCCCAGTTTATCCACAGATGTGTAAAGAAGTGTTTAAAAACAATATTCCTCAAAGAAATATGCACATTTCTTCCTATACAGTGCATAATATCATTAAACGATTTAAAGAATCTGGAGGAATTTCATTGCGTGAAAAGTAGCAGTGCAAGACTAAACTGAACTCCTGATCTCTGATTTCTTAGATAGCTTTGGGTCAAGAACCATCATTCAACAATAGATCATCTGATAGAACATGAGCAAGGGATTACTTTGGCAAACTTTTGCTAAGAACTACAATGCAGACTTACATTATCAAACTGTACTGTGCAAAAGCCTTATGTTAACCTTGACCAGAAGTGACCTCAACTTCTCTGGACTCAAGGATGGACCATCACACAGTGGAAACGTGTAATGTGGTCAGACCAATCAGTATTTCAGATCTTTTTTGGGAGACACTTTTAACACTGTGTGCCAAATATGTAAACGTGCCCTTGGCATTTACACTTCTGTGATGGCAGCATTAATAAAGAAAAGTATTTTTTTTTGTTCCAGTGCTTCCCATGCAGACAATGCAAACACGCCAAATCAGAAAAGGTTATCTTTATCTTAATTTAATCACTAGCTCTAAATTGCCCCTGTCCCAACTTTTTTGGAGTGTGTCCGAAATGCAGCAATGGATGTTTATTAACAAATTAAATTAATTTGGTCAGACAAAACATGACATATCTTTGGTTCATACTGTCTATAATAAAGTAAAGGTCAAAGTAAATGCAAGGAACTTTGCGTTTTTATAACCTGCACTTTCCACGCAGTCTTTTCTGTATGGTTCCATGAGGTTTTGCTGATTTGTAGTTGTACTAACCTATATTGCTTACCTCGTTTTTGGCACCCATTTAAATACTTTAAGTTTGGTCTCTTCAGAGTGGTCGGTGCAGACGGGTTGAGTTGAGGGAAGGATTTAAAGGAGCTTCATGCTCTTCTATGTGGTCTGGGGTAAATTGAATGCTTTGCCATGAATAAAGATTCATCTTCAAGGTTACGCAGCACCTGGAGTGGAATAATTGCCTTAATGAAAATGCCTTTTTTTCAGTAACATCTGTTACCTTGAACATTTTTACACCACCTGAACTAACATATGGCACTTAACTCAACTTAAACTATAGGTACAAAAGCAGGTATGTTTCGGTTGGCCTGACTGGTCTTATGATTGTACAATGACCAAAGCTTATTGCCCAAAGTTAGTTTTGTTTCTTCCTTAGTACTACTTATTCATGCTTTCTGTCTTCGTCTGTCTAATAACAGCAACAGTCTTGTTGGCTGAGAACTTCTGAGACTTTCAGCAAGTTCTTGGCAATCTTACCCTATTCTTACCCTCTTTTTTATTTATATATATAATTAAATAATATTAATAATGGTATTAATAATAAATCATAATATATAATAACTATCATAATATTTAGTTAATTAAAATTGAATTGATTATCTATAAAAATGTCATGTGCTGCACTGAATCGAGTGGATCAGACACTGCAAGTTTTTTAAACACTTTAGTGTCACTGCTGGACTGACAACAGACCATCAGCCAAAAAATATCTAAAGTAGGAGTGTCTACCAATGTGGCCAGTGAGTGGGAACTCCAGCAGCCCTGCTGTGTCTCATCCACTTATACCAGTGCAACACACACTAACCCGCAACCACCACATCAGGAACCTAATCTAAAGGTGAAGCTGTCAATCACTTCTTTGAACTAGACAGTTATACTTGTATTCCCTGTTGTTTTATATTAGTAAATATTGTTCTATTTAGTAGAATTTTAGAAGTCTCTTAAGTTCTCAGTACCTGATTTACACTCACACTTATCACATGCTATTCATTACCCGATTGCTCAATTTTGTCCTATTAAAACAGAGTGCGCATGATCACACCATATACATCCAGTGGTGGATGAACTTTAGTGAGCGTCTATTATCTTATTGTTGGGAGCTGGCAATTGTTTGTGGGCAGGACGGTGGTTCTGTGAGTAGCAAGAAGGTCCTGGGTTCAATCCCGGGGTGGATTGTGTGGAGTCCTTTCTGTGTCTGTGTGGGTTTTCTCCAGGTACTCCGGTTTCCTCCCACAGCCCAAAGACATGCGTGTTAGGTTTATTGATTACTTTAAATTGGCATTGACTTAAGTGTATGTTTATGACTAGTCTTCAGATAACCTTGTGTATAGATAAAACCTTGTGTGTGCCACTGAAATGGTCACTGATGACTATAATGAAGTTAAAGAAGCCAAATAAACAAACAAATGTTTAGCTTGCACTGTACACCCATTTTTTGAGCTTAGTGATATTTAATCACTTTATTTGCTAAAACATTGAATTCCCCCAAGATTAATAAGTATTATAGACATTTTCTTAATGAACTTGTAGATTAGGTAGGCTTCCTATGTAAAATTGAAGCAATCTCCTCTAAGGCTATTGCCAGTTTTGTACTGCAACAACTTTAGTATACACTTGGCTAATTTTGCACTTCTCATATTTTTCACACTATAGAGTATGGTTTATTACAGACAATCTGTTGTAATGCTACATTCATCCAGATGCACAGCCTGTTGGTAAGTGCCACTCATCTTTTGCAAATAGATCTGAACAATTTAGTTGTACAACTGAATTAAAAGAAAATTGGATAAAAATGAACCTCCCAGGCTTGAAAAAATATCTCATTCACATTACAGTAAACATTTTATGTTTTATATGCCGTCTTGCTCAATTCCCTTCATATTTGTATAAACAATGCATTTTAAGACCTTAATCATGTTGCCAGGTCTCAAGATAAATTCACCTCTGCTTCTGCTTTGCTACAGAAATACAGTTCAGTTGAATATAAAGTGCCCGACAGTGTTTTGGAATAAAAATTGAAATGCTATGCAACCACAATAAGCACTTACATGTGAGAAGGTTTAAAAATTTTATGAATCAAAAAAACAGGCTGCACTCCCGAAATGTTTTTCAAGTGCCGAATCCATAATGAGAAAATCGAACCACAGGAAAGACTGGACAGCACTTGTATAATATCCAATAATTTTTTTGACTCACAGGTAAAACATGGACATTTCAGCCCTTAGGCCTTTCTCAGCTTGCTCACAATACACCAGACAGCACTACTAAATAGATACAGGTGTGTACCATATCCCACTCAAGTTGCCGTTTTTTTGCATTCAATAATTTTTTTTTGAAAGAAAAACCCAAATGCAATCTTCTAACTAACCACTAAAATAAAAGAACACAATCTTAATGACATTATAAACAGCTTTTCAATTACACAAATCCAACATTTGTTGAAAATTTTTTACATCCATGTCATACAAAAAGATTTGTCTGAAGTAATACAAAGAAATCAGGGGCACAGTGGTTAAGTAGCCTAGTGGTTCAGGTACTGGACTATGGAGCAGAAGTTTGTAGAATAGAGACGGCTGTAAATAATGTCCTCACTGAGAAGGTCATTTAGGCTACAGTGTTCTAGACAGGCAGAAGTCTGCATTTAACAATGTGTCCTGTAAGAACTTTCAAACAGGCCTGTAAAAATGATGGCTGGAGAATAAATCTATATTATTCTGAATATCGAGTCTCTCTGACTTACTTTATTAAAACAGTGAAACTATGTGAGATATGTGGGTTCTACAATCCTAGCTCTGTATGATACTTTTAACAAAAGCAGCCCTTTCCATATAGTCTTACCAGAGCATTCAGACTTGGAATTCAATTTATTTATTTAACTTGTCTGATTATCTGTAATAAAATTATATGTAATTGTTGTTATGGCAGGGTGAAAAAAAATCTAATTTCTGAATTGAGTCTGGTTGTATAGCATATTTAGAGATCCCTGCATTGATTGCCAGTCCATAAACATTGTTTACTTCAGACCGAAGGTTTTGTGCCCTGTGCTACATTTAAATCTACAGTATATAATATAAGTATATATATATTAAAGTATTAATACAGGTATGTGTCATTTAAAATTGTGAAAATCTGACGTGTGTGTAAGTAGCTTACTTGCTTGTTTGAACTTGGCTGATGTGCCTAGAGACTATTTTGCGTAAGTTACTTGTATTAGTGTGGATGACATACTGTATAATAACTATATGAACTGGTTCATGTTCACTCGTTGAGTCTTTGGCTGACCTTCCATGTTGTTCGTAATATCGTCTAGAAATTCTTTTTTGGCTTTTGTCAAACAAAAGGGTGAGTTCCACCATAACATCTTTTGGAGTGTTGAAATTTTGATATTGTACTCTCATTGGTCATAAAGATAAAAGGCAGTATGTTGCATTATAGCCATCTGGTTTGCAACATCTGACTCTGAGATTTACATTTAGTTGTTTATAGTACTGCGCAAAAGTCTTAGGCCACGATTAGTGTTGTTCTTTTTAGCAATGATATAATGACCATATATAGCATATTGATGATCGCAATTTGGATTTGTCACTCCATAATACTCTTTTCCACTGATCTACATTCCAGTCTTTGTGAGCTACATTGTATCTTCATCTTTTTCACCCTAACACTTTTCAAAAAGTGTTTTTTTTTGGCTGCTACTCTCCAAAAAAGTCAATTCTTTATCAAGCTTTGAACTGTAAAAGAGTTAACCTGGCATCGTGATGAAGCTCCCTGATGCAGCTAATGCATATGCATTTTCTGTATTTTATGGTTGAAAACATTCTGTCACCCCTTCCCTAGTAACCCTTTTTTCAGGTCAGGCAAGATGGCATGGTGTTTGTTGCCATCACATGTTGATGAGCCTTGGGAGCCCAACACCCTGGTTTGTTCCTCCTGACTACTGTGCAATCTTTACAAGCTGTTTAAGTTATGCAGCAAAACGAGTAAAAAAAAAGTATGTGTTTGTGTGTGGGTGTGTGTCTGTGGGTGTGTGTCTGTGGGTGTGTGTGTTAGAGAGAGAGGGGTTTTTCATAACCAATAGTGAGTGATTCTAGAGCAGCTTTCACTGCTCATTTTATCACATTTTGCCAGTGTGGATTACAGAATTAAAATGCTGCCTGTCAAACAAAACGAGAGACATAAATAAAAATAAAAAAAATAAAGAAAGAAATAAAATCAATATTATTATGCAGTTTCACAGTGTATTGTGTAATAGCACTTTGTGTTATCTTGTAATAATTATGACTTTCACTTGTACCTAGTTTTGAAAAAGAAATGATAACAAATACATGCCACAGGCAGCTGTATTCTTTAGAATTGTAATGTAAAAACTTCTAATGTTTTCTTTACATACTTTTAGTCTCCCTTACTCTGTTCTCTAATGATCAGGAACCCTTACGGGACCAGCACAGATCAGATACTATTTAGGTGGCAAATCTGCACTGTTGTGGTGGTGTGTTAGTGAGTCAGTGGATCAGACACATCAGTGCTGCTAAAGTATTAAAACACCTCAGCATCACTGCTGGACTGAAAATATTCCAACAACAATAATCAACCAAAAATACCCAGCCATCACTATCCTGTAGGCAGAATCCTGTAGAAAGAATAGCAGGATGACTGACACAAACCGTGCAGGATCAGAACTATTAAAATTATTATTATTTGCATTTCTATTGCATTATTATTGACCTTTATGTAAAAAAATCTTGATTAAGATGTAATTCGGAAAAAGGATTATTTTAATTGCTATTTACAAATCTTTGTGCCTACAGTTAGAAATATTATTTAAATTTCTAATATTTGAGTTATAGATACACCTTTTATAACGGAACATTAATTCAAATATATTTACTTATATTCCAGTGAAAACCAGAGCTTCACACTTCAGTAGAATCAATGGTTGTGAAATACAGTGTGTTTGTTTTAGTACTAATCTCTTTTCTCCTGTGATATCTGGCGATGTTATAAATGACACTTGCACATCTAAAGACAAGTCTATTATTCTCCTCAGCATGTGCCATTCATTACTGTCAGTGACGCCGAGGCACGCCTGTAAACAAATCATTAACCAAATCTTTTGTTTGTAGGCATTTTATTACCTGAGTTCTGAGTAAACTGGGCCATAGTGTGGGGCTTTCAAGAAAAATCTTACAACAAATACAATATAATAATACGTCAAGCATTTTCTGCCATCTCAAACATAAACAAAATGGTTTATGTTGTGTTGCTAGTTCCTGACAAAGCCATTTTTAGCCATTTTATGGAGTCGTAAAAATGTTTGGATGAAAGTTTCAGTATGCAGAGCAGCGTGTTCAAAACGGTGCATAGATTTTTGCAAGCTATCAGGGTGTAGTCAATTGGGATCATGGGAAATGTAGAATATCATTAACAGAACAGCAAAATAGTTCAACATGCCAATATACAATATTTAAAGAAAACAGTCAACTATAGACCTAAATTAAAAACTATAGAAAAATAAACATTTTGTTATCCTGATTTATGAATGTGACTTAATGGAACCATTGAGATTGCTAATAGAAAGGATGTGTGTTCAAATCCCACATCTGCCAAGCAGCCGCTCTTGGTCGTCTGAGCAAGTACTTTAACTTCTTAGTTCAACCTGATGTGTATGCTAAATATAAAATGTAATAATAGGATTTTCTTTAGATTTTGTCACACTGCATTTACAGTACCAAGCTAAAGTCTTGGGCCACCATTATATAGTCCACAGTGTAACGCTGGGTAGGATGGTTGAGACAAACGCAGTGTGCAGATGCAGGCAGAAAGTTTATTAAAGATCGGCAGGCAAAACATGATGATACTGTCCCTGGATCGGTGCATGGTACGAGGCAAAAAGCGCGGACGAGGTACGAGAACCATGTCCAATGACTGTACCTAGAAATTTCTAACTCTTTACTCTAACCCGTCGCTCTATACACTTTCTACTGATCCTAAAAAAAAAAATGGTTTCTTGGTTAATAACTTTTTTAAAAGACTACTCCTGATCAAGCTTCTTCAGGCTGTACAAGGATCAACTTGGTATCCCGATGAAGCTGCCAGATGCAGTATATACTTGCCACTGTAGAAGTTTTTTTTTTTTTTATAGTTTTAATACTGCACACAAGTATCCTATATTCTATGGTTCCATTACAATAAAGTCACTGAGAAATAATGATATATGGTTTTGGTATATATTTAATCTAACGGTGGCCTAAGACTTTTGCACAGTGCTGTTATAGCTGCATTGATGATATTGATTAGCCACTGTGATACTCAGTCAGCAGTACCACCTGTGGGACTGTTGAGGTGAGGCAGTTAAGGAACTGGACTGTGGAACAGAATATCCCAGCACTCCCAGTGTCACTGTTTGGTTGTTTAGCAAGACCCTTTATCCACACTTGCTTGGATTACACAGTGTAAGACAATCGGTTCTTGAAATTTTCGCTTTGTGTGAAATGCCATGTAGCACGAAATTTCGAGAAGCGATTGTTCAAATTGTGGTTCACATTTTTGAATTTCTTTACCAATGTATGCTTTAAATATATGCTAAGAGTGCTACATGCTTCATTGTTTTAGATCAGCCCTGGCTGATGGTGGAGAGACCCTGGTGGTAGAGTGAAGCCCCTTGGCTATCTGAAGGGCTGAGTGTCTGAGAAGCAACCAATTAATCCAGGACTCATTAAATGATTGACGTTGCACTTCCAAATGTAAAACCTGTTGCAAGTTAATATATAAATATCTTGTATGTGCCTTTCTCCTCACATATTGAACAGATAAAACACAGGGCACTTGTTCAAATTGCTGTGAATGTAAATGTTCTGTTACAACAGTAGCATATAGCTCTGTAAGTCCTCCCTAGGAATAGTTCAATCCAGAAAGTAGAATTAATTAGTGAAAGTAAATGCGTGGTAGGACCTTTTTAGCTTATTAGGCAGTAGTTAACATTTAAGGACCTCTCATTTGTTTCCTGTTAATCCCTTCTCTTGCTTTTTCGCTACAGACCACACATCCTGAAACTCACACGAGTCATTTCTTTCATTTTGCGTAGTAACTGATCCATTCTGCCTCTTATGACTGTCAAAATATTTGAGCAAGCCGAGTATTTAGGAGAACCACTGAGTGCAATAATCTCTCACTTCACTTTCCGTTCTACACGCCTAGACTCCAAGAACAAACCTATTTGAGTCTGGCATTCACATCTGGAGGACGTGAGACAGTGGGAAAATACTTTAAGCCAGGCTGATTAAAATCACACACATTTACTTCCCTCTGTGACACTGAAGTTAATACAACTGGAAGTGGAGTAATGACTTATATATACTGGTAGGCAATATTCTTACATAGAACTTAAACACACATCATATGTGTGTATGTGTACACAGACCAGCCACTTTATTAGGTACACCTCTTTGTTTCAACACTTATTGACCGATTTTTCTGCTCCACATACCAGTACAGATGCATACTGTAGTTCTTTATTCTGTTCTCTAATGGTCAGGACCCCCACAGGACCAGTACACATCAGATACTATTTGGGCGGTGGATCACTCTCATTACTGCAGTGACACTGATGTTAGTGTGTGTTGCACTCTTATGAGTGTTGCTGGAGTTCCTCTGCACTTTATTAGACCTTATTGCTTCACCTTGTGAATGTAACGTCAGAGACAGTAGCTTTCATCAGTGCTCACATGATGAGGCCCACAGGATGCTGGTGGCTGGACACTTTTGACAAACTGTTATCAGTCCAGCTGTGACACTAAGGTTTTTTAAAACTCCAGTAGCACTGCTGCACCTGATCCAATCATACCAGCACCATGTCATTGTCACTGCAGCGCTGAAAATGATCCACTGCCCAAATAGTATCTGATTTTTAGTGTAGTGTAGTGCTGATCATTAGAGAACAAAGGTGGAAAAAGTACACAATTTAGAATAACATCAACGTAACAAGTAACTAGGACCTTGATAGAGTTTGCAAAAAAGTAGAATATTCATGTAAAGTATAGATACTCATAAAGTATACTTATGTACAGTACTCAAGTAAATGTACTTTGTTAACGTCCACTCCTAAAAGTGGATTAACAAAGAACGTAGAGGGACAGATGTTGTACTAGTCTGTACTTGTAGAATACAAAGTGCATCTACGTGG
>JAYJMA010000021.1:1846649-1869189 GCA_036873895.1 Parotocinclus cabessadecuia
TTTAATCAGACCAACCGGTTATTAGGACCAAAACGATCACGTCCCGATGTGCTCCCATTAACCGGAATCGACTGTATACACGGGTTTGGAAATACTATATGGACCGTTTAGCTAAATTAGTTCACATTGTGGCAAAAAACACAATGTGTTTTACTTTTACTAAATATGTAAACCATAGATGAGATCCAATATAAATATTCAAAAAAGAACGACTTTAAAGTAGCACAGTGATATAGTCCTTATATGGCGCCAATGGATCAGGATTTCCCGTCTTTTGTCGTTTCACCTTTTATTTTCTGGATCTCGAGCTACCATCACAAACGTTGCGTCTAACACCGGTGTGTAAGCCCCATCGTGGTACTGGAGGAACACAGAGCGACATTTCAAACGCCATAAGTGGAGTACGCATCGTGTTGTTTTTGGGCACCGAGTTTGCTCTACACGCAGTACCTGTGTCATGTGCATCGTCGCTTCGATCGAGGTCTTGCCGACCCACGTCACGTGACCTCTGAACTTGATGTCGCAGTCTGGGTAGATTATGTTCTTTCTCATGTCTAAAAACAAACAACACTATTGACAAAGACAAACACTGCAAACACGGAAAAGGACAGCGTTTAGAGTGGACTAACGTACCGATCTTGTCGACCGTAGCCGTGACGATGGAGAGCGGTGATCTCTGGAGCTCCTTATTCCAAGTGTGCGAGTAACAGATCAACACTGGAACAAACACGGGATGCGTTGTGGAACCCTGAAGTCACGTTTTAATCTGTAACGGTGACCGCTTCGTTACCTGCTAAACTGTCAAGATCCTCCAGTATCCGCCCAAACCTGCCACAGACAAACAGTATTCCTTTGAAAAATCATTACAATAAAGACAGGGATCCCTGAATTATCCCCCGCTGTAACCAATCCCCCCACCCCCAAACCTGGCAAATGCCAGCCACGAATGTAAAACTGCTCAGTAAAGCAATATCTAATCAGCCAATCACATGGCAGCACCTCGGGCACATTAAGGCACATATTTGTGCCCAAATCAGTTTAAGAAGCAGCAGATCAACAGCAAAATACTTGAGCTGTGTGAAATCTCTTAATCATCTCCATACATTTGTACGTTTGTACAATGGAGCACAAAACAGATTTACAAACATCTAGGTCCACGGCCCTAACTGAGCAAGCCTAGGCCGACAGAGGCAAGGAAAAACTCCTTAAATGTCATAAAGTCGAAGCCTTGGCAGCGGCTGGTATAAGACCGGTACCTGACGCTGTTGTGGACGTTGAGGTATTTCTCCCGGAGTGAGGGCTCGGTACCCAGAGGAAGATGCACCTCGATCTCACTGTCCTTCATCGTCTTCGTAGGCAGTTCCTCCTGACTGTTCGAGAGGTGCTTACTCAGTGACGCTCTGTCTGCCAGTGCCTGCTGATGGTCTCTGAAACGTGACAAAGACCACACAGGACGCGCCTTTACCCTTTAACCTCGAATCTCCCTACATGATATCAATTCAAACCCATGGAGTGCCAGAATGAAGCCGTACTTCCAGTTGGTCGACGCTCCGACGATCTGCCTCAGTCTGTTCCGCACTGTATGAAAACAGCTCAGTCAGTCTGGTTTAAAACATCTCACTGTTACTGCTGCATGCTGACGTATAGCACTGCTCTCATATCATCTCAAACAACAGCACACGCCTGCCGATTATTACAAAAATCTGAATTTGGAAAATCTTTCGGCATCTGACGCAACTGAACCAGAGGGCGTGGCGGCGTCATACTGACAGGCGCATGTCCTGTTCCCATTGGGAGTCCTCATGTCATTTAATGATAAGGGACTGAAGACTCTGTTTGTTTATTTTTTCCACAAGAAAAGTACTATTTCATTATGATGAAGCTACAATAGAGAATTTTATTTATAATTTTAGACCTAGCTTCAGGTCATTTCTTTTAATTGTAAGGGACTAACTTTTGCCAATGTTTTGCCTTGTTTACACTTCAGAAATAAAAACAATGTCTTTAAACAAACATAATATCGAATCGTGAGCATGGTTCATTGTTACACCCCTACTTCTGATCCTTAAAACCAATACCCAATCACTATGATCAAGTATCAATGGAGTAAATTTAAACACTTCCCCATAGCCCAAATGTATTTTTTTTAGCACTATTGCAGAATCCCAGGATGTAGGATATCACGTTCCCCAGACGGGACACCAGTAATAAAGCAGGGGCAATAGATTTTCCATCTTAAAAAGTGGTCAGAGATTTTTTTCAAAAGCTGATTATCCACACATCATTTATAGATAGGAAGACACAAATGATCATTGATTATGTCAAGTCAAATTTATTTCTATAGCGCTTTTCATAATGGATCATTGTCAAAGCAACTTTACAATATTATATGATCTTAAAAGGTCAATCCCAAATTGAGCAAGCCTAGGGCGACAGAGGCAACGAAAAACTCCCTGAATGTAGAAGGACCAAACCTTGGGAGGACCAAGACTCAAAAAGGGACCCGACCTGCTTGGGTGGCCTAGATGTTAATTAAAATAATGAAGTTGTAGTAACAGTAAAATTAAGTAAATAATACAATTTAAATCAATAATAAAATTTCAATTGGGAATCAATTTCAAAATAAATACCTAAATAGATAAAATAATCAGTCCTCAGCGCTAAGTTATTGGAGGCACATCGTCTCCTAATAATTAAATGCTGTATAAAGCTTTATAAAGCTTTATAAAAACACAGACTTAATCATCCTATGACTGAGATGATATGAAAAGACAGTGGAGTAAAAAAATCCCAAATACAGCAGGAGCACAGATAGAGTGCAGATATGAAATAGAACTTTAAGTCCAAATACACTGATCAGCTATAACATTAACAGCAGTGCCAGGTGAAGTGAATTATTCAGACAGTGTGAGGCTCAGAAATATTGTTCCCTAATGGCAGCGCCTCTTTTAACAATCAAGTCACTGAGGACTGCTTTGAAGAACATGCCAAAATGTTCAGTGTTGCCCTGGCCTGCATATTCCCCAGATCTCAATCTGATCCAGCATCTGTGGAATGTGCTGGACAAACCTGTCCGATCCATCGATGTCCAATCTCTCAGCTTACAGGATATAAGGGTCTGCTGTTAAGGTCTTGGTGCCAGATACTACAGGACACCTTCAGAGGTCTGGTGGAGGCCTTATGGTTTTGCCCTTGTTAAGGTTACTCAGGACGTTTGCCAGTTTATCCCACAGCCAACACATCAATGAGAAGAACTGACCACCTTGTGGTTTGATATAGGATTGACCATAATGTTTCGGCTCATCAGTGTATCTAAACAAAACATCTCAATAAGCAAAGCTCCAGGTACAGATCAAACGAATCTGCATGGATGTTCAGAGAGAGAAGGTAATATTATAAGGCTTAGAATGATTAAACAATAAAAGAGATGCGTCGGTTTGTTAATGAAGCCTTATGCAGAAAGAGAAATGAAAAAGTTTTGAGAGCGCCTCCTGGCTAATTACAGGTCAATTAGGCAGGTGATTTAGATTTCCTTTTACCAACACACCATTGGTCACAAGTAAGTATGGGTTTCCTGTAAGGACACACAGCTGGGTCAAAAAACGGCACCTCATAATAAAGCAAGTCATGTTCATGTATATCAGATCTTAGTTTTGCTTTCCTTTATCTTTTGTTTTATCTAAACACATTCTAGGTTGAGTCACACGGGTCACATACCCTGCATGACCAACGTGACTTTAATATTTTTTTAAAATTTGTTTTACATTTTCACACCCCATCTGATGGGAGCAAATAAAACGCACCAAAGGAGCACAAGTAGAATGATTCAACGTCTGATTCAGTGTACTGATTTTAAATATTCAACCCTTATGTATGTGAATTAAGACTAAATGAGCAAGAAAATCACGAATATCTTTACCTTCAGCCATATATGGAGCTTTACCTTGCTGGGAAAAAGCTCTACATGTCAGAGATGCTGTTGATCTCCATATTCTGAAACAGGGCACAGGCCAGCAAGTTTAACATAATAACAATCATGACCATGAGAAAGTGGGTGACTAATAAACAATATTTATTTCAGACATTGACACTGAAGAACCACACCTTAAACCCAAACCCAAAGCAAGTTAGCATGCAGGCTAACCTGAAAGCTTTAATTAATAAGTGCAATTATCTCAGAAATATCAAAGAGGTAATAAATCACACATTATAAAACAAGATTTTCCAGCTTTTACCTTGGTGAAAACATTTCTACCTCTTCTAGTTTTGTTCAGCCTGACAGCAACAAACTGATGTGTTCATATGTACGGCTCGCTGACTGAGTAGGGCCGTATCTCAAATGGCTCAAAGTCAAAACTAGAGTGCACTACTCAGCAGGAAGGGTTCATATGTTAATTATACCATTTGTAGTGCACATGTAGTCATTGTGAATGAATTTTAGCTGCACTCTTAAAAGTAGGAGCGATTACACGTCTTTAGACCGTAATAACGGTTATGTATGAGGGAAACGATTTACCGTAATAACTGTTCAAGTTTTATATTTACTTTACATTACGTCCTTGTTCACGTTTACACTTCTCGCAAAAAATAGGCGATGTGTTTTCAAATGAATATGACGCGACTAAAAAAAGAAGCATTTGAAATTACTCCATTAAACAAATTAATCAGAAAAGCAAATGAAAAGTCAAAGAAAGTTTTTCGCAAATGAGATGCAAACTCAAATAGCCTGATTAAGTAGCAAGTGTTTATTTATGAGGATGAACAGAAGCATGTCCAACTGGACCAGAGTGCCCCCACATTGGCTGTTCAGTAGGGCGTATGGTCTGCCAAGAGTGGCAAAACACACTGATAGCGATGGGGCATGGGCAGGATCAGATTGTCCAGAAGTTCTTGTGGTTCTTTTGCTCCAGGGAATCGGACAGTTTGCCAGACGTTTCCCCAGTACATCCCAGGCATGCTTAATGAGATTCTGGTCTGGAGAGCGTGAAGGCCAGTCCATGCGTTTGATTTTGGCCTCCTAAAGCACGTTGACGATGTGCGCACGGCGGGAAATTTATTGCATAACTAATTATGGGAGATTTCATTTTGAAGTATCCCCTATTTTTTGTGAGCAGTATATTAGAGTACAGCTTTTAAACCATGTAGAGTCTCTCGTTCTATACCGTTAGTAGTCAGTTTATATGACAAAGAGTATCTGGTCAGTGAAGATATATTATGACTGTAATTGCTCATCTGCAGAATTAAGTAAGAAAATGGTGAACATGATGTAATGAAAACACGAATGCTACTATAAGTAGGTTGTACTTGGTATAACTTGGTCTGGTTTTTATTAAGACGGAGCATAATT
The DNA here is from genome assembly GCA_036873895.1 of Parotocinclus cabessadecuia. Taxonomy (NCBI): domain Eukaryota; kingdom Metazoa; phylum Chordata; class Actinopteri; order Siluriformes; family Loricariidae; genus Parotocinclus; species Parotocinclus cabessadecuia. The sequence continues at coordinate 1,851,997 of JAYJMA010000021.1, forward strand.
ACAAGGACGATGAATAGCTCACAGATTGACACAGATTATAAATACATACATAATTACTGTATAAACATGTACATAATACAAAAAATGACAGACAGCAGATCTAAACATCGTTGTTTAGCTGAGGAAATCCAAATATATGGACAAATAATTAATGACTTACAAATGAAACAGCTGAGACCCTCAAGAATTCTGCTCAAGGGTTAGTGCTTACATCCTTTAACCAAAATCATCTAGCGCAGTAACATTAAACAATAAGAAATGTGCTTCAATAATAACTAAACATCTCACTCACACACACACACACACACACACACACACACACACACACACACACACACACACACACACACACACACACACAAACAAATAAACATTTTTTTTATATGGAACCCACAAGGATTTGCACTTTAGAAACATAATGGTGAATGCAGTAGAACCTGGACAAACCCCACAAGCCTGATGCAGGAAAAATAATTTTTAATTATCGACCCAGTTTTATTCGAGCAGACGTTCAGTAGGACAGCGGTGCAGCTTTGGCCCCGAATCTGAACTGTCTCATCTGTTCTCATCCTGCTAGACCAGCTCATTCATCCCATATCCAGCCTTATACAAGATGATGAAGCTGAATCATGGTCCAGACCACATCCAGGGAGCATAATGGATGCTCTAACAGTCCAGTACCAGACCTTTCTCCGTGTGTGTGTGTGTGTGTGTGTGTGTGTGTGGAGTAAATCAGTGTGAAATAAAGTAAATAAGCACAAGTTATTTTTAACATGATCTCAATCCGCTTAAGTTTCCCTCAGCGCTCTCACAGCGCTTTTATGCAACCATCCAACTCCCGAGTGTACGAGCGCCTGCTTTCGCCAGTGTCCACATGAAACTTTCATTCGTCCCACTGACACAGATTTCCGAACGATGAAAACGGCTGGGCGTAAATCCCTCCCACCTTTAAGAGAGGGTAGAAAAGGCACCGGGAGATTTCTCATCTTTAAGCCTGACAGCGTCTTCGTTATTCATGCTAGCCGGCCATCCGCTGGGGTTTCGAATTTATACTGCATGATTTGAAATCAATGCGCCTGGAATGAGCAGCAGCAATCAAATGAGAGCAACGATCACCTCCAGCCAAACATCTGCATGAAATCCCAAAAAATACTCTATGCAAAACCGTGCAAGCACTTAACACGCTTCCCGCTGAAGACATGATTCATATTTACATATGTTTATACATTTGCCAGGCACTTTATGTTTAAAGGAATTTACACACATATGCACTTTATTAGATACACCTTATCAATACCGGGTCAGACATCCGTAATTCTTCATGGCACAGAAATAACAAGGTCCTGGAAACGTTCCTCGGAGATTTTGGTCCATATCAAAAGGTTTGTCGACTGTACATCCATGATTGGAGTCTCCAGTTCCACCACATCGCAAACATGCTCGGTTGGATCGTGATATGGAGACTGTGGAACTGTTTGGGATGCTTTGAGTTTTGTTTTATGGAGGGTTATCCTGCTGGAAGTAGAAATCAGAAGATGGTACACTGTGCTCGTAAAGGGGTGCACATGCTCAGCACAATACTCCGCCATGCTGTGGGCTTTAAACAATGCTCAGTTGATATTAAAGTGTGCTAATAAAATACCCCCACACCATTACACCAACAGAAGCCTAAACTGTTGATCAAAGGCAGCATGGATCCAAGATTTTATGTCGACCATCCAGCAGAAATCAAGACCAGGAGACATTTTTCCAACCTTCTATTGTTTTCCAAGCTGACAGGATGGGTACCCGGGGAGTACTGCTGTCGTAGTCCATCTGCTTCAAGGTTGGATGTGTTGTTTGTTCATAGTTTATCTTATACATACCTCGTGGTTACGACTGGTTATTTCAGTTATAGTTCTACTATCAACTCAAACCAGTCTGGCCATTCTTCCATTTTCACCAGAGAACTGCCCTCACTGGATGTTTTCTGATCATTCTCTGTTAAACCCTGAAGGTATCAAAACTCTACCAGATCCCAGCAGTTTCTAGAATGATCTAAACAACGATGCTACATAAAAAAATCACTTAAGTCGCCTGTCTTCATTGTTTTGATGCTTGGTTTGATTCATCTCGATCATGCCTAAATGCACCTACCTTGTTCCACTATGTTCATCACTCTCATGTGTTTAAGCGTAATAATGTGTCCTGCCTATCCTTTTCTTTCTATCTTGTCTACACCCTCAACCTGCTGCCTAAAGTTTGCGGACACCCATATATTACGCTCATAGATATAAGTTTGGACTTTGCTCCCCATGAGGCTATGACGTATAATGGAGCTTTTAAGAAGCTTTCTCTTAGCTAGATCTTTGACTAGCTTTGACTTTTGAGAATAAGGTCAATGTTGGTAGTCCAACTCAAGTATTCAAGTGTTTTTGTTGTCATTTCAACAATATACATTGATGTGCAATATACAGTGAAATGAAACAACGTTCCTCCAGGACCAAGGTGCTATATAGAACAATATACTACATAACATAAAGTGCACGTGTGAAGCATGTGCAATACAGAACAATAAACAATAAATACAGGAACAATAAACGCGATACATGACAATAAACTATAAATATAGAGGCAACACAAGGCAATTCATCTGATAGATGTCTGCTTTTAAGGTTAGGACTTTGTAAGACCCTATCAAAGTTATCAAAATGTTTCTGCATTTCTTTATAGACCTTGTTTCAAAAAAGCCGATCCAAAAGATGATGTGTTGGATGCGGAAACCTGTAAAGATCTCTTTGGGGTGGCTACATACTTTTGACCATATAGAGTACTTACACTTACTATAGTACTTCTTATACAGCTCTTCGAAATGATCTTCTACATAGCGGGACTCTCCTGGATTAGACAACCTAATGTCCTTCATATCCAGCAGCAGCGTTTCAGATTTACAAGGTGGCCAGCTCCAGATGATCTCTACTTCATTCTCTCTACAGTGTGACCCGAGGGAATGCAGGCACTTACTGAAATACAAGAGGAAAATCCATGCCATACATGCCAGGGCTTTCCAGTGGGATGAAAGATTAGTAGAATACCAACCAGGTGGCTCTTGCTGTGCCAAACACTCTTGCTTTCTTCACGCCATTCCTCTGTGTCCCGGACTAAGGATTGAGGGCCACCACAAGGGGGCAATTTGGGTCTTTTCCCTGAAATGAGGCGATGGCCTTTATTTGGATCGATAGCCTGAATATTTTTATACACGTTTGGTGGCTTTCCATGGGTATGTTAATGCTCAGTTCGAGGATTTCTTTCCTATATAGACAACTTTTAAGGGTGGCACCTTGGTTAGCACTGCCACCCTAAAGCTGCAGAGACCCTGGATCAAATGACAGCCTGTGTTGGTTTGCATGCTTTCCCTGTATCTGCTTGGCTTTCCTACAGATGGTCTGGTGAAACATGCAACAGGCTTTAAAAGAATCACATTGATTGTCACACACTAAGATGTTCTGGTACCTGTTCCATAACTCACACTAAGATCTAGTATCAGTCCCATTCCTCACAATATAACACTCCTAGTTCCAGTTCCAGTACTCACACTAAGATGTTCTGGTACCTGTTCCAGTCCTCATACTAAGATGTTCTGGTACCCGTTCCAGTCCTTACACTAAAATGTTCTGGCACCTGTTCCAGTACTCACACTAAAATGTTCTGGTACCAGTTCCAGTCCTCACACTAATATGTTCTGGTACCTGTTCCAGTACTCACACTAAGATGTTCTGGTACCTGTTCCAGTCCTCACACTAATATGTTCTGGTACCAGTTCCAGTCCTCACACTAAGATGTTCTGGTACCTGTTCCAGTACTCACACTAAGATGTTCTGGTACCTGTTCCATAACTCACAACTCAGATCTAGTATCAGTCCCATTCCTCACAATATAACACTCCTAGTTCCAGTTCCAGTCCTCATACTAAGCTATGGCAGTCCCAGTTCCAGTTCTCACTCTCAGATGTTTATCCAGTCCCAAGATGTTTGATACCCGTTTTAGTAATTAAACTAAGATGCTCTAGTACAAGGTTCAGTCCTCACACCTAGACATTCTAGTACCATTTGTAGCCTGCACACTAAAATGTTCTGGTACCAGTTCCAGTCCTTCCAGTAAGATGTTATTCTGGGTCCAGTTCCACTCCTCAAACTAAGATATTCCAGTACCAGTTCCATGCTCAGATGTTCTTCTGGTACTGGTACCAGTCGTCACAGTAAGGTGTTTTCCATTACCAGTACACTATGACACTATGCCAGTTCCGTTGAATCTAAATCTTTTTAATGCTGCTTTGAGACACTGCTCTGTTGTAAAAAAGTTTTGTAGAAGTTTTCTTTCAAAATTTTCTGTTCAGTCTCTGAGTTCCTGTCCATGTTACCAGCTAGCTATAACTGTTATCCTTCCAGCTCATGTTCCCTGTCCCTCTTTGTCCTGTCTCTGCAATTTCCTTCCTTATGGCCGTGTCTCTCCTCGTTAGTTCTAGTCCTATAGATCCTGGCTGCTGTTTCTTGTTTTATCCAGCCCTGTCTATTAGTCCAGTCCTGTATCCCATTGTGGCAACCACCAAAATCCACCGAATTTGGAAAAGAGAACATCGCTCCAGTCTCTACGTGTTGCTGTGTGTGTGTGTGTGTGTGTGTGTGTGTGTGTGTGTGTGTGTGTGTGTGTGTGTGTGTGTGTGTGTGTGTGTGTGTGCGCCACTGAAACATCTTTCACTGGAGACGATCGCAATGAGTCGAGCTGATAATCTGTCAACTCCTGACCTCAATATCAGCTTGCTTCAGCATTCTGGGGGCTTGTGGGAATAATTACTATGCAGGCAAAAAAATAAAGCCGCTGTTATATTTTTGTGAGCTGAATAGCGATGGACGGCCAAAAAGACAAAGCCCATGCTCATGCCGGAGATTACGAGGCGAGCGTCGGTGAGCTGGGAATGGATGGTGTGCTTGTTTATGATCGCCAGAGGGGACAATTTAGTGAAATATTTAATCAGAGCCAAGGTAGGATACAACTCAATTTAAATAAGGGAGAGGAGTAAACACCCCGGTACCGGAGGATCAGCGATAAGGTGGTGTCGGCGCGGCCTAAATAACGCTCCGGAGCAATTTGATTCGCTGGCATATCAGATGGAACGTCATTAGAGATTAATAACTTATATTACCTCAGTGACAATAACAGTTATAGCCGAGATGTCCCGCGGAGCTGGAATGACAAAGGCACAATCTCTTCCTGCCAAGCGCCCTCGCTGTAATAAATACGTGGGAAGCTATCGCACCCATGTTCCGCTGTCTGTTGGTAAAAAAAGTCTATAATATATGTGCGGAATGAAACAATAGTGCAGTCAATCCGGAGCTTGAAGTCTACACGAGTCTTACTGCACGGAAGGAGAATAAAATAAAAATAAACCTGCTCGAGAGCGAGGCGGCCCGATTACGATGGCGCTGCGTTTGGATGGCATCGGCGTGGTGATACCCTAACATCCATTAGGAGCCAGACTAAATCATCACGGCGCTTTGTTAGTCTTAATGAGGCCTGGTGAAAAATGTAAAGCTGAGTGATGGAAAGAATAAAAAGGCTTTCACATCGCCATTTCTCTGAGGCAGAACAGAATAAAGCCTGATCTCTAATCCACCGTGAGCACGTTCAGACGCCATCGGATGATCGGATAAGTGCTTCAGATAGAGGGTGTCACATCGTGAAAAAACCTCTGCAAGCTTCTGCGTCCAGAATCATGCATGACATTCTGAAAGTAGAAATTTTTTAGCGTTCACCTTAACGCATTTAACTTTCAAAACGGAGTGTATGCACTTTGTTATTCATGTACCTGGGAGGCTGAATTCTGTCGTGAACAGTTCAGGAGGCACCAGAACTCAACCTGAAAATGTGACAACACTAACAAGACAAGCATCGTCCAGAAGGGAGCTGGTACCCTAGAGTGCTATTTAAAGGGACTGGGGAGTCCTTGCCCTTAATACTACATTGACTGACGTTTCACACCAAGGGTATTTCCTCTCCTTCTTCTGAATCACTGGGCACTACTGTTACTGAATCAGCCCATTTCTGTTATCTAAATGCATTGTGTGTTTGCTCTTAAAGGATGGGACATGCAGACAGGGGGGTTGAAGCTCAGAAGTTGAATCTAGTGGGGTTCAACCGAATGCCACCCATCATCTCGTGATATTATACAGACAGGTCATCAGGTAGCACATGAGTTTTTTTTTTCTCCAGACTCATCTTTAAGTGTTTCTTTGATACTTTTACCGTCACTGATGCCTGTGGTTCTACCAACGAGAATTCTTCTTGGGAATTGTTTTCTGACAATTCGTGATTCGCCTTGCCAAGTCCTGCTCCTCCGACACAGTAAAAGATTCTGTGGATGTGGGGGACGGTGTGTCATGGTCAAGCCAATAGGTGCTAAATCCCTGACAGCAGAGGTGTGGGCCAGCGAGTTGGCTTATGTACCTGAAAAAAAAAAACATTGATTTTGTCATTTTACTGTTAAGAGATGGAACGCCTTGGATACTGCAGAATTGAAGGACATAGCACTAATGAGATAAGGCGTGTCAGTTACTGGTCCACAGGGTGCAAGGCATTCCTTGCGAGTCAGGTTCCTTCTTTATGTCTTATAGCTGACTCCCTGGTCAGTGTTGAAATCTGGTGCTCACCTTGTGAGTTTCTTAGCACCTAAGGTCTTGAACAAAGGATGGAAGGGACGAAATAAGTCAGGGACTGGGTGAGGTCTAGTGGCGTATGACTGAATGCCACCCGTCATACCAAGATGACATTATACAGACAGGTCATGGGGTTGCAGATGAGCTTTTTTCTCCAGACACTCCTTTAGGTTTATTCATTTTTTCCCCGTCACCGATGCCCAGGGTTCTCCCATGAGAACCATCCTGAGAATTGATTTTTGACAATCTGTGGTTCACCTCGCCAAGTCCCGCTCCTCTGACACTCCAGCAAATCAAGTTAAAGGGCCGGGCCTGACAGCTCCTCACAGCGCACTCCATATAAACAGCCATTATTTCTTCAGAATGCTCTTTCAGCCTCACTGCTGGTTCAAAGGGAGCGGGTCTCTCTGAAGACGAAGCGCCGCTCTGAAGCATTTTCAGAGCAACTTTGAAGATGAGCCGACGGGGGGAGGAAGCGGTGGCTGCAGAGCCGAGCAACGTTTAGAAGTGTTTAACATGTTGTCATGTCTCATCTTCGGCTCGCACTGAAAAGGCCCACTCACGGATTTTATTCTTTATTCCTGGCGTACACAGCCGTCTTGAGCTTGCCTTGTGAGGGACGCTTTAACGGGTTTTCATCTTTCAATTACACACACATTTTAATTCCCAACGCAGTCAAACCCTGTTCCAGAATGTACCACATTCAAGGGAATTTGCATAATGAAGATATGTGAACTAATCTATTATCATCAACCGTAACATTAAAATTGTCAATCAATTTTAAAAAATGAAGGTGGTAGGTTAGAAGCTGATAGGAACATTCACTTCTAGTATTTTGTGATCAGACCTAATAAGGAGTTAGGGCATTAAAAGACACTCACTGACAAAAACAATAATGCCCCCAGATAAAAATGTGGGATTGCTTTAAACCTTGTTCTGTCTCAGGCAGATATATACATAATTACAGATGTGTTCTGATTAGATAGGTAGCATTAGCACAAGAGGGCATAAAAGTGGTTCCCCTATGGTGCAGCCCTGTAACAAAGCTCTCAGAGGCTACTTTTGGGGAATGTACCTCTTGGTAAGAGATCGTTGGACATTTTGCCCAGTTGGCAGACTTTGAGAGGGGGCATGAGTGGCATTTTGATTGATTGCCTTCAGTTGGGCTGTTTGGACCTAGCTGTTGGGAGGTGATGGGAGCAGTGTTTTTATAGGGACATGCACACACGGTGAACAGGATCTGGACGGCCCAGACACCTTCACTAAACATCCCTGTCGTTGCCCGGACCATTTCCAGGCACTGAGCAGAAGGATGTTTGTTGTCACAGCACCCATGACATGTCCTGCCATGGACAGTCAGCCACTGTCGCCTTCGTGGAGTCATGGCCGAGAAACTCAGTCTGCTATGAATCCAGGTTCTGTGTAAGATCTAATGATGGTCGGGTTCAAGTATGGAGGGCTTTTGTGAGCGCTTCAATTCAGCCTTTACTGTAGAGTGACACTCCCCACCTCTGGCGAGAGCTCATATACGACAGTTGGTTACCAGGGACACTAAGAGATCAGCGACCACATGTGTTGCCTTTCATAGCAGGACTTCCAACTGGCCATACAGAGCATTTAAGAGGAATTTCTTTGCCAGATTGGAAGACTCATTGGCCTCTCCAGGTGCCAGATTTATTACCAATCAATCATTAATGGGAACAGTTGGGTCTCCGGTTTCAACAAACTACAAGTATGGAGGATCTCCAGGCACAGCTATAACATCTATGGGTAAACGTGCTACAGGATACCATACAGAACCTGTATACCTTTATAATGAACCGTATTTTATTTTGTATCAAGACTAGAGGTGACCCAACAGGGGAACTAGAGCCTCCTTTCAACTGTACGGTTTCCCCAAATAAACTTAAGCTTTCAATCTAATATTATAATCCCTTACATATATCATCATTACAATTGTACAACTGCTTCTTGTAAGTTATTATTGTCGACTGTTTTCTGCAGTGCTTTTGGATTAAGTGGTTTATTTAACAGAACTGTGAACACTTTATCTAACCATTGCTTGTCTTTTTATGCATAATAACAGATAGTGTTTCCAGCAGAATCATCCCTGCATTACCCATAATTCCACTCTAAATGCAGTCATACAGAACACAGTGAACATACGAGTTGGAATCTCGCCGGCGACGGCTATGCAGACCCTCATGATGGATACGGCGTATAAAAATAGTGGAGTTTTTATATTTTTGACACCATCATTCCCTATCAAAAAGGTTGAAAAATGGGCCGGTCTGAGCCTCAGAGATTGCACTTCATAAAAAGGCGGACACACAGGGGTGAAATCGGGCGCACTGTATAGATTTAGAGCTATATCACTGATAGATTGCACTAATATCGCCTCAATTAAGCGTTTCAGGCCCGGTTATTGATAGCCCCCTTCTAACTACATCCAGTCTCACAGAAATGGTTTATTTTTTTTAGCTTGAAGCATTTTCATTTCGTCATTATGGGTTTATGGGTATCCACAGCTAATCCTGCAGATCCACTCTGATTTGGTTTGAGTATTTTAATAAACCTCAAATGTGGATGTGTTTAAGAACAGCAAAGTGTGATTTTCACAAGTATCAGTAACATTAGATTTTAAGATTTACACTCTGGAGCAGCTGTAAATAATCTCCAAAACACCAATAAAGATCATCTAACTTAGCTTGGATCATCTAATAAATCCTACTGGGGCGCTTTTCTTTGCCACTGCCACCTCAGGCTTGCTGACTTAGAGTTGAAAAGTCGCAAACCTTCTTTTGAGACAATTCTCTGTTGTACTATATATAAAATATTATAACCTTTTTTAGAAACAGTCCACATGTTTATTACCAATATTTTATAAACTATTAAAACACAATAACATTTTACTTTTACTATATTTTCACTGCCATAAAATGTTTAAACTTTATTTGTAACTTCTACTCTTTAAATATTACACCCTATTTCTAAAATTACTGTTTGGACCAGACATTGTTCTAACTTGTTGATGTGTTTATAGACTTTCTGTAGACAGTCCCTCGTATACCTGTCCTATTGTAAGTAGTACTGCTTTTGTTGTATATTCTCGAAAGCAGGACATAAACTGGTTCAAATTTACTGTGCTTCTGTCTCTGGTTCATCTGGCAAATAAAAGTATGCTTTTGCGTATGATTTGGACAGTTTTCTTATTAACCCTTACATTATATCAGCCTAAAAAGACGATATGACCCTGGTAATGTCCGGTTTACGTCCGTTTTGCAGAACATAATTTGGTCACTAAATGGCACATCACCCAGCTCACAGTCGCCCCCCCAAACAGAGCCTGTGCATAAAGGAGAGTTAAACCGTTAAAAAATCCAGTTTCAGGAGTTTTCTGTCTTCAAAACTTTTCTTTTAACAGGAACATTCTTGGCAGTAGAAAGTTTCCCGGAAAACATATTCAAAACAATGAGTGAAGAGGGCACAGGATGCAGAGCTGTACCTCGTTGTCAAACAGCGTTAGTGGGAAATGTTTTGGTACATCAGGGATCGTGCAAACGCTGCACAGTTTTGGGTCGCCATTATAAGGAATTGTATTCAGATCCACTGTATTCGGATCCTTTTAGGTTAAATAAGCAGCCATAATGAATGAAGCAGGTCGATACGATTAGGGGAGGGGATGATGAGGGTCGGCGATAAGCTTTCAGCTCATTTATTAAATATCGACATGAAGCACACACACAAACACGCATGGAATATTTACTAATGGTGCATGGCAGCAGGTGCTCAGTGACTGTCAGTCCTCCAGCTCTGTTTACATGGGACTTTTATGCATATGTGTGTGTGTGTGTGTGTGTGTGTGTGTGTGTGTGTGTGTGTGTGTGTGTGTGTGTGTGTCTGTGTGTGTGTGTGTGTGTGTGTGTGAGAGAGAGTGTGTGTAAGATAGAGAGAAGGGGCAAGCTATAAATACAGTATTGATCATTCAGACTTGATGCTTAAACTCACTACTTTCCTTATTTGTGAAAACTTTGTATGCAGCATCCACCTTAGCTCTTACACATATACACCTGACCTTCGACCTCCACTTCCCCCTTTTTATCTGATTTCATTCCAGGCTTAGGCTTGATTGGGCGAATTTGCAGACGCAAATTGCGTGTTTGCTCTGTACTGGAGGCTCGACAGGACCTTAAGCCTGGCTCAAGGAGGCTTATGCAGATACCATGACCTTTCTTCCATGGGGCAGATTTCCCACTAAAATTACCATTGCTGAGATGCCGTCTCTTGAGCTCCAACAGTCAGACTCCCTCCGCCAGGGTCAGGAGTCACCATGGCACAGTGCCCGCCCTGCATGCTAACCACCCAAGAACACGTGTTAGGCACCGAAGGGGCTTGCAGTGCAATGTACAGCAAAACACAAGATACTGATGAAATCCCACCTGACGAGTGCATGAAATGAACTCCGAGTGGAGCATTTTGGGGAAAGTGATTGGTCAAGGTTGATGCTGTGTGGACGCAATTCTGAAAAATGAGCTCAGAGTAGATGTGAATTTTCTTGTAAATAAGCTTTGCCACTCCAAAGTTTGTGTTATTTAAGCTTTAAACATTGGTTGACTGGGAAATATTTAAGTCATTCTGCTGAACCACTTGCTTGTCATAACTATTAATTTAATGAAACTTCATTGTTTATACACATTTATTTAAGTATTCATAATGAATATTGGTCAATCCCAGACAACTTTATTTTATTTTTATATTGTCTATCCCATTGATTGGACAATCAAATTTAACCACATGAAATCCATGCTAATAGCATTAGGAGTGGAAACCTGAGTTACAGTCTAATGATTTACCAGAAACTTGTATTTTTTAAAATAAACAAATAACTAATCATCTATTACGTTGAGACTGGCCTTCTCCGCCTTAGGTAAACTATCAACAACTACAATACAACAAATACAATAATTGTCAAACAGTTTGGACTGCACTTAGTCACTCTCGCTGACTTTCCCGCACACACTCGCATGTACGCCCAAGTTCTCACACCATTTACCAGTGGTTTATTTGGTTTTAATTCCCTCCTGCACAGGGGCAATCAAGAGGCAGCGACGGCTGTCACTCTGAGATGACCCCTAATGAATGCTGAAAGGCCATGGCATGCCGATTGTGGTGGCTTAACTCTGTGTGTGTGGGTGTGTGTGTGTGTGAGAGAGAGAGAGAGAGAGAGAGAGAGAGAGAGAGACTGTTTATTACTTCCCTCAGGGCATTATGCCAGTGTGTATTCCTGCTTCCTGCCAGTGATTCAAAGTGACAGTGTGCCAAACAAACAGGCATATGAGCTCAGGTGCTTGTGACATACAGCCATTAGCACTTACTCTGACGGACCGGAGCAGAGCAGCAAACGTCACTGTACATGGGACGAGAGTGTTACACTGATATTACACTGACATTACACTGACGTTGCACTAGTCATTAATCGAAAAGAAAAACCCAATGCTAAATCTTTGTTCTTATCTTCCATTTCCTGCAGGCAAATTTATCATTTATATTTATTACGTGAGAGACAAACCACATTACTTAAATTGTCTTGCTGTTAGATAAAGGATAAAGTAAAAGTCTTAGGCGCAGGTATTCATGCCCACTGTACATACAGAGACAGGCGTAAATCTGTTGGAAGGAATTGTGCTAGTGAATGTGTGGAAGCAGGTGAAGTTGAGATTTTCTCAACTTTGCACAAAGGCTGATCAGATTTTATGTACAGACTGTGTTTTCGCAGATACAGCCATGCCATAAGTGGAAGTCACCCAGTACACACCAAAAACACTCTGCTGGGAAATAGCTACAACATTGTATGCATATTAAAATTTAAATCAAGAACGAACATCAGTTCAGAGTAGCCTTCAAAAATGTGAAAATATGTCCAAAACACAAAACTTCACTAACACGTTTGTGTAGGTTTTTAACAGCAACTTTAGCAGACATTCATATCCAGAGAAACTTACAAATGAAGTGAGCAGTTGAAGGTTAAGGGTCTTTATTTAAGTTGTATTAAGTATTAAGTAGCAGCTCAGAACCTACCAACAACTAGCCCCAAATCTCAATTTCTCAGCCGCTACTAAACCTTACTTAGGATGAGACATAAGAGAAAGCTGTTCTTATGTTATTTTTCCCAACTTTTAAATAATACAGCAATTGTACAACACACACCATTAAAACTACCCTTACTGATGTTACTCATCCAATTAACATCCATATCAATGCCCAGACCCAGGATCACCAGGAAAACATTACCCAGAGTATCACACCCCACCAGCTTGTTGCATTTGTTGCCCCACTTCCCCATAGTCTAAAGGCATGCGTGTTAATTTGTGTCTCTAAAGTGGCCATTGGTGTGTGACAGTGAGCGTGTCTGTGTGTGTGTGCCCTTGATGGATTGGCGCCCTGTCTAATGTTGTTCCTGCCCTTGCGTCCAGAGTTGCCGGGTGGGCACCAGCTGGCCCACGGCCCCTTGTGGATTAAGCTGTAGACGATGGATGGATGGAAATATCTTATGAAAAGCAAAAGGGGTACAATAAAGTGTAGCGGAGAAAACAAACCATATCCTTGGAGTTGTTTGAAGAGGTGAGGCTTCACACTTTTGAGGAAGGATGAGACATTGAGCCGTTCTGACTGGTGTGGGAAGCTAATTTCTCCGATAAGAAGCCAGAACACTGAAACATCCAGACCTGCCCTTCCGGGCATCTCAAGGATCTACCAGACGCCCTGAAGTTACGAACCTATGAAGCTACGAAGCTGGTGTGCAGAGGTGTAGTTCTGTGACAGAGAATGTAAATAACATGGAGCAGAGCTTTGAAAGTAGGACGGGAGATTTACATTTGAGATTTGATCTTAGTGAAGAAGTTCTAACATCTCCTAAGCACAAGTATATTCACTGAGGTTAGCATAATATTTGTGGTTTTGGGGACATTTTGATTGCCTACCTGTTATCTGTGGATTTCATGGGGATTCACCTTCACTTTGGGACTGTTCTCAAAAATCTAAAACTAAACAAGCGTTAAGACGTATCTAATCACTGGAGGAAATTGGAGGAATATGGAAGGTAAAGTTGAAGGTAAGAAAACGTTCAGAACACCATCCACCATCCATCCACGTGTGCTACTTTCTAAACTGACCTCCGGTAGCATATTGAACTGTATGTGAATTACAATACTCCGTACAGTGGTGCTTGAAAGTTTGTGAACCTTCTAGATTTTTCTCTTTATGCATAAAGTCGTTAAAGACAACCCAGATAAAGAGAACAAATAACTATTGTAGGTTTTCATTTGTTTGTTGAGGAAAATGTTCCAATATTACATTACACTGAGAGGTAAAGCATGTGAACCTGTACGATCGGTAGTTAAGCTGATGAAAATTCAGGCATTTTCAAACAATGGGATGACAATCAGGTGTGAGTGGGAATCCTGTTATATTTAGAATAGGGCTCTATCAAAGCCTGTTCTTGTCACTTGTGGAACGTGTCATGGCACGCACAAAGCAGCTTTCTGACATAGCAGACATATCCAGAGTGAGTCACAACTGCTACAATCTTACAATCCAAGCCATTGTGGGTTAAGGACTTTGCTCATGGACCCTGCATTTAAGGAACTTTCTGGTTAATAGTTCAATAGTTGAACCGCTGTGTCACTACAGTGCCTGTGATAAACAAGGTGTGTGATAGTCTTTGAGGTCATATATGAACCTGGAGTTTCTGAGCAACTAAAGGCCTCTTTCACATTGGGCAATGTTAATGAGTCTGCAATAAGGAGAATTCTGAACAACAGTGGTGTGAAACAAAGGAGAAAGTCTTTTCTCCATAAAAAGTACATTGCCATGACTAAAAATGTCTTAAAATAGAATTTTTGTCATTATTTTTTACTTCATGGTTAAAAGAAGACTAAAGTTAATCTTTTTGAATGGCATAACCTAAATTCAGTAAAAATGTTGAAGCAGTTCACATGAGAAAACATGACATCATCCCAGAGTTAAAGCACTTTTGTGTGGAGAAACAGGAAAATATATGGAAACTATTTTTTTTTCTGTAAAAGGGCATCATAACAGAACAATGAGAGGCAAACATTTGTGAAGTTTTCAGTTTTTCATAGTTTTAAGTAATATTGCTTCATTATTGTCAGTATATGGAATCAAGTCTAATATGTTAGTTTGATTTGTTTAATTAAGTACTCTTTGTTTACTTTTAGGACTTCTTGTGAACGCTAAATTAGCCAAGTGTGCCTGACTAGTTTCAACTTAAGCTTGTGACTGTCACAAATAGTCATTGGTTGCATGACTGTTAGTACTAGTCGACTAGTACAAATATTATGTCCTTATGTTTAATAGAGATACATGATATTTAAATTAAAAGTGCAGCTTCAGTGCTTCCTTAAGCGATATATAAATGCGCCAAATAACACCACAGTACAGTGCTTAATTTGAGTCGAATCCTGCCGGAACAAGATCCAAGATCCTCTAATAAACAAATTTGAATTAAATTGTACATCTGTGTGTAACCTCCTTTCCAAACACCCAGACGAGCTTTGGAAGCAGCATAAAAAAAGCAGCATAAACAGATCATTAATCTGTTTTTAACGCTTCTGTATTAAGATAAGATAATCCTATATTAGTCCCATTCTGGGGGCATTTACATTAATATTACATGTTGCAATTTGAGCACTTTTGTGTTTGTTTGGTTTGGGAGCTTTTCACTCAATGTCCATCTAAACACAGGCTCCCTAATCTGATATTTGACAAATTTTGATGTTCAATTACGTAGTTCATATTACTGTAGAACTGGACTTATCTTTTCTGAAGTATTTTCAGACTACTGAATTAGATTTTTTTTTTTTTTTTTTTTTACAACTAGTCGACCTCAACATCCCATTGAGACTGAGACTAGTTGACTAGACTATGCAACACCTAATAGGTGCCAAATGGGACATTAAATACTGTAATAAACAAATAAAAGAAATCTGATAATGTTTTAGGTCATATGAACATAGAGAAGTCTAAAGGGTTTACAAACTCCCAAGCACCAGTGTAAGTTATTGCTAGAGTTTGGGAAGTGATGTTTGACTTTAAACACCTCTGATTATGATCGCTTAAAGGAAACATTATACCAATTTGGGGCTGTAACTGAACAATTAATGAAGGCTTTCTTTCAAAATGTGTGTATGGCATAAAGACCTATTGATTAATCTGTTTGACCTGTTGTACATTACATTCTCAGTACAGGTTCATGCGTTCTGCCTTTCCGTAGACGTCATAGTACATAAAGGGTTCATTTCCAGCACTCCAGGATCCTACATGGATTACGTCCTGCACACCTACTTACATGTTGTTAAGGAATGTGTGAAGCTCACGTCTCCTTCAGACTCTGCTTCCCTAGCTCAGTACAGCATCTGGATAAGAGGCGTATAAACACACATGGAGGGTTAAAACAGGGAGAGGGGTGTGAAGTGATGGCATGGTGCTGGGCATCCTGTTAGAAGGGGCTAAAACGGTTCATTCAGCAGGATGTGGGGTCAGTGCAGAGTTTTATGACCCCCCTGGGATGAGGTGTTCATGTTGGGTGGATACGTTAAAGCACAAATCGAGAGACTTGACCGACGTCCAAGGATAGATGCCGAATAAAACACGTCAGGCAACTGGCAACCGAATGAGCCTGAATCACCCCGATATGTGTGTTGGTGCCAGGTAAGGGAAGAGAATGAGTTGTCTTAATTTGGATGCGAGTACCACACGCACACTAACACAAAACTGTCCAGTCCATGGTAATCCTTTAGTAATCTATGAATCCAGGGTTTAATAGGGTGCCAGGAACAACAGGCTAAGCCTTGCTTCCTAAAATGACCTGGTTCTGTCTATTTGTACGTCTGGGTCTGACAGAGTGGGAGTCGACGCGATGCTGTGTGTATACGTGTGTGCATACACTCCCTAAGACTCTCTCCTTCCTAAAACGATTATGTGTCAGCAATCGTCCCAATTTGGTTTTTGGTTTCACAGATGGTGAACTCATCGCACCCATCTGAGGAATTATGCAGGCAGTAAAGCAGCTCTCGGCCGACAGCGTGGAGTGGTGCGCTGGGGCTTACGCCTGCCAGTCATATGATAAGTCAGCCCTGACCAGTTCAAAGCTGATTCAGCAAGGGGCTGATTGCTGGCAGCTAATCATTTTAGCAACACCTATGAGCACAGGCACTTTGCAGAGTGAAAGCGTGAGGGAGTTGTGCTTTTCACTCCTTCTCCTTTTTCCCATTTTCTCTCTCTCACTCTCTCTGTCTGCCTGTTTCTCTCGGTCTGCCTCTCTCTCTCTATCTCTCTCTCTCTCTCTCTCTCTCTCTCTCTCTCTCTGCCCCCCTCTCTTTCTGCCCCCTTGTTCTTTCTCTCTCTCTCTCTCTCTCTCTCTCCATCTCTCTCGCTCTCTCTCTCTCTGTTTCTTTCTCTCTTAGTCTAAGCGTTAAGGGAA
>JAYJMA010000021.1:1869289-1879375 GCA_036873895.1 Parotocinclus cabessadecuia
CTCTCTCTCTCTCTCTCTCTCTCTCTCTCTCTCTCTCTCTCTCTCTCTCTCTCTCTCTCTCTCTCTCTCTCCTCTGCCTCTTACCACTGGCCTTCCTGGAGTGAACTCGGAGTGAACTTGCCCATGTCGTTTATATATTTCAGGTCTTCAGCTTTTTCTTCACAAGAATTTTTATTCAGTCGAGCTCTGTGTTGTTCTGCAGCTGCTGCCATAATAGGTGAGACGCACAAGGTTACCTTTTTGAACCATTCCATCATTAGAAAGCCTGACATGTTTCCCCGAGTATGGATAGGAATTTGAGATCTTTATTAGTACGATGTGAGAAAGATTAATGAAGCAAATATTTTTCCACCATAGAAACTATTTAATGTGGCAAAATTAATGTAATGGCTATTTTTGATCTCTGAATAGCCTCAAATTTAAAAACAAATTGCATTTGAATGGCAGAACAGGTTCAGGCCGTTCTGATCAATTTTAGTTCTATTGATATTCTTATTGAAAGGTTTGTTAAAAAGAACTGGGAACTTAAACACGACGTTTCTGCAAATCTTAGTGCCACGAACAAGTCTGTTAAGACATGCCCTTCATTAGGAAAATACATAGATGATGTTATTATTTCTAAAATGTTTAAGTATTTAGGCATTAAATCTAGAACTCCTTCAGACTAGAAAAATTATCCTAGTTATTTGCTCTAGACTCTTTCTTAAACTTGTATAAGTTGAAGCAACTGCACAATACAAATCAATTAATGTATAGAATGCCTGTAGAATACAGTGCAGATTTTCTCAGGGTCTGGAACAGAATTATTCACTTTAAATAATTCCTTCTTGGAAAAATAAATAATTATTAAAATACTAATCTTTTTTTTTTTTAAAACATTTTTTTCAGCAAGCCTTCTGAATCGATTTTACAACAAAAACCAAAGTGCAACTGTATTTTTTCAAGCTACACCCAACTGCATGAGCATTCAGGTCATCCTATTTATGTCTCTTCTAATCATACATATACTTGGGGGGGAAACTCACTAGAGGGACTGGATGTTTGCGTTCTGATTTTCAAAACTGCTAGGTTTAGCTAATTTTACAAATTAGTGTCTGTACCTTTCAGGCATGCGCTGTATCTGATTGTAACATTTATATTGTGTAAGCACAAAACAGATTTGCCCATTAAGTATTTAAAATCTCCTGTTTAAAAAAACCTGTTACCCCATATGCTGTACATCCCAGTGATCGACATAGTGAATTTAACAGACGTAAACGTTAGGTGGAGCACAGCAGGCCTTTCACAAGCACACTGTCATTTTTATCTGTTTTATCTAAATCAGCATCTCTGATGGCTGCATTATAATGAAAATGGCATAGCTAACATCTTTACATATTGCATTTACTTCAGAACATGCTGTGAAACCCCATCTAGCACCTCGGTGGTGATAAGAATCCGTGCAAGGGAGCCTCGGCACAGTAGCTTGCTACTTTTTTTTTTCCTTTTCCTTTTAGCCCCGAGCACAATTCCACAAGTACAGAGACTAGAAAGTTTGGCAATTATATATTTATTTACATCTTTAAGCAGCCTGTTTAAAAAGAAAAGCCAAAGCACAAGAGTATTTCGAAAGCTTTCAAGTGACGAGCTCTGCATAGCTCTCGTATTTCCGAGATGGGAAGCTGTGCAGATTTCTGTAGGCAATTGTTTCAGGTAAGAGGAACTTTCAAGCTCAGCAAAGACTACCCAGGGAGCTATTAGAAAAAGAGAACAGGGTGCCAAGATGTTTTAAAATGTTGATGGATCCCACAGAACAAACACTTCAAGTATCACAAAGCTACTGGCACTACACTCAAACTACAGAGGAAAGAGGAAAGATAAAAATGGTTTTGTTTTGAGTCGCTAGAACCCAATCATCAGTTATTGTGCCATCTGGAACATATGGTAGACTGTTAAGCATTGCAGTGTGTTTAGTGTTGTGCGATATATTGCTGTTTAAATAGGAAACAACATTCAAGGTGTCCTACTTTGGGTTGCGATGCTGTAATGTTGCGACTAATTAAAGCTGCTATACTACAGTCGTTGCATTGCGTTTAATACTCCGTAGAATTTCCCAGAACCGCTCTTGTTTTGAGATCATATGCTCTCCTTCCTATTGCCTGCAACACTATCATAAACGTAGCAACAGGGCCTTAGGTAAGAACTTTAATCTAGGCCATAAAATCCATGGAGGAAGAGCAGGACAAAAGTGGGAACATTTAGGCTGTTGCACTGAAATGTCATGCTAGCAGAGTCAGTATGCACTGATAGTAGCAGGGTAGCTCCAGTCTTACCTGTAAACATTTGAACATTTAGGACATCGCATTGCAGCCGAAGAAAGTAACCAAAATTTCATCTACTGAAGGTTTGATAAAATAGAGAGAACATTTTAGATAAATGTCAGGCTTGACCAGAGAGTGTAGACGATCGTATCGTGAGATAGTATACAAACTGAGCTTAGATAACAAAGACTAGGAAATCCACTTCAGGACTTAAACAGCAGAGGATGTGATTAAGAAAAAGAGGGACTGGTGAGAAAAAAATCCATACAGGATACCCAGCTGTGCAGGGCTGGGCAAGGAAGCAAGAGCATGAGAAAGTACAGAAATGCACACGTTGGTCTACAATTGATTATCAGCAAAGCTTTTGCCATGTTGAGTCATCTCCTTAATCACTGTTCATGTGAGGTTTCCATACCAAATTTCCCTTTTTATTATGTGTCATGCAAAAAAACCTCTACAAGTCTGTTTTATACATTCTGAACATAGGCACTGGCTCCTATAAGCCTAAAGCTTTGTGACATTGTTTATGTCTTTGCGATTCGGTTTATTTAATAAGTTGAGACTTTTTTTGTGCAGGTTACTCAAGCTGTAAATGGTATTTGTAAATGTTTGTACCTGTACTATTGTAAGTAGTACTTTTTTTTTGTCTCCCTACTACTTGTATATTCTCTATCACGTATAACTATATATAAGCTGGATCACATTCACTCGTTGAGTCTCTGTTTCATCTGGCTGAGCTTCCATGGTGTTTCTAAAACTCTGTATCAATGCATTTTTGGCTTCTGTCAAACAAGTATCAGGTCCATCATACCATATTTTCAAGTGTTTCGGCTTTCCCCTACACGGAATCGTAACAGTGAATCAATGAATTTTCTGTACTTATTTTCAGTTTTCTTGAATTTATTGATTTTTTTGTCAAGATCAATGCAAGTTCAATGCATCTGTCTGACATATTTTAAACTGAACATGTTTCCATGTTTTCACATTTATTTATACAAATGTATATAATTGATGTTGTTGCTATATTCAGTTGACTTTATGTAGCAACTACTGATTATGTTTGAGAGAAGGGAAACAACATCATCATCATCATCATCATCATCATCATCATTTGCTGCCAAAAGTTTTGTTGCTTTACGTTGCTTATATCATAATCAATAATACTTTTAGGCTATATATAATTTATTTATCTATTTTTACAAGATATATGTTTGGATAAGAATTATATAGAATTCAAATATTATATCACTCCCAGTTTCTTTCTGTGTGGAGTCTGCATGTCCTTACTCTTGGTGCTCTG
The DNA here is from genome assembly GCA_036873895.1 of Parotocinclus cabessadecuia. Taxonomy (NCBI): domain Eukaryota; kingdom Metazoa; phylum Chordata; class Actinopteri; order Siluriformes; family Loricariidae; genus Parotocinclus; species Parotocinclus cabessadecuia. The sequence goes on from JAYJMA010000021.1 coordinate 1,872,890, forward strand.
GTTTCCTCCCACGGTCCAAAGACATGCTTGTTACTAAAAGTATTTTTCTTGACTCGGACTCGGCTCTAGCAGTCTGCATTACAGCACTACCTTAAAGTCTACCTAACAGCCAAGTCTACCGGTCTGGCCTGCTGTAATTTGATATTGTCCAGGTGTGCAGCAAGATGAAAGGCGTATTTGAGTAATTTTACGTTGTGTGATTGTTTACTGGCATTTCTGCTTTCTACTTGTCCTATTTATTCAGATTTGGTCTGTTCTTCAAGCTAAGGTGGGAGAAACTTGTTAAAAATGTCAAAATCCACTGGCTTTTTTGCTATAAGATATATCGCAAGCAGAACAAGCTCAGGAAAATATCAGACGTTTATTAACAGTTATGGCAAGGGAACACATATTGTGCTCTTAACCCATATTTGATGCCATGTTCCCAGTTCAGTCTGAGCTAGACTAGCCTCAAGAGTTGCTAAATAGGTTTCTCCGTAGCAATGTAGCAACGTGTGCTCTCCAATATGCAAAAAATAGTTTTAGAGGTCATATATTACCTCTAGCATCCTCACAGACCTATATGTCTGCTCAAACCAACGAAATGACAGAGGACTTTATGACCCCCTTTTTGCATATCTATCATAGGCAATTTGCAGCTCTAACGGTGTCCTGGGCAATGCCAGGGAGAGGAAAAAAGCCAATCTACAAAGGTGTCAAGGACGTACTTTGAAACGAGACAAGCGCACTCCCACTCCCCTTATCCATTTTGTTTCATCAATATTGAGGGCTGTTTTACTCATACTTGATATGAACTGAACGTAGGCGCTGACTTCTGTATGCCTGAAGCTTCGTATCATTGCTCGCCCTTGGTGTGGAAAGGTCAGGCCAAGTTGTTTCGGATAGCAAGTATGTTACCAGTGATGTGTTGTTTGGGCTGACAGTGTTAACAGAACAAGTGGGCCATTGTCACCTGTGCTTGTGATGGATTTAGTTCTCTTGGCAGCATTCCTTAGAAAAGAACCACGTGGACCGCCCTTGCCATCCAACTTCAAACCTGGATGCATGGCATCATCTAGCTCGACAGGTGAATACATTTATCCCCATCAGTTGGTTGGAATCGTGGATGCTTAGAGTAACAGTAGTGACAGTTCTCAATACAGGGACGCTTTTTTTAATCTATGGAGAGATGGCGAAGGCAGGTGCCAAAATCCCACCATCAGCACTAAGTGGCTGATATTTAGCATCCACCTGTGCCATCCATCCACAATCTCGGGAGCCTGTTATTACTGTGACTTATTTCGCTTTGATCTTGGAGGATGATCGTATGCAAAAGCTATCTGAAAAGGAGACCGTACGCTGGTGGAGCAAAGTGGTTTTAATTCCTCTCCTTTAGACAGCTCGGGCTCATATACCGAGTCTTATAAAAGAAGTGAATTTCTTAGAATTTCCACCTGAAATGAGGCAAGCGTGGACAATGGGGAAAGTTTTGAAGATTTTCTTGTGCACTTCAGAGAGCAAGAGAAAGAAAAGCAGCTCATCGCTAAAGGGCCGTTTCATCAAATCCAGCCCGCGCATATGAAATAAAATGCCTTTATTAGGATCTGTGCTTCCAGAGAAAATATCAGGCTTTGTACAATGGTGAAGGTCCACTCGTGACCTTTCTTTGGTTTTAATCATTGCAACTCTTGACAGCTTAATAAGTTGAAGGTGCTGGAACGCAGCCTAACTTAATAAGGCCCCAGAGCCCAAGCCTTGGCTACCTATGATTGCTCCCATAAGTCTTTGCACATCTGGTGCCATGTCCTTGGGAGAGAGATATTTTCCATAACTTTCCGTATGCTCCCTAAGACCTACGGCCAGCCCTGGCTTTATTGGTATTCGAATGATACAGTGCACTTTGCGGCACCGTGGCAGGACCCATCCGCCTAGTGTCACACATTTATTATGCAGGGCTTCTGTGACTTCGCCGTCTTCCCTCTCCTATATTTAGCTCATTAAATATTACGGTAATTTATAGGTGTACTTTGTAAATCACAAAGTCATGTGTAATTTATCTTCACGAGGTGTATTGTTACACTGGGTATGTGCATGCCATATTTTTTTGCTTTATTGCTATACATGAATACGCCTTGCTTTTATGACACAGCTAAGCTATGTAATATCATAAGTAATAAAGGCATGGTTTTAAAGTGGTACTATGGATGTGTAGTGCTGGTACACATTCCTAGTACCCAGCTTTACCTTAATTTTTTGCGGTATAGATTCAGTAAGGTGTTGGAAGCAGTTGGATCCCAGTTTGTGATCCATGTTGACGTGATAAAATCACGCAGTTGCTGTATATTTGTCGGCTGCACATCCATGATGTGAATATCCCAAAGGTGCTCTATTGGATTGTGATCTGGTGACTGTAGAGGTCATTTGCATTCACTGTCATATTCAAGAAACCAGCTTGAGACGATTTGAGCTTTGCAACATGGAGAATGTGAACTTCACTGATCGTAAAGGGATGAACATGGTCAGCAGCAATAATCAGGTAGTCTGGTAGTTCGACAATGCACAGTTGGTGTGAAGGGACCCAAAGTGTGATTGAAAATATCAAACTTCTGATGCCACCATCCGAATGTTAGAGCAGAAATTGAGACTTATCAGACCAGACAATGTTGTTGTTGTTTTTTTTTTTTTTTTTTTTTACTGAATTTTAATTTCTTCCTTGGTTGCCAGTTCTTAGATGACAGTAGGGACCCGGTGTGATCTTCTGCGGATGTAGCCCATCTGCTTTAAGGTTTGACATGTTATCCATTCAGAGATTTTCTGCTGCATACTTCGGTTGTTTATTGCTTATTTGAGCTACTTGTTGCTTTTCTCTGAGCTTGAACCAGTCTGGCCATTTTCCTCTGATTTCTGGTATCAACAAGTAATTGTCTCCCACAGAACGGCCACTCACTGGGTAATCTATTTTAGCCCATTCTCTATAGACCCTAAAGATCTATTGTGTGTGACCATCCCAGTAGATCTTCTACAATACTAAAACTAGCCTGTCTAACACCAAGACACATTCAAAGTAATTTCCCTTCTTCTCCATTCTTGTGCTTGTTTTGAACGTCAGCTGTCCAAATTGACCATGTCTACATGCCTAAATGCATAGAGTTTCTGCAATGTGAGTAGCTGATTCGATATTTGCGCTAACGAGCAGTTGAGCTGGTGTACCTAATAAAGTGGCCAGTGAGTGTATAGGATCACACAGGCTGTGTAGTAAGACATCAAATAGATCACAGTGGCATAAAAGTGACTTGGTGGCTATTTGGAACACTATGAAAATGGCTTTCTACTTGAATGAATGCTGTACTTTAGTATAGCAAGTGTTTAATCAGAAAACACATTATATTTATTATGAAAGCTTTCAAACGTTTGGCATAAAATATAAGCTTATTAAGAGAATGTCCACTGGCATCTATTGTATATGATAAATTGCCAACTAGTGCATTATTCATTACACACCCATTTAAGGCAACTCTCTATGGCCCTCTAAGCCATTTTATATGATGTACACGCTAACCTCTCAATCCTCTCTTAGCCTCACAAGTTTTAACCACAGGTAAGGGCCAGCACCCGATCGATAGCTCTCCGCTTGTTTTGCCAGCACTTTGCGTGAGACATAATTGGATTGACACTGACAGAGAAACAATGGCAGGCCTCTTTTCTAAACGTACTGCGTTCTGGCAGGCGGCTCAGGCCTGACACCTGACCCTGTGTTTAGAGACAGAGGCCCCAATGCACAGGAGGATTTTACTGACCACAGCCTCGATTTTCTGTCATCCTGGCTTGTAGAGCCCTGTTCTTGGCAGGCAATCCCAGCCGAGGAAAGAGGGAAGAGCTGGGTTGGTGGAGGGGAAAAACAGGCCTGGAAGGAAGATCATCATTTTCCCCCTCATTTCCTCCATGCGGTGGGCTGGAAGGTGGGGGGCTGGGGGGGTTGGGGGGTTCACACCTGAGAGAAGCACCGAAAAGATGCTTGAAAGACTGCAGCAGTCTTGTACATACAAGCACCGACATGTATTTGCTTTGCTTTTAGGATTTTTATTTAGAGTTCTGCTAAGCAGGCACATTTACACCATTGAAGCATGTACAGTTGACTCCATAGTTACAGGCACACATTAAAAATATATGTGTTAAAAAGATAAGTGATGAGGATTATGAAAATTGTTTTTGTGATTAATTTGGTTTTTATATCCAATTAATTTCCATTTGCTTTAACAAGGTAGTATCAATTATGGCATAATATTATAGGAAATCAAATCTCTCTTTGAAGTGTGAACATAGCAGCCGTAAATAGCTGGTCAAATTAGAAAACAAATTAGCATTTGTATTTTACTACCTTAAATATTATTTATGATATATTTTTTATGTCAGACTATAAGATATAGTTTACATTAAAAAAAAATTTGGATTATTTTGATTTACTTTCTATTAACTACGTGCATATAGGAATTATGTTATGGTTTGTTTTGAACATATTTAGTACATGGACACAAGCAGAAAAATTGAAAAGTTAGTTCTCTGCTATACCTAGAAGTGCTAAATAAAGGTCATTTGGCTGTGACTTCCTACAAGTAGCATCGTTCAGCGTAGATTTAACTACTTCAAAGTTTAAGGATTTTAAAGAAGATACTGCATTCCCTCTTGGTTGTGTGCAGTCAGATAGACATGTTTATTTATTATTTATTATATATTATTTATTATATATTTATTATTATGTTTATTTAGGTTTATATTCTATTGTGAGTTTTTATTTTGGTTCTACTGTGTGTGGTTGTCAATGTGTGCTTGTAACTTATTCAGATTCAGTGTAATTAAATTAAAACGCTCAATGACCATTTCAATCAAAGACCTGATTCACAGAACATAATGCAGTTGTTAAATGGAACATGCCTTAATAAATAATTGTCTTACAGGCCACTCCACCCTGGGATTGAACCCGGGGCCTTCGAGATTCAAGAATATTACATAAATAAATTTGCTCTGAAAATGCTCTGGACATGATTACCAGTCTATCACAGGGTCAAGTAGAGACCAGTGATGCAGATAAATCACCTGGCTGGCCTAACCTCCCTCAGACCCAGCCAATTGTGTTGGCATTTGATGCCTGAAGTTTGCCACTGTGATGGTGTCACAATTTAGCTAAAATAATTAGACTAAATGAACTAAACTAATGTAAATTAGACTGCTCTGGACCAGAACGTCCAGGGTTTAAATCCCGCCTCTTCTTAACTTCCACTGTTGGGTCTTTTAGCAATAGCTTGTACTGTAAGAATCAGTTGTAAGTTGTTTTGGCTAAGGCACCTGCTAAATACCTAAATGTAAATTACTCTGCCTACAAAAATGAGAGGATATTGTTTTATGGGCTATTTATTGTATATTAGTGGTTAACTGAATCCCAAAGCAATTTATTAAATCGTAAGCAAACAATCAACAATATTTTCCACATTAAAATCAAGTTTTTCATTTCAGCACATAAAAGCCTTAAAATACAAGCTCACTAATGCGTTTTAAAGGCTACTTAATTGTATACCGTGCAGTACTAGCTCGAGCTCCGTTTAGACTGTGACCCGGACATCTTCAATAGCAGAACCCTGAGGCCTCTATCTCTCTCTCCATGTGTCTCTCGCTGTCTGATCTTCATATATCCGACCTTAAATAGAAATGGTTCTATGATTAGACCTTCAGCGGGGACAATCACGCTTCTCTTTGCTCCACTTCACCATTTGATCTCTCTGGGGCCAAGAAGCAGCTCGGTCAAACCTCCTTTTTTTCAGATTCCGCAGGAGACGGTTTAATAATGACTTTTATTTAGCTCATACCCGAATCCCTGACATCTTTATATATCACTTCTTCCCACTCTGATTGGCTGGTCTTTAGGAGTATGAGGATATCATGTAGGAAATACAGGGGAGGAATCTTGGGTTTTAAAGAATGGGGAAATAAGACCTGCCTCTGTCCATATAAAGCAAATTTAAATGTAAATCATCCTTTTAGGATTTTAGATAAAAGGAGCTGGTTCTTTCTTTTGTGACAAAAGGATTGATAAGCAAGGCCAGGGGAGAGCACAGGCAGCCTATGAAGTCCTCTGTTTTAGTATTTCTTTTCTTTATCTTTTTTTAATATAGTATTTTTGGTTATAAATTACAAGATCTAGTATTGTTATTTCATAACAACAGGGAGTGGAGAATTGTTTGAAAAGCACATAATAGGTGGAAAAGTGGTGCATGTGGTTAGTGTGCTCGCTTTACAGTTCCCTGTTTGATCCTGAACCCTGTTTGAGTTTTTCTCCAGGTACACCAGTTGCCTCCTACATTCCGAATGCATGCATTAGGATAATAGCTTTCTCTAAATTGGTCCTAAGTGAGAATGAGTGTGTGTGTGTGTGTGTGTGGGAGAGAGAGAGAGAGAGAGAGAGAGAGAGAGAGAGAGAGAGAGAGAGAGAGAGAGAGAGAGAGAGAGAGAGAG
>JAYJMA010000021.1:1888373-1902334 GCA_036873895.1 Parotocinclus cabessadecuia
TGTGTGTGTGTGTGTGTGTGTGTGTGTGTGTGTGTGTGTGTGTGTGTGTGTGTGTGTGTGTGTGTGTGTGTGTTATGCAGGTGTCAGTTTTGAATGATCTGTTTTGTATAAAAACAATAACTGCATATTGATGGAGTTATTTACTTCTTGTGTGTATTTTGCAGTCAGACCTTTATACCTGTGTCTTGTATCCTATATAATATGTCCTGAATGTTACACAGCCACAATGCCAATTGTCCTGTTGGGTCAAATTCCTCCTCCTGAAGAGTCTTATTTGTCTCTCTCTTTCTCCCTGTATGGTTTGTGAGTAAGACGCATTGCATATGCCAGTCCCCATGGCAGCACATCTCACCTCCAGGGCTGAGATATTGATTATATACAAGAGGCTTCTAATTTCTGTTTCACCACTACACATTTTCCCCAGTGTCCAGAGCTGGCTTGGACTGCCTCGTAAAATATATGTGTTTTGGTCATGAGTAAATCACTTTTATTTAATTTAATATTCAGAGGAAAAAGTTTTGCCAAACGTCAAGGTTGGGCCGTTGTATACATCTTAATGTTATGTGCTTGACCTTTTTCAGGCTGCTTCACCCAGAGATGTCTGATGTCTTTATTTTGCCCTTCTCAGTACCCATTCTCTGTTCTCTTCTTCCCAGAACTAAGAGAATGCCAATTTCCTGCTCCTCACAATACAAGCTACTCTCCTTGTACAGTAAAAGAATCCCTCTGACATTTTACCAAGGCCAAAGTGTGCTCGTATAGACCTGCACTTAAGGCTGGGGGATTTAGAAGCCCATGTGCTGATGCTTTTCACAGAACAATAAGCACTCATACTGAAAAGGTTGATGGCAAATTTTGGAAATATGTACTACAGGGAAAACCCTCTGGGTCCTGATGGTCATGTTACTGTACATATGTAACTATCATGCATGTCATCTCTCCAGCATTTTCATCCACAACTTATTTCTTTCACTATATGTTCTCTAAAATGTTATCTACTGGAAATGTTTTCAACCTCTCTGGACAAAGCCTAATAACTTCACCTCTATCAAGGCAGCTGGACCCAGTTCACAAAGCGTTCTCTGCACATGATCATCTGCTTCTCTTACATCATCAGCTTTCCACTCTGATTTAGTCCATGGCAGCATCTTGGTTCCTGCTATTGCTTCTCCACGCAAACCCTTGTAGGTGGTTTTAGTTATTTACTCTGGACCTGTAGACATTTGACTGTGACAGCCAGCTGATCGACTCTGACATTGAAGGGAACTTCACTGAATGCAGCACATGGGAGGAATATGGGAGGAAACCAGGGTAACAGGAGAAAACCCATGCAAAAATAGGGATATTATACAAGCTCAACACAGGCAGCAGTCAAGCCAGGATTTTATCTGGGGGTTTTTGTAGCTCTGTAGCTAACGACTGCCACTGTTCTGCCCTTGGACTATTTCCCATAGAAGTAATTAAAATAGACTCCTGCTTTTCAAATATGCACTATCTGGACCAGTTCAGAAAAATGCTGAATTCAGGCAATAACAGAACATAAATGTGGCTAAACACTAAGCTGTCTTAACCTGCTATTTTTAAGTCCCCTCCTTTGTGGTCGCAGGTTTTCCACCAGACGGACTGGATGTCAGTAGGTTACACAGTTGTGAAACAAAGGCATCTGGAAGATTTCAGTTATGGTCTATGATTGACTGGTCTGTAAATACCTGTTGTTGTCATTTATGGCAGGTCTAAGCAGAACTCCAAAAAAATGTATTGTCAAGATGTTTCTGTTTACAAGCTGAAACATCTTCCCCGTTTGAATACTGGCCTTAGTACTTTGACCTGTGCAAAACAAAACTGTTTACCCCAATGCAATTTCTTTTTTTCGCTCCTGTTATATTTTCTTTATCCTTTTCTTTGGCAGGTGCTTCTTTCTGGCATTCACTAGGGGCTTGCCCTGGTTTTAAGAGCAAGGTTCTGAAACAACTGGAAGAGTGGACTGAGACAGTCTGCTATGATTTGCCATTAGAGTGACACACTTAACATTCATTTTACATACGTATTTTTGTATGTATAATTTTCAGTCAGATTTTAAGCCTTTATCGATTATAGTACATGGATTGGCTGTTAGTCTACCACTAGTTACAATGCCAATAGTCCCTTTGGGTCAAATACCTCCTCCTAAAGAGGCTTATTCGTCTCTCTCTTTCTCCCTGTATGGTTTGTGAGTAAGATACATTGCATATGCCAATCCCCATGGCAGCACATCTCACCTCCAGGGCTGAGATATTGATTATATACAAGAGGTTTCTAATTTCTCACTTTCACCACTACACATTTTCCACAGTGTCCAGAAGTGGTACACTACAAGACTTTAGGTCTTTAGTTTTGATTTGGTAGAATGTATGTTTTAGAGGTCATGCATTGAGTAAATCATAAATATCTGTTTAATCTGTGAAGAAACTTTTGCCAAATGTCAAGGCTGGTCCGAAATTCTCTATACTCTTCTTTCAAGAACTTAAAGAATACCAAGGTCTTTCTCCTACAGTAAAAGAATCCCTCTTACCAAGGCCAAACTTTGTTCGACCAGCAACCGTGTTGGGAGTGGCAGAACATGCACCGATGTTCCACAATACACCAAATACACAATAAACAGTATACACAATACACCAAATGTCTCCCCAATTATATATATATATATATATATATGACAAAAAATTGTCTTTTAACTCAAGCACCTAAACAGTCAATTCTTTAGTTTGGACTAGAGAATGGGTATAACTTAGTTAATGTGTTCAGAGAATGTTTGTGTTAGTTACTCATGTTTGTGTTAATGACTTTCCACTACATCTGTGTAACAAGAAATACATGGTGTTTGTAAGTGCATGTGTCTGTCCATTTGTAAATAGCAGTCCTTTGTCCCTCACTATCTGTATATTCTGTCAATATTATATAAACTGGTTCACATTCACAATTCTGTATTTCATCTGGCTGATCTTCTGTGTTGTTTCTCATACTGTCTATCAATGCATTTTGGCTCATGTAAACAAAATAATTAAGTCTGTCCGTCGGACTATCCTCTTAATTGTTAAGGGTTTCCACTATACAGGATAGTAAAAATACGTTACTGTATTTTGTATAATTATTGGTAGAGTCTTCTTGATCTGTTCTCCTCTTCTTAATGGCACATCGGACAGTGTAAATTGAAAACTGTAAGTATTAAGATTTTACAAGTTTTAAAATGTAATATAAAAACATTACCACAGGGTACAAGGCAAGCGCCAACTCTAGATAGGGGGCTGATTCATTTCAGGGCAGATGTACAAACTCATACAGAAACACTTTAGAGATGCCAGTTGACATAATGCATGGCATTGCCAAAACATGTATATGGCAGGAAGCAGGAGTAGACAGAGGAAACCAACGCAGATATTTGGAGAACATGCAAATGTTACACATGCAGCATCAGTGCAGGAACTTGATGATTGTTGTGGCTTGTTGTTGAACTGGAGCCTATTATCCAGACCATCTAAAAAAAATCATAAACTTCACTAAACACTAGGCTGTCTTAACCTGCTTTTTGAAGTCACCTCCTGTGTGGTCGCAGGTTTTTCACCAGATAGATTGCACATCAGTAGGTTACACGTACACGGTTGTGAAACAAAGGCATCTGGAAGCTTTCAGTTATTATCTATGATTGACTGGTCTGTAAATACCTGGTTTTGTCATTTCCAAGCAGAAATGTGGAACTGCTTTTTACAACTTTCCAAAAAAAAAAAGTCTTGTCAAGATGTTGCTCTTTGCAAGCTGTCAAATCTTCCCAATTTGAATACTGTTTTTAGTACTTAGACCTATGCAAAAAAAACAAAAAACATTTAATCAATGCAGTTTCTTTTCTCCGCCCCTGTTTTATTTTCTTTATCCTTTTCCTGTCCTTTTCTTTGGCAGGTTCTTTTTCTGGCATTCACTAGGGGCTTGCCCTGGTTTTAGTAGCGAGGTTCTGGCGCAACTGGGAGAGTGGGCTGAGCCAGTCTGTCATGGAAGTGACACACTTAACGTCCCGACTATTTCAGCTCCTGTGACACACAGATTCATTCCAGACCAAAGCCGAATAAACAAAGAATATCACAAAATAAAAGCAAAGCATCTTGACAGAAGAGACATGGTTGCTCACATGGTTCCTATAAGTATATATAGAAGCATACAAAACAACATTTGAATCAGGGGAGGTCCATTTTTATCTCTATTTACAGTAGTTTTTTCAGCTATATGGTTTGGACTGTGTTCAATGTTTTGATGTATCGTAGCATTCATATGTTTGGAAAAGTTAGCAGCTGTCGTTCATTTTTAGACAGTTTGCCTGTTTCATTGTTATCATTAAACACATTTTATTTCAAACAACCTTTATAGTGATCAAGATACACTCAGTGATCACTTTAGCTACACCTCTACTTACAGTATCATAACATAGAAAACCTTTACAATTTGAATGCAAACCTATAACGTCATCCTCAAATGCTGTATATTCGAATTCTTTTATTTTTATTTTATGAATTCTTTTTTATACCTGCTTAATCCAATTTTGGTCAAATTGTGGCAATCGGCACTAGACACAGTGCCAACCCAGCACAGGGTGCAGGCATTCACAATCACTCATTGTGGGACCTGTTTAGAGAAACCAATTAACCTTCACAGGCACAGGGAGAACAACTAAACTCTACCCATGGAGAATACATGCAGGGATCAAAGCCAGGATCTCTCGAGGTGTGAGATATTAACCACTAACAGCACCATGCTGCCCACATGACGTAAACTTACTGGAAGAAATCATAATGGGTTTCTAATAGAACTGGAGTAAGATTAACAGTGTTGTTTTGTATTCATCTATATATACTTATAGGAACAATGTAAGATGGTAAATTGCTTTATAGCTGTTTTTATTGCTATATTTTGTTTTATGTCTTTGTTAAACAACTGTTTGTGTATTTCTGTTGTACTTTTATGTGGTTATACAGGGCTGTTTACTGTTGCAGGATTTTGATTTGAGTAAGTTCTTTAAGTTTGGTGTCACTACTGGTTACCTAGTAAACAGGACACGAGGGGCACATAGGTGGTATAATGGCCCAATATGTTAGCCCAACATCGCAGGGACCCTTTTGCACTAGTTTTAATTTAGTACCATTTTTGCTACCCCATAATCATTGGTTTATAGAGAACTTTAATCTGTCAAGAAGTGCTCAACAGGGCTGTCTACTGCCGTTATTCACCATCCAGTGTCCTTCTGTCTGATTTAAGACTTTCTGTCTGATTTAAGACTTGCATGTTTCTTAAGAAAGCTGTTATTTTTCATTCATTCATTTTATTATCCACTTAATCCTTGATTAGGGCTGCAGGAAAGCCGGAACCTAGCCGGTGACACAGGGTGCAAAGCAGGAACAGCCTTAGACAGGGCCCTTTTATAAACACAGATGAACACTTATTTCTTTAGACTGTGAGAGGAAACCGGAGCAACAGGAGTAAAACCATGCAGGGAATGCATGCAGACAGTGCTGCCCTGTTTATCACTCTTAAAAAAACACAACTGAAGTTCTAAGACAGAGCAAAGAAGGGCTTACTTGTTATCTAAAAAAATCTTAGCTCATATTCGTTTTTGTATTGTCACTACGCTTAACAGTGTCATCATAGTGCATGTTTAAAGACCCAGCCAATGTGGAGTTTATGCAGCACAACACTATAGTATTGTAACATAACTAGTTGTTGTGATTTGTGTCAGAAAATGTAGATGTTTGTAGTGTGCAATACATCTACAATTTTTGATAGAGTACACTTATGTACAAATTAGGACAAGGAAACAAATAAACTCTCTCAGCAAGAAAGCTATAAATACCCATGAAATTGCATTCCTCTGTTTTATTTTTAATCTCTTCAATTACCCACAATGTTCAAGTTTACAGCCTCTAACCCTCTAATGTGCTGTGTGGGAGGAAGTTGTATCAATATTCATATGATGATTTGCATGGATTATTTCATTATGATCTCTATTAATATTGCTGCATTTCAGTATAAACACATCTAATTCAGCTTTAAAACATAATATTAGAAATTAAATATCAACTGAATCCATTTAGATTGCAAATATATCATCAAGGATGGTAAATTATAGGAAGGAGCAGAAACAGCAAACAATCGGCTAACGGGATTTTGCAAAGCTGCGAGCATGGCTGATCAATATAGGGGTGAAACCGTACACATATTAGTACAGTACTATTCTGTATAGGGTATAGTTTGGTGGATGCTTTTAGCTAGCTTTACCTGTGTACATTACATGCATAACATTTTAATGCTCTTGTGGTCAGTCAGTGAAAACTTAGTGAATAAGGTGATACTTGACGATACAGTAGGCTCATGCATCTACATTTTTGCATGCTAAAATAAAAAGTAAATCAGAAAATGTTGGGAATTTGTTTTGTTGGGACTTGTTAATCATTGTTTATTGCTAATATAAGCTTACATCAATTCTTGTATTTCAGGCCTGTGACACATTCGTGGTACAAAAATCTAAATAATGACATGCTTTTATACTGGTTTCAACAGGTTATCGTAATCATGATAATAATCATGAGTCTTTGAGAAACAAGAAAAACAAAATGTGGGGCAGAGGATCACAAAATGATTCAAAGTTTTTAAAGACAATATCATTTCATGAAAGATTGGAAGGGATTACATATTTATTCATTTACAGTGTATATTATTATTACACAATTCATAGAATCCGAATGAATTTCAGTGAATAGAAAACAAGGGTTCAAACCTAAACTGAGCAACCCTGATCTCTGACCTGAACTGGTTTTGTTAAACCTTTGTGAAGGACTATAGTACAGAGTTACGTTTACAAATACCATTTAAAACTTAACTGTGCAAAAAAGAAGCCATAAGTCTGGGAAACATCAGCTTCTATTATTGTGTATTGTATATATCTATATATTAGACAATATATTATCTAATTGTGATCAGATCAATCATCATTACAGACCCTTTTTGGAAGAAATGCACACTGTGTGCTCTGAAGTTGAAAAGGGCCATCCAGAGTGTTATCAGCAGCAAGTCCAAAAGCCAGAGTCTGTCATTGTATATTGTGTCATTGCCCTTGGCAAAGGTGATGTGCACTGAGGTTTTAGAGCAATATATCCATTTTTTATCTTGTGAGCCTTTAATGAGGTAGAAAGCATGTCCTGATTGCCATCCTGATCGTGGTGGAACCTCCTCTGCTGACTAGGAATACACATTGGGAACAACTATATAATCATTTAAAAAAAAAAACATTCTGTCTCTGGTGAGCAAAGTTTTGCATTGTGTTTCAAGACAGGGGTTACCACCAGGAAGAACCAAAAGTGATCAAGACTGAAGAGCTAATGTCAGATAGGCCAAAATTGTCTATATGTGATTCTAGATTTCTGTCGCCAAGCTACAGGTCCCATGAAAGAATGGGGGCTGGGCCTGACACACCAGGTAACCATCACTCCAAGGTGTGCACATACTGCATCAATTGCACATTTCTAAAGTTTCATTATTTGGATTTTGTCTGTTTATACCTAACAAAATCTCACACAAAATCCCCTTTGTTTAGAAGAGCTTAAGGAACTGAACTTTGAAGCAGTGCAAATGTGGGTGAGATGGCTGCTGCTCTCGGGCAGTCTGGGAAAGCTGAAGGTGCCATCTGGTGAGGGGGCCAAAGGATAGCTTAGGGTGACCTTTGACCCAAATTCCTCTTTTAACAAACATCTCTATGTGGATTTATGGTCTGTTAAAGTAAAGTTATGGGCTGACTGGGCTGGAGGTAGGCAGACTTCTCATCTCTAGGTGATAAGAGTCAATCATGAGACAAGTCTGAATTTATGAGGGGGCAGAAATGATAACCTAAGTGATATTTATTCATTCATTCATTATCCATACCAAATTAATGTAATTCAGGGTGACAGGGAGCTGGGACTGTAAAGCAGGGCACAAGGCAGGAGCCAACCCTAGACAGGGCACCAGTCCATTACAGAGAAAGCACACACACCTTGGGACACTTTAGAGAGGCCAGTTTGTGTGTCTGTAGAGCCTGAGGAAAACCTGTGTGGAGGAATATAAAATGTCACACATCAAAACCAAACTTAGAATCTAAACTGGGAACCTAGGAGCTGGAATCACAGCAAGCCACGATTCTTCAGTGACAGTTTATGTCAAATATGTACATTATTGCCCAATTTACGGTTATGAGAGGCAATATTTAATATGTAGTTCAATACTATTTGTTAGGGTTCAAATTGAAGAATGCATAAATCAGTTTAATCTCACAAACTGCATGTAGAAAAACTGACCATAAAAATATTAATGCCTAACAAATACAGTACGTTAACAGTACATTTAACTGTCACATGATCATTTCTGTAAATCTCTGTAGACCTCTGGATTTTCACACACAACATCCTTTAGAGCTTACTTAGAACGGTGCTATAAAGAAAAAAAATATTTAGTGAGTGGCAGTTCTATGAACAAAAACTTCGTTGTTGGTGTGACAGGTCAAAAGAAGAAGGGCCGGACTGGTTCGAACTGACTGAAAGGCTACAGTAACCCAGACACAAGTTACTCGAACCTCAGTGTCTCAAGTCTTGTAGAAACTATCCTGGGTTTCTCTTCTGTCAACCAAGAACAGAACATTGATGCTGCAGTGAGCACTAAAATTGCACTGAAAGAATGTAGCCTACTCTGCTGAATCAGTAAAATGAATTATATCAATAGTCCAAGCAGGGCCCTTTGACACCTGTGTATGGTTGTTTGGAAAGTTTGGCTTACCGATGTCCGTACCTGTTTACCCTATGGGAGAAGGACACTTTCAGCAGGACAATGCATCATCCCATGAAGGAAAACCATATCTTAATTCTACAGAGCATCTCTGGGTTGAGGTAGAACAGGCTGAATTCCACGGGCTGGGTCAGGACCGCTGAAAAGTAATGAATTCTGTTACAATGTAACAAATGTAACATATGTTATCTATGTAACTTGTAAAAATTCCACTATTAAAGTGATTTGTCGCTTTTTGTTGATAACTTGCAATTTTGTATCAATTACAATGTTTAAAACAGTTTTTTACAATGTTTTTTTTTTTGACAATGTTTTTTTTATTTTATTTTATTTTTTTTATTTTTTTACAATGTTTAAAATAGTTTAAACGCAAAACACACATATGTGTTTGATGGGGGTTAAATATTCTTATCTACACAATGAACCACTGCAGAAAAGGTTTGGTAAGAATTCATAAAATTCTTATACATCTTAAAAAGCAGAAACTACACAAATTGCTGTTGTCGCTAAAGGAAGTTCTACCAGCACTAAATGCAGTGGAGTACTTAGTCAAGCCCGGACTGTTTAATCAAGGCACAATAAAGGCGTGATAAACACAACTGTATTAATGGATTAGACATAATTTGTGCATAGATCTGAGTTCACAAGCTATGCATCAGAAGACTTTATGTTAATATAGCTATAGCACATTTATTCTCTGAGCATAACTACACGTTTATAATGTTGTTTATGCCACACACTTTTTGCTTTTGCTCATGTCTGACAAGATTATCTGGTGGCAGTTCAGTCTGGCTACTTTGGGGGGCAGTCTGCTCTGGGGTAATTTCCAATAGAATCATGGGCAAAAAAATAATGCTATTTTGAAAGTTGAAAAAAAGAATGCAATAAATAGCATCTAAAATTTCAGCAGTTGATCTAATGATAAATTATTCAACTGGAGACGCTTTCAATGCTCAATCAGTTGTGGTGGTGGTAGAATGTAAACAAATGCAGAAGAGGAACAGGGCGACTAAATGTAGTAGCTCATAGGTTAGGTAATGGAATATTGATCGACAGGTTGGTGTTCTCAGGTCGAACTGATACCAAGCTGCTGTTGTTAGGTCCATGAACAATGCCCTTAACTCTAGATTGCTTTCACTAGTGTCTGCTCTCATTTGTAAGTAGCTCTAGATAAAGGTGGCTGGAAAATGCTGCAAGCGAAATTGCCTAAATCTGAAACCGCTTCTGTTTCAGTGAGGCTTATACTGAGCCATTACTTACAATTTCCTATGTCTTCCATCCTTGAGTTGCCTTTATCCCTCTTTTCGCCGCTTGATTTAAAGCAGGGGGATGGGCGAGTTCAGAAGAGGATTCGACATGAATAGACTTTTGTTTTGCTCTTTCTTTTACCTCCTAACTGTGTCAATTGCAGGGTGCCCCTTGCAAAGGCCCAGGCCGTTCTTAGACAGCACCCTGACCATCTAGTTAACATTCACAGGCAAACATGGGAAAGCTGTGCTTTAGAGGACATGCCAGCGTCTCCAAGATCCCATAAAGCTCACGGCCCATTCATTGTTTGTATCATTTACAGATTTTTACCTGATTAAAAGCTGCAAGGCTCAGTTTGTATTAGTTACGGTACACACGCAATATATGAAAAATGCCATGGCACCGGCGGTTAGTATCCCATTTACGTATTTACAAAATAGCATTGGCCGCAGGCAGTATGTACGGGCTACAATAATGACCACGTCCAGCAATTCCAAGCCGTTTTTATGCCACGTTGACATCATACATGCAAATTGCTCAGGACAGAGTGGCATCCCGCCGTAGGTGGCAAAGAATTCCAGCCATGCATTTAATGATGACCAGTAATGCAAGCTATGCACATGATCTCGTGAACACCAGAAAGCCTTTGCTGCTGCATAATAATTCAAGGATTTCTTGTATGTCTCAATTGGGTGAAATGATCCAATGGACTCTTTGTTCTATTCTCTTTTTTTTTTTTTTTGGTGATAGATTTTGAAAGCGTCAGTGGCTGAGACATTCCAGGTCTTTATACTAGGATGAAAAGACTCTAGTGAAGTGTAGATTGACTGTGTTGCATGGAAGGAAATGTCCTAGTAGGAATTCCAAGGCCTTTTGGACACATTATTGTAGCGACAAGTAGCCTAGTACGATTTTGACGAGCCTTGTCTTGACCCCCCCAGTACAATGCTACCCATTTCTGGGTTTGAAAGACAACAGTAATGCTAGTTTGAATTGACTTCTGTATTTGGTTCTGACTAAGGACAATGTTACTGCAATTACATTGCTCACAAAAATTAGGGGATATTTCAAAATAATTATGAAGCGATTAAAAAAGCAAGCATTTGATTTTTATATAATTAAACATGAATCATCAGAAAAGCAAACAAAAAGTCAAAGAAAGTTGTTCGAGTATGCAAATGAGATGCAGTTATTGTTATTGAGTAGCAAGGGACATATTAATGGGGTGAACAGACGTGTGTGAAACTAGACCAGAGTGCCCCCACATTGACTGTTCAGTAGGGTGTATGGTCACAAAAGAGTGTCAAACACACTGACGTGGGACATGGACAGGATCTGACTGTCCAGCAGTTTTTGTGAGATTCTTTTCATATTCATTTGGAAATATCCCCTCATTTTTGTGAGCAGCGTAATATGCCAGACTGACCATGAGAACATTTCTAATTGGTGTCTGGCATTGAAATAATTCATTTTCCATTTTCTGTAGTGTATATGGCAAAAATGTCTTCTCTGTTTGTGACTCCTTGAGGTTGTTGTGACCTCCCTGTCCACCGAAAAAGCTCTTACTGTCGTAGCGAATGGGAACAGGAAAAAAAAAAACGAGAGAGAAAGGATATTGTGCTCTAGGGCTCTGACACTCATGAAATTAATCTATTATCTTCCTGTGCAGCTGCCATGTAGCGATACAGGGCTGCCTGACGAGTCCTCACTGCCATTGTATTGCTGTGACATTTGGTCATTCAGTTCAGCTTGCTGACATGGGCAGGATCCGGCAACTCGCTAAATTAACAGCATGTGGCAAAAATGAGAAAATGTGAGTGTCCAGAGGCTGTCCAGAGACGGGATGGATGGATTTCTTCTCTGTGTTCAAAAGCCTGACCTGAACACCTTCCTGGTATTATTAGGAAAGGTTAAATCTGACTTTAACTGATCCACAGAAGGAAAGTCTTTCTACATACAGTAACTAGATGTTGTAGGATACCCTTTGCTGTTAAAAAGACAAGTAATGTATGCAATTAAGTCGATTAGTTATAGAGAAGTAATGAAAACTGTTGTTATTTAAGTTTTTATGGCTGATTTATGGTTTCTGTCGTGATAATTTGACAATGACTTCCTTTGTCGTGATGTTGCTACACTAAAAGGCAAACCATGTGACAAACAAGTCCACACAATTTTTATGTGAATAATCATCAAGCTTTGGTTTTAAGCCTATCTGTCCCCATTGCTTGCATTTTTCACTCCTCTTTCTCTTTAACCTTCCCAAGCATGAGTTTCAGATTGGTTACTTTACCTTTAAATGAAGATGCCGTTTGATTTGTTCATGGATTTTTTTTCTTAACTTGGCCATCCAATATACTCTCAGAAGTTTCCTGTCTAGCTTGCACATTCATAAAACATACTGTTGTTGAAGAATATGACTGCATTGTCACTGCTTTGTTGTGCTGACTGATATATTTTATTCTCTTGTGCTAGCTGATATTAAAGCCATTTTTCCCTTATACCTTGTTTTATCTCCCATTACACATCAGTGCGTGCTTTTACAAGAACTTAATAAGCTGAACTTCAGAAGTTACGGTTAGGCAGTAATCCGATCCACTAGTGTAAATGCACTTGGAGTAATCAGATAATAGGGGAAAAGTCCAGGCTTACATGACTATAATGACAATAATCAGATTTCTACTTTGCAACCAGACAATAATCTCACTGAAGGTTGTGACGTAAACTTTAAACTTCAGTAATAACATAATGCAATTCCGCATTTTCTTGAACATATACTATTTTTTCAGTCTCCTCAAATGTGTGTAGTATCCATGTTGCAGGTGCATCACTTTTAAGAGATCTTTTAAGAGAAACCAGCTCAAGTCTATGAAAAGAAGTATCTTACAATTAGTGCACCTGACAACCATGTTTGATGCCTCTAACTTTCAAGCTATATTTTCAATAAAACCGATTGTAAGGATATACATGTGCTAAGTTTAAACAAGCTCAACCTGCTGCTGAGCTTAAATCCAGCTCTGTTTATCGGATTTCTTTATCTGTTTTCCAGGCCATAATACTGTCTTAGAAATTGTAGTATGCTGTTTAAATGATCACATAAATAATCAGATAACTGCAGAAATATGACTATGATATAATTATTATAAGTATAATTATTAAGTAGCTGTACATGCAGTCAGTGTCTGAAGATTCAGTTTTACCCCAATTTTCCCCTGAACGTCTGTGCCTTCCACTGACCAGATAAAGTGTCCACATATCCATTTGCTATACCAAATGTGACAACACACTTGCCTCTAGGATGTCGTTATTCTGGCTCACTTTGCACAATGCTGTGTTTGGCACATGCCTTAGTCTGGTCAGCAGTGTTCAAGCAAGCCATTCTCCATTCTTTTTACGTTGACGTTAAATGGTGCTGCTACTGGTGGGTATCTGGGTGCAGTCGTAATTGAACTTGCAGCTGACAGAAAATGTATTCAATTATTAAACACTTTCTAACATAATTAATTTAATAAAGCTTAATATCGTCAATTTAACAATATAATATGAAAGTTTATGAAGCAGTTCTCATAATTTTTCACATTCAGTTGAATTATTCCTGTTACTTAGTACTTATAGCTGGGGTTTTGGTGTAGAAAAGCACTCTCTCTCTTTCTGACCTATGCTGAAGTTTTTGAGTTTGCAGGGACATCTCAAATAGGAGCGAAAAACAAGGACCAAATGAACATGGTTAAGGAGAAGAGTGGGGTGAGCTGTGGCAAGCTATGATGAATGGCCTGATGGCTTACAAAACATTCCAAACAAAGGCTCTGTGTGTGTGTGTGTGTGTGTGTTTGTGTGTGTGTGTGTGTGTGTGTGTGTGTGTGTGTGTGTGTGTGTGTGTGTGT
>JAYJMA010000021.1:1911195-1934852 GCA_036873895.1 Parotocinclus cabessadecuia
GGTAGCCTAGTGGTTAATACTTGTCTCTGGACCTGATTGTCCAGGGATCAATTCCCACCTCTGCCAAGCTGCCACAGTTGGGTCCTTAAGCAAGGCCCTTAGCCCACTAGTGCTTGGATTGTAAAACTGTAGTAATTTTAAGTCACTCTGGATAAGAGTGTCTGCTAAATATAAATGTTCATTCATACTGGGTCAGTTTAGAGCGACCATGTAACCTAACACATATCTTTGGAATGTGGGAGGGAACTGTAATACACAGAGTAAACCCATAGGAAGCGGGGATGATATGTAAACTCCACACAGGTCGAGTCCTTGGTCGGGATTGAAGCGAGGATCTCTGGAGCTGTGAAGCTGTGCTAACTGCTTGCACCACCGTATCCCCCAGTATTTTAGGAAGTTTTTAGTTTTCTGTAGCTGTTAATGGTAAGCCACATGGGTCAGCAAGGCAAACTAGATGTTTCCTTTAATTAATAACCTATAATATCAGCTTATTACAATATCCTTGCCCTCTAATTCTTGTCAAGACTAATGTTGTATTTCAGAGCCATCTGCAATGCTATCAGTAAGTTCCTGCAACACAGGAGCCGCTTCTGTCAGGCACATTCCGAGCCCAGAAAATCTTATTTATACCTTCAATTAGACAAAAGTAATATAACCAAATTATTCATAGGCTGCTTAAAAGGACGTCAAGCGAATTATGCATCACTTTTTGTGAATAATTGAATCTTTCATTTGCAGAGTATGACAGAATGGTTAATTTATTAATAGACAGTCAAAACGTCTATCCTCAGGGTGGAAGCTCTTTCAAGACAGCAAGTACTCGTTAAAGAAGTTGGAAATGATGAGGCCTAGTGTCGGCGGTACGTGAGTTTACACACAAACACCGAAGCGGAAGCTTCCGGCTCAGCGCGCGAGGGCCTCGTGTCAGCTTCGTGATCTCTGAGCATCCCGGCATATGAAATATTTAATGTGGTGTGTTTATTAACGGAATGAAAGACAAAGGACTTTTTCCCCTTGACTTGTGTACACTGACATTGTGCTCATGACAAACAATAGGATAAAAAAATCAGTTCAGGTCCTTGATCCATAATGGATGATATTCCTTGCTGTCACAAAAGAGCATTATTGAAGTAATGGGGCAGATGTGGTGAGCTTGTTTGTCAACTTCAACATTTTGTCAACAACAGTGATAGGAAGTTATGCTCATACTGCATTTTTAGACACATATTGCTTTAGTGAGTTTTTTTTAAGCCACATGATAATTATTACATCAAACTTTGTGTTTATACACATTGCATTACAGTGCTGCCAGAAAATCGGGTGAATAAAACAGATTCATTCTCAAAGCCTTCAGTTTGCAATTTCACTAGCTAGATTTCAGTGGAAGATATTTCAACTAAAAAGCATATATGCTTTTGTGTTAATATATTGTGTATTTGAGTAATAATGTGCAGCTATACTACAGCATACTGATATATATATAGTACTTTGCAAAAGCCATAGGCCACCCTTACATTATATATTCCATTGTTTTAACAACAGCATAATATGCATATATAATTATTTCTCAGGTCTCCTTACTAGAATATAATCAAAAATACAAGACATTTGTATACATAAGTTAAAAACTGAATAAAAGAAAAACAGCTTCTATAGGCCACAGTGGCAAGTATTTGGCATGACCTCATTTTACACTTAATATACAAGCACCTGGCAGCTTCATCAAAATGCCAAGCTGACCCTTCTACAGCCCAAAGGAGCATGATCAGAAATAGTCTTTTTTTTGGAAGGGTAGCAGGGTGAAAAGGTTAAGAAACAGTATGGAATAGTGGAATGGCATGTCACTACATAATGCAATACCATAAAATACAGTTGACAAAAAGCAGTATATGGCCATTATTCTATTACTAAACAACACATCTAATGGTGGCCTAAGAATTTTGCACAGCAGTGTACATCTGAACTCCTGTTATCCAAATCCCTAATGTATCATTTGAATACAATAACTCAATCAACTAATAATGAATTCAGTAAATATTCTTCTGGAAAAAAAAATTAAAAAAATAAAAATTTCGGTGGCTTCTTATCTCTGTCTACACATTCCACATTCATTTTATTCTATGGTTAGTGATGAATTAAAGATTATTTCAGATTACATTTGTATCTCAAGGTTTATAAGCTAGCTCTTCAATAGATTTCATAGTAATAGTATAGTGACCATATATGGTTAACGATTGGTCCCATAAATTTCAAAGTTTGATTTGTCATGCCACAATACTCAATTCCACTGATCTTCATTTTAGTTTTTTTGTGAGGTTTAGCATATTTTACCCTTTTCACCCAGTTCCACTTCTGAAAAAGTGGTTCTTTGGCCGTTACCCTGCCAAAAAGGTCATTCTTGATCAAGCTCCTTGTGACCGTAGAAGGGTCAACTTGGCAGTCGAACGGGGCATGTCAGCTCTGTGAAGCTGCTAGATGCTGCTATTGCTCAAGCGTATGTAGGGGGTCACCATAAATACTTGCCAATGTAGCTTGTTGAAGCTGTTTGTATGAGTTTGTACCAGATTTTCAATGAAGCATACTCATTTGTTGGTTGTATTCTAATAAAGAGAAATAAAGTACAACCTTGCTAAGACAATAGTATATCTAATATAATGGTGGTTTAAGACTTTTGCACAGTACTACTACAGGTGGGGTTTGGAATATGCACGAACCATAAAGCAGTATCCACCAAAAATACATGTATCCATCAGAAAAAAGTGAAATTGTTTTTTCACTATCCAAAGTGTTTTCCAAAACAAAGTACATTCAGAAAGCGAGGTTTGACTGAACTTCAAATATTAATAACACTTCATCAGTAATGAAGTACGGAAAGCAACCTGAGGTGTTCTTAAGCAACTTTCTTCCCTGTATACTTAATATGAGAACATAAAACAGCATGCTCATTAAGTTTTATGAAATGTCCAAAATTGAAAATTAGAAACCAACAGTTTATGAGCTAACCCTATCTTTTTTACTGCCATGTTGGTAGACTTTATAGGGTAAATAGATATTTAGTACTGAATTGTGTACCTTTAATGTGAGCTGACATGCTCTGTTCGATTGGCTAATTAAGTTGAGGTACATTCCATCAAAAGTTCAACATTCACACTCCTGTTTTATGAACAGCCAGGTATTTATAGGAGTTTTGTAGTCTTTTTGTAGCTGTGGATAGGGGGAATTCCAAGCAAAACATTAATCTCAGTGAGAAATGACAAAGCATTTGCACAGATCTGCTGGCAGTGATTACTGAACGCTTCTATCTATCAAAAAATCAGAGCATTTCTTTTCAGTTTATTTCACAACTCTTCATTTTTTCTGTAGTCTTCAGAGAAGATGTTTATTTGAGTAAATCTTTAAGACAGTCTTTAACATTAACTGAATTAATGTATCGGTAGTGTGGACAACAGTCTCATATATTATTTAAATAAGAAAGTACCTCTGCTATAATCTTGATGGTTTACATTAAAACAGTTTTCAGACACAGTACATATCATGCTTTCCTTATATCATAGCATATCTTAGTTTCCTTAAGACTTTGTGTCTACACAGAGCACACAATCTGATATAATACTTCAATATTTTGTGTTCAAAACAAGTTGACTGGCTGGACTTCTTCCCAGAGTGCACCCTGGTGCTATCATGTCCTCATGTAAAAGTACATACAGTACTGTGCAAAGGTCTTAGGCCACCATTAGATTAGATATACCACTGTTTTAATAATGGTATAAGGACCATATATAATTCATATTTAATTATGTCTCTTTATTAAAATACAGCCAGGCAATACAATGAATTTTGTATGCAGCTTAAAAAATAAAAAACAGCTTCTATAGGCTTCAGTGGCAAGTATTTAGTGTGACCTCCCCTTACAGTTGATCAATAGCAGCATCTGGCAACTTCATTGGGATGCCAAATTGACCCTTCATCAGTCTGAAAAAAAACCCAGAACTGTTTAGACCAGACAGCCAGTGTTAAGCTTTTTTTTAGTATTTAGGTTTTTTTTTTTTTTTGCTAAAGAAATTTCGTCTGTAGGATGAAGCTGGCCATTACACCAGCATAAAATAAAATAAGGCTTTGTTGCTGAGCTATGAAGCTTGCTCTATACCGTGTCACCCTCTCCCACCACAGATATTTCAACACCTCTTTGACACCCCCTTAATACACCTTCATTTAGTGAAATTCCACACAGGGTTACACTCTGTAGTTTATTAAAAAGCATACCCGCCAGGAGTTGTAAAGTTCCTATGACGCACATCCTGTTCTTTCCCAAATCACCACAGCAAATTAAAATTGTTGATTGTGCTGGACATTGAAATGCACCTGTAAACAGAGAGCGAAGACAAGCATAGAAGCTTCTCAGATTACATACATTGGTGAATTATACGATTCAATGGCCAAAGTTTGTAATGTTCATTACAATAATTTAGTGCCCCTTACCTGTCATAAAAAGATCTTTGCATGAATCATTATTTTAACATTCGTACCCATAATACTCTTACTGGGCAGAACAAAGAATAATGGTTATATAATAACACTAAATAGAGTAATCTTATCACATTGCATTCTGTCATCAACAATAAACATCTAATAGGTTTATATATGGAGATTCTTCAGTTAAGGGAACGTTTACATAGCCAGGATTTAAATGATTGTTGTTAGAAATACTTTATTGCAAAATAAAAAGCATAAAATCATTATGATTTTGGTTTTTTTATGTCCTAAACAACAATATGTTGCTACTTTGGCCTTGTCCTTAACATCTCTGCTTATGCTGTAACTATAGAAACAAGGACAAACAGTGGAACGAGAGACATGAGAATGATAGAAGAGTGATATTTTACTCTTTTTTTGTGAGAAATTTAATTGTGTATACCTTTTGATCATAGAGTAATTTATTTAGGGTCAACATGCAGCTATGGCAGCATTACAAAAATAACACATTATTTATATTTATTTGAACTGAATTTTATACTAGCTGTTGACTAGGATTAGAAACTCCATGGCCTGGCGTCTTTTTCCCTGGAAAATTGTAGTTTAGATTATCATTTAAATGAGCAATTTACGCATCACGTCATTACCAACTCATAAATTATTATTTGTAAGTGATTCATATTTAAATACATGTTTAAATTAGTATTCATTAATTAGTTTAACATGATCAGATTTACCTTGACATAATTCTAACCAAATTATTATTATTGTGTTTGTATTATTATTATTATTATTGTGTTTTTTCAAATGTTAAGACGAAGATTCACCCATAAACTGTTTCCTAAGTCTAATTAGCATGACAGGATGGAAAATAAAATAAAGTTATGTAAAATAATATAATATAAGAAAAGAAAAAGTAAAAAAAAGAAAGTCTTTATTGATGCAGGTGAATTACAACAGTCGTCAGCAGTCAGTTTGCATATATATATATATGTGTATATAAATAATCTAGATAATCAGAAAAAAACAACAATAATTAAACTGACAAAAAAACAAAATGACTAGCTGAAAAATGAAGTAATGTCAGTTATTACTGTGTGTACATTATATGAATAGGAGCTCCTATTATCTAAATATCTACTTTCCAAAACATTTTCTGGAACAAATTATACTCATATAGCAGAGTTACCATGCGTGGTAATGTTTTAAAATAACATTTATTACAGTATTGTTTTACAAATGTCTCGTTAACAATGTGGATGTCTTCACATGGTCTGACTTCAGGTTGCAGGTCCTCTGGTGGTGCAGGTTTCTAATCAGCTAGGTCACCACAGGAGTGATCCGGTTTCAAGTCCCAATAGTGGGGTATGCCTGGAGGCATGATTGGCTTACAGAGGTAGGATAGGTTTTTCGTAAGGTCATCCTGAAGTGCTGCAATAGTGACCGATAACCAGCCCAGCAATGGACCACCCTGCACCCTGTGTTGTCCAGGGATATGGACCGGGCCCCATGTCCATGACCGGGATTCAAATGTGGAAAGAAAAAGAACACTACACAATATGGTTCAGTCCATTCCATATTCACATTATTACTCTTTCAATTTTCAGTAGCCCAGCTGATGCTGCTGTTGTTTCTCACTTTGACGTTGAAGAGAGCTGCTGTAATAAATGCAACTCAGGGACTGGCAAACATGATCAAGAACAAAATGCGATCATATTCATGCCAATTTGTCATTTGCTAATGAACCTTCTTCTCATTTCACAGCAGGTGCATGTCAAGCTTTCATTCATTAACACACTGCTACATGAATGTGTAAAAGAAGGAGTGAAAATAGACTTTTGGGGGAAACAGCGAGGAACCAGCATGCATCATTAGTGTTCAGATTGCTCTGCTGTGGCAACATCCACAAGGCTCAGTCGACTCCAGCTCCTGTTAAAAATCCAGTGTCTCACTTTTTTAAGCATGCCACATTCCTGCTACAGCACACTGCTTGTCATTGCCTGAAGATTCTCACGGAACCAAATATGAGAAAGCGAGAGAAGGCTGAAAAAATACCACAAGAGTGTCCAACTAAGAGATGTTCTTGACCGGTCAAGAGAGAGGAAAAATAAACAAAATAAGGACTGAAGGAGGAGGAGGGGAATTTTTTATGAAAAAGATAAGTGTTTCCGTTCTTCCCCCAGCTGTTTTCCCATGGATGGGAGGGAATGACTGTGTTTGACAGACTTTTACAATACAAACTTCCAGGAATGGCCAAATTTAGCCTCTTCATAAGCTTATGTTGTGTTAATTATAATTCCATTATCTTGGCCACACTAGGAGCGGCCGTTATTTAATACGATTTATAATAAGATACTTACTAAGAGTGATTAATATTTAATAGATATTTGTACTTTTGCAGCACTTAAATACATAATATACTATACATAGCTTGTGTTAACCTTTGCAAAAGTTAGTCATTTAATATAAATGCATTTCATTGTATTTTTAGTTCTTATAAAAGTCATGAATACTATATGAATGCAAGATAAGAAATAACCTTCACTTAAAGCAAATGTATGTTTAAAGTAAATATTTACATAAGTAGTGGCCTAGTGTTTAAGGTACTGGCCTATGGACCAGAAGATCCAGGGTTCAAATCCCACCTCTGCCACACAGTAAGTGCTATTTATATAAGTTTACTTATTCATTTGGGAGCTATTCAGACATCCATTTCCTGTTACACTGTGGTATATATACAGTACGTGAGATTTTATTGAGATCCTCAAACTGCAAGAATACTCACTGACAAAATATAGCACCCAGATAGATATCTTTGGGTAGCCTTCCTCTTAGTGAGAAATTGCTGACTTCTAGGCATGCCTTAAAGATGCACTTTGCATCATTTGGACATTTTGCCTAGTAAACAGACCATCATTGGACTGAGAGAAGCAGGATGGTCGTTTTGAAGAAATACCCACCATTTGGTATGTTTTGACCTAGCTCAAAGTAGCAGTGGTTTTGCGAGGCCAAACAGGTTTCAAATGACCCAGACAGGCAACCAGTGGAGAGGATGGTTTGATCGAGCACAAGCAGCTCCCACAGCTTCATTATCCACCATCCAGAAACAGTTAGCACTTTCACTACACACCCCTGTCTCTGCCTGGACCATTTTCAGGCACTTAGAAAATTTGTTGTCACATCACACTCATTTTGTGTCCTGCCACTGACAGCCAATGTTTTACCTTTGTTTGCAGCAACAAGAAAAAGAAACCTGAACCTCTATGAACTGGAACTGTGCCATCTTAAGTGATGAATCCAGGTTCTGTTTGAGATCCAACAATGGTCTGATTTGGTCTAGTATGGAAGCCTCATGGTGCTCATTTAAATCCTGCCTTTGTTGTGGAACATTACGCTGTCCCAACTACTGGTATGATAATCTGAGGAGCCATTGCATATGACACTCGGTCACCCCTAGTAGTGATATGAGGGACACTAACAAATCAGCAGTATGTGCAGGACATCCTGTATTGCCTCTCATATCAGGGCTTCCAAATGGCACTTTTCAGCAGGATAAGGTTTCCCCAGCAATGTCTCTGCCAGATTGCAACTGTTCCCTGGCCTGCCCAGTCATCAGATGCATCAGTCATTTATGAGACCAGTCTGGACACCAGCTTCAAAAAACTATGAATGTGGAGAATTTACAGTCACAAAGTTTTACACTATTGTGTTATGTTTGCATGCATGCACAGAATGAGAAAAATTGGTATGCATACCCATCTGATTACCGAGGTAAAATTCAGCTCTCGGATTTAGTCTGATTTACATGACCGCTTGAATGAACGACTAACTGCAGCAATCTGACTAAATCCATGTTAATGTACCATTAGAGATCAACATGAATAGATTCCAAATTTAAATCAAAAATGAAATCTTGTTCTTGGGCTTTAGAATAACTTGTTGCATTATGGTTACTTTTCTGCCTTTAAGAGGAAGTAACAAATCACAGTTCTGGCTGAACGAAAGCACAAAGGCCTGGTGTGAACTGTAGCTGAACCCATCATGTGAAGACTTCATCAAGAGGCCTTCGATTTTTTGCTTCTCTATCCCCCTTCAACATGATCAAAAGTTCAGAAACCTGTGTATTTTGTATTCAGGGAAGGGAGAACCTTTGAAACCCTGCGGATTAAAGAGCACTGTCAGTCCGTTTTAAAGCAGAGGAGAGAGAACAGCTTATAGTTCACAAGGTGTGTGTGTGTGTCTGTGTGTGTGTATGTAAGATGAAGGTTTTAGTAGAGGGACATCACTAGGGCTGAGAGAGTGAGTCATGATTCTGTCACTACTCCACTAAAAACATCTCGTCCTGTTCCAGTAGCTTCTGGGTAGGGTGTCTGCATTGTACTGCAATCCTGCATGAACCCATCCGGTTAAATTAGAGTGTGATTGAGCTAAACATGTCCCAGCTGACTGGGGTTTTTGAAGGCTGCCCACCTTGCCTTCATTTGTCCCACACTAAATGTTTCTTGACAAGCCTCAGGAGGTTACTGATAGCCTTCCAGCCATTAAGACGTGACGAATGAGCAAATAAGCTTACCTATAATTATTATATCACTTAATCTAATGGGAGTAGTAACAGCAGTCTTGCCATGTATAACATTTGTTTTGCGATCCTGTTATCATTAAATAGCAAACGGATTGCCAGCTAAGTTGTGTGTAAATACACTTTCTTTTCCTCACACCCCTTTATAGCTCACAGCAGGAGTTCCCCATATCAGTGTAGTATTCGCTACCTCCTTCTCTCCACTTCACCCGTTCTGGAATGACCGTGATTGTTGGCTAGAATCAAGCAAACGCCCAACTCAGTTCTTTTCCACCCTCTGGAGTCGCCCAAGCCTCCATGCCTTCCACTTTGCTCAAGCGCCTCTCCACTCAATGAGCCTGGCACCCAGCTGGGAGGCACATTGATGGCCTGCTACAGGCTGATTGTTCCCTTTGGGAGAGGGGAGGAAAGGCGGAGCTATCTGTGCCGCCCTAAAACCACCCCCATGTATTGAGTTCAGCCTAGCAGGTGTAAACATCCAGCACTTCGCTCCCCATGAGTGGGCAGCTAAGGACCCCAGGTAGTCATGAAGAGCTTCTTGGAGGAATTAAGAGATCTTAAAGAGGAAAAAAGGGGGAGAGGTTGGAGGGGATTGAGAGGGCTAAGGTGATGGACAAGGCCAGGCTTTCAAGAGAAGAATCCAGGTGTTCAAGAAGTGAGCAAGATAACCTCTGCCACTTGGCAGACCCGAGAGAATGCTAGTGAGAGCTTTTTTATGGTCCAGTAGATGGCATAATGAAAAGACGTAGCTCAGATTTCTTGGTCTGAGTCCGTTAAAATGAGGCACTGTTTCCACCAAGCAGAGACATGATATGAGGCATGGAAGTGATTGCTCTGAGTTTGGAGGCAGAGGATTAGAGTCTTAAAATCATGTATTTCTAAATGTATTTAACATCTACTTGGTCTCTAAACAGACCAGAGACTTAACACCTTTGTGTTTTGTTTATATAAACTTTAACTTTTTCATCCTATAATTAGAATGTGGTAAACCTGTAAAGTAGAAGCTTTATCTGGTGTCTCTTTTCTTTCTCCTTTTGTTCAACGATGCTCTCTTCATGACATATTATTTACTGAAAAGATATCATCCCTTCTTTAATCCTCTTAGTGTTGGATTTCTGTGTACTTACAGCACCATGCACCTGCTAAACCACCGCTTCCTAAAGCTGCATAAACATGAACCAGAGTATTACCTGAGCTTTGATTAACTCAAAGCATTAGGGTGGGTGACACTGTTAGAAATCTTCATTTGAAGATTAGGATCGTGAGCAAAGTTATTTGAATGTGATTGATGTCGACTCTAAGTATGCATTTATACTTGTAGTTTGGTTCACTTGGTCCCAACCAAAGACGAAAATGGTACATTGCTACATTCTACTCTTGTTTTGTTCAGTGTTCACACTGACATTCTTAACATCGAACAAGATATGTTAACTAAATTAAGGTGAAGAGGGTCAGAACCTGCCAAATTTCCGTAACTTCCACAACAATGAGGTGTGCTGTGCTAAACGGGCTCATGGGAATTCTTTATATCTATATCATTAATGCAATTTAATTAATCCGTTATGCACACAAAAGAACTATAGCAGCAACAATATGGCAGTATTGATGTGTAATAGTAACTTGCCTCTTAAGAACCAGGTACGCCTGAGCGTTCTGTCCTTTGGAATGAAAGAATCAAGTACAGTTCTTTAGCACAGCCAAAATTACAATTGTTTGAAATATAAAGTTATATACATCGTTTAATTACGGATCACTTCTTGTAACATCACGTCCTGTGTTTATTAACGCATCTTTGATTCGAACTGCACTAGAATTTGCTTGGCTATTCGAGAGGTCTCAGTCCACTTGTTTGATGTGCACCAAGGTTCAGATGGCAGTGAGCAATTCACCAGAGTACATTTTATAGAAACAATGTAAATTGAATTAATCTGTTTCAGACCCAAAAGAAACCACACTGTTTAATGCATTATATCTATTGTACGGGTGCTCCTTGATTTACAGTGGGGTTACGTTCCATCAAATCCATCAGGAGTAAATGTAACAGGAGTTTAATTTAGTCTATATTGTATCATAACTGAGCCTAATACACATTACCGCTTACATTAAGATACAGTTGGCCAAAATCATTAACCCAAAGCACATTTTATAATGAAGTGTTGAAAAATCTCATGTAATTTGGTGAGTAATAGAGTGAAAAGTTTAAGCAAAACACTTACTCTATTTGTGAACCCAAGGCTTTGGCATAGCTGCTAATAGTAACTGCAGCCTGAAAGCTAAGATGATTCAATTCCTGATTTCCTTTCAGTCTGGCTGGATTTCCTTGGCTGTCATTACTAACCATTTTGGACCCATTTGCATTATAAATGCAATACAGAAGTGAAATGAGGAAAACACAATAAACACAGCAGAGATCTTCACTGGGTGAAAGGTGTTGAGAATCTGAACTGCTGAATCACTGTGTATTGAATTATGAATTGGTTTCATTTTCATCACATGAAATTTGTTACTTAAGGTAAGTGACTAGCATGTTTGCTACATACTGAATCACTTGGATTCCTCAGTACAAACCTGATCTGCTTGTCTTAGCCACTCATGCTTCTGACTGGGATGCGTTTGTGTGTGTCTGACTGGGCTTACTGGCCCAATGCTAGCACATCGTGTAATGGTTGTGATACTGCATTTTCTTTTTAGATTTCCTAAAACTGTGTAAGCTTTTCTGTTTCCGACAATTTGACAGCAATTGTGCCTTACTACTATACAAGTACACATGCTTTGCTTAGGAGTTTTATTCCACTGTACAGAGGTGCCACCATTCCCAGCTCTGACAGTGACACTGGAAGGTAGTTAATGGTGACTGTGTCTCTAGAGAGCTTCATCAGACACAGACAGCACTAAATCTGAGGCTGTTTCGTACAATTGTGTGAGAGAGTTGATGCTTGCTCACAAGTATGTCCAGCTGGAGGCGAACAATATGGCATTTGAAATATTAGCCACCTCCGTGATTGAACATGGCTCCCTTATCACAGGGTTGCCAGGTTGGAACGCCATAACAATGACTTATCACAGTGGTGAGTAGCAGCAAGTATATAACAAGATTCCTTGAAATGACAAACACCACCCATAGGAGACATACTCTCCGACCTCTTACTGCAGGGGAAACAAATGCGGCCCAATGCCCCTCACGTACACACACATGCCTGCAAGGATTACAATCAGGTTTAGAAATCAGATATCGATTTCTTGGATAGATCAAATTAATATTCACTGTTTGGGGACTTGGCCTTTCCCTCATCTATTGCAATATTCTTTAAGGGTTTTTGACTGCTGGCTCTGGATGAGTCTCAAAATGATGCTTGTGCGCTTTATACAGTACACTCCTTTATGGTACACTAATCCATGATATGACCTTTTTCACATAACCAATCCTGCCAGGTTAAGGAATCCAAAAGTGATTTGTTAGTTTTTGGCCTAACTGGTTGCACAACTCAAATAAAGTTTACGTGCGTCTATACTGATGCCACTTTACCAAATAATTTAGATGTCTTGATTATGCTGGCCAGTCAGAGTCTCCCAAATCCCTGTCTTTGTGCCATATCAAATACCACCAAAGTTCACAACACAGTCTCTCTCTACATTCTCTTTACTTGTTCACCACACACCCCAGTCTCTGGTTCCTCCGGAGGACATATAACATGTTTTGCCACTACTACTTGTTTGCAATCATCAAATTCATATTGTATTTCTTAACTAGCCACAGAGATTATTGATTTAATTATTTGTATAAACAGGTTTGGAAAAAAACACTCCATTTTGTAAAACCATCTACATGTATGGCGGCATTTCCATTCCAGTAGGTGATGAATTCCAAAACAGACCCACCTGAGCCTAGTTGATGAGCTATTGATTAGGTAATCACCTGAACCAAATGTTATTTATTGAGGAAAATATATGAACATATGAAAAGCTTTGATTGATCTCTGAACTTTACCAATGATAACATTTTAATTGTTTTCTTAAAAGTGAACATAACCTTTTTCTGTATGATTATGTGTATTATAATAATCAAGCTCTAAAAATACTGCATCTTCTCTGTTATTTTGACCAGTTGTCATTTAAAGCGAATAAACTGCTGTTGTCATTGCTGCAAATAAATACTTAGTATTGTACCTACAAATAGTAAAACCAGAGAAACTGATAAGTGTGCAGTTGTTTCTTAATTTAAAGTTGTTATCGCAAAATTATAAATAAATCAACAAACAAAATAAAATAAATAGAAACATAAAAAAATAGTTGTTGTTATTATTATTATTATTATTACACAAATACTATTGGTATACTTTAATATAATAATAATAAATAATACAATAATAAAATTATAAAAAAAATTAGAAATTATAAATAAATCAACACATGAATAAATAATCATATTTATTAATAATTATAATAAATGAAATAAATAATTGTTGATATAGAAGTTTTAATATTATAAATGTAAAGATATTATAATTGTAATATTATAACAGTGATAGTATAATTAATAATAATATTTTTATAATAACAATGATTAATAATAATCATTTCTTGATTTATTTGTAATAAATTGTTAATATATAATTTAAAATATTATATCAGTTATAATATTATTATTATTATTATTATTATTATTATTATTATTAACTGATATAATATTCAGAAATGATATATCAACAATCTATTACAAATAAATTAACAAACACATAAATAATATTTATTAATAATATAACAATATTTATTATTATTATTATTACTGTTATAATATAATATATTTATATATTTAATATATATAATATAAAATGATTATTATTTATTCATTAGTTGATTTATTTATAATATTATTGTTTTATGATTTTATTATTTATGATTGTTATTATTATTATTGTTGTTATATATAATAAATTAACTAAGAATAGCTAGATGCAGCCTGGAACCTTGGATGGATTATGGATGTCCTGGATTATGTATGATTACATATGAGGGATATTCTTTATATTACCAGAAGTATCTTACCGAAAACAGTTAATGGTTCATGTATCGTTTTTCAGTTCAAACTATCTCAAGTGGCCTTAACCCTTGGATCCAATAACAGGCAAGGTCAGAGAAGAAGTCATAGGTCTATGGACTGGCTAGTCACCATTCCCACAGGGTCGCACCTCCATGTTGTGTGTGTGTGTGTCTGCGTGTGCAAATGTGTGTGTGTGTGTGTGTGTGTGTGTGTGTGTGTGTGTGTGTGTGTTTGAGCCCACAAGGGAGTCACTGAGCTATTTGGAAGCTTATCGCTTTGTATGTCTGAAGAACTGACCAACCTCGCATCAAGCCAAGGACTGCTAACCTCTAACCCCTGTGTTAAACCAAAAACAGATGCCTTTAAACTGACTCATATCCGGCCCTTAAATAAACTGGTGAGGAATTTTTCACCCCTCTTCTCTCCTGAGTCATTTTCATCATCATGTTGGCTTTTGGAGGAAAACCTGTTTTGGCGGTCTTGCTAAAACACTGCAAATTGTTTTTGTTCAGGAGATTCATTAATTACACAGACATGGTGCAGTTTTTTTATTCCAAAGTTGCATTTTGCAGAAGAAATTCTTGGTTTCTAACCATGACCCTTGCTGGTAGAGGCAATGTTGTCAGCACTTGTGTTGTCAGCAGTAGTGTTCTCCTGGCAAGGTCAGTGCAACTTTTGTTTACTTTTGAGAAGAGTATTTACCCTTAGGGCTTTTTTAAAGCGTTCTGATAAACTTTATTCGAGAAAAGAAGAGCAAGAGAATACACACACATACACAGGTATACAGTGCAGTAGTATGGAGGAGGATTTGAGTGTGAGAAGGACCTCCAGAAATCCTGATCCCAAATGTACTAAGGAACCAAAAAGATTTTTTTGTTCTTTAAATCGTTTTTTCTCATTGTTTATCTCTCCTGGATTCCTGGAAGGGTTAACTTAGGCAATGAACTGCATCCATACAGTAAGGCACAACTCTGTTTAAAAGCATTTCCAGATTGTATTACGTTTCAGCTAACATATAATGAAAGGCTTTTTGAAAATAGACCTAATAGTGATAGTACAGATGGAAGACAATAATAAAGAGTCTTTGAGATTCTCGCCATGAATGCGAGAATACATGGGTGGGATTAAGCCATCAATAATCACTATCTGCGCCGCGACGCTTCGGCCCTTGCCAGACTAATGATTTATACAGCCTTATATGGGACCGATTCCTTATCGGATTGATGAATGCACAGACCAATCATGTTCCCACATAACCTGCAGCATGTATATACACCAATAGGTGATGATGAACGGCTCCCATCCAGGTTATTTATTCACCAGCAGGGTCAATGTGGCCCAAGCATGAGCTTTTCTTATGTTAGTCTTCAAACCTGGTAGGTGGTGTTCACCTCCAGGTATCTCATGCTCCCCTGGTCAAAAGGTTCTGGTTAGACTCTTCACACTTGAATGTGGGTGTCAGGACAGTGGATAAAGGTCTCTGGTCCTTTAAGCCACCATATATAACACTCCTGCACACTCCCACCCATACCCTTTACATTCTTTCAACCTTTGTTTGGGGAGTTTTTGGACAATGCAGGCAAACACTGCTATTTTTACAGTTCTGGATAAAAATTGAAGTGTTCACTACAAAAATTGATCTGATTTTACGATTTGTACTATTTTAAATATCTGTGTGTTTGAGGAAAATTGAACATTTTTGTTTTAATCTATAAATTACTGACAAATTTCAAGCATATATATATATATATAAATATAGTAATTTATATATATATGCTTAAAATGAATAAATATGCAGCAAATATGAGAGCCATTTATTTACTGTCAAAGTTGGTCAGAACAACAAAGCAGTTTTTGAATAATACAAACAAAATAAGATAATATTATTTTTTGTACAAAACAATACATGTACAACAACTAATATTCCAATTACAGATTTCATGTGTCTAGTACCACAATAAATAACATTTGGTATAGATGATCACCTAATAAGTGTTTATTAAGTAGAACGAGGTGTGACTGTATTGGAATTCATCAGATACCGCACTGGATAGAAGTTAGAACAGCCAAATAAAAAAATCACCTGTGTCATCCTATTATGATAACATCATTCCAAGCAGGCAAGGCTTTGAATATAAAGAAAGCAACCAGGGATCTTCCAGTAGGAAATAACATAAGGATTACCTAGAATATCTGGTACAGTATTGGAACTGCATTACTGTATATCTTGTATTTCTATATTGTGTGACTGTGTGAGTATTGTGTTGTTATTATTTGATGTTTCCACAGTGGCTCATTCTCTGTATTGCATGCCATCCAGAATTTTGTAGCTCAGCACTCGGGTTTATTGGGTTGGACTAACGAGAGATGTCCCTCTCGAATGTTTTTACAGGCCATTTTAATGCTTTGGAAGGAAGACGACTGACCCCAGAGCAATGGGTTTATGAACTTCACGTGGGCTCCCAACCCTCACTTTGTTTGCTAGTGATTCTCTAGGCTTCTCTTGTCCATGGATTTAAGAGGACTTGACTTGAGTTTGATAGAAAAGGTAAAACTGAGGATAACCACAAAGGATAAACATGATTATTGCTTGGAAAGGGAAATGCTCATTGCATCCATTTTTGGGAGTGGTAAAGAGTTGTAAAGATTGTTAAAGGGAAGGTACAACAAGAATTTTTGTTGGTGGACACCAGTGGTTCCTTCAGCTCTAGTGATTGCTCTAGATAGAAATATGATGGCATTAAGGTCAAGTACCCCTTCTATGCATGGCCAGTAGTGACTTGTTAAGACTCTACGATAACTGGAAGGCTAGGAGTTCAAATTCCAAGTAATCATTCCATCAAAATGCTTCATAGCCTTTGTTCTTTCTGTGTTACACGGTACATGCAACTAAAGATGCACCAGCACAGAAAGGTCTAGCCCATAAATGTCATGTTCCATCTGAAAAGCCAAATGGGGACCAAAAAGAGGGAGTCTGAAACCACCCACGTGAACACAATTACACAAACAGGTGTTCATCTGTCTTACCCAGCAGTCAGAGCAGGAATCTGAGAAGAATATCTCTAGTCTTTTTAATTTCATTGGGAGCCCCATCCCAAACTGTTGAGCAGACGTTGAGCTTTAATGCCTGGGCTTTCTAAACTAAAGTGACAGTTATTGGCCCCTTTCGTCCAGGAAAAAACATGAAGCTATTTCCTGTTGTCCTGTTTCACAGTAGGAGTGTATTCCCATGCATTTGATATGGCCATATTAACCGTGCACCCTTGAGCTCAGTCCATAACTCATCCCGAGGCTGAAATTTACAGCTCTCCACTACATTATAAGATGCTCTCTATGTGCACACCTCTTAATACCTCCTCCTTAACTCCCATGATGGCATTCTTCATAAAACGCACCACATGTCTGCTTTATGTTTGCTTATGTCTGTCAAGCATTTCAGCTGAAATGGGCCTTTCCATAACACTGATGGTGGAGGAGTTTAAAAGCACTGCCATATGTGGGCCTGCATTACAGCGCTCACTTTGGTGTAGGCAGTTCACACCAGAAGATATGTAAAGCTCAGTTTAACAATGTGTTGATTGCTGTTTGGAAGCAAAAGTGGCAAGAGAAGTCAAAAAACTGTTCTCAAGTAACACTAAGGTTGCAAAAATAATGAGTAACAAAGACGTTTTGCAGTTTCAGTTCAAATCTTTTTAATGTATGATGTTAGTTATTACACAAGAAACGCTTAACATGTCAAAGAAAGTAAAATGCAAAGCTAAAGTAAAGCAGTAAAGATTTACCCCACTTACCCTAGTCAGAGTCGCAGGGGAAGCCCTATTTGGGATTTGAACCCATGCCCTTAGGAACTACCATTCCTTCCTTTTTCACACTGACACTATGAAACAAATTTGACCTTTAATTAAGGGATATAATTGAAGATAAAAATGTAATGCAATCTCACATTGCCAACATTAGCAAAGCTCAGTCTTTTCCTATGGTGTAATACTTAATAAGATTACTAATACAGAATCTGTCCAGTTCTTCCTTACGCCAGGAGTCTTGTCCATTTTAAATTCTTCATTCTGTGGCCTTTGAATGGTTATTTGTCTGTATTTGGTTCATTGGCTACAATTATCTGCAGGAAGTGCAATGGAATTCATAGCTTGAGAAAAGGCGGTACAGTGCAGTGATTGTCTTTTTGGATGTGGAAAGCAGAGTGATCTAAATATCTCTATACCTGCCCGTCCATGCAGTTATTTAATCACCCAATCATGTGGCACAAATGTATTTCTTTGAATCCTCCTGTCATATTCACACTACAGTCTCTAGACCTGACTCACAACTGTGCAGTGAATACACCCAAAAGCCATGGACGAGCATGTAATGAGTTAAAAGTCCATTTATCAGTTTGCAGATCTAAGCGTAGAGGCCTTCTGAATGCTACCACATTTTCAATCGAGTTGTGACAGCTCATTTCAAACATTTTTTGAAGAATAAAAGCCTAGGATGGCTGCTACTGGTTTGGTGAGCCATAAAAACGAAAGGAAAAATTGTAGTTTGACCTCTTGACTTTCCTGACCATGTGTTCATGTGTTCTCATGTGTGTTTGCAAGCACATGCGTGCATCTGAGTAAGAGACAGCTCATTTGGACTGTTCTAGTCTAAGCTGTTCTACCTTCACTAAGTCACATACACTCACACTATGTGCACTGGACTGTGACAGCATGATTGGGCTGAACGTACATTAGCCATGCACAGTCAGGTCTCCCAGGCACAGCTGGAATAGTCAGGGCTGCGGAATGAGAAAATGCAGCTCAGTGTGCATGTGACAGTGTGGCTTCTTTGACACACAATCCTGAATTGCTATCAGCTCGCTCGCG
Source organism: Parotocinclus cabessadecuia (assembly GCA_036873895.1). Lineage (NCBI taxonomy): Eukaryota > Metazoa > Chordata > Actinopteri > Siluriformes > Loricariidae > Parotocinclus > Parotocinclus cabessadecuia. The sequence goes on from JAYJMA010000021.1 coordinate 1,930,151, forward strand.
TATGGGTTAAACTCCTCAAAAATCTCGGTATTAGACGCGTATCAGACGTGGGCTATCGCAGTTCAATTTAACGTCTGATGCTTTTGCTGGAAAAGCCCTACCATTATAAATAGTACTGGTATAAAACATCAAACATAAAACAAGTTTGTACACCCCACCCCACTCCAGTGTATTTGATAGTTCCAGCTATTCATCAAACTAACCTCTATTTATGCTCTACTGGCCATCAGCTGAAATTAATTAGCCGTCATCAGAGTAGGAGTAAGGGAAACTCCAGTGTGAATTTGGATGTCAGAAATGCTGATTCTGATGTCTGGTAGTTCTCAGCATGCCTGAAAGGAAGTGAAAGCTTCTCTCCCAACTAGCAGTCATTAGTCAGAATAGTTGACAGTATGAGCTTGTCCTGACACATTGTTAGAACTTCTGTCTGCGTCTGACTTTTCTGGGCCTGAGTACTTATTCGTTGCAGTGGATTTGTGATTATTGAGAGGACAATCGCCATCTGGAATCCACAAACTAAAAACGCCTGTTGGAATATTATACCTCTGTCTGACTCTGATCAATTTGGGCCTAAAACATGCAGAGTAATATGTGCACTATACGGCGAAAAGAATGTAGAAACTTCTTCTAATTAGTGATCTTTTTGTGTCAGCCAAACTTAATATCAACAAACAGTGATGGGATGTATCAAAGTATTTATACATTGTTAATGTGCATAAGTATTTTTTGGACTACCTGTACTTTACTTGTGTTTAAAATCCTGTTGACTTTTACTCCACTTTATTATTTGAGTAAAATGAATATTTTTACTCAGAAGCATTTGACCTAAGCATCATCATCGTTACTACAAAATAAAACTGCTGAACTGTCTTAACAGACTACAAACAAACACGTTTAGCGAATTTGTAATCCTAACTTGCAAGTTAGATCATTGGCTGGGTAAGCATATTAATACTAAGATTTTATAGTGCAAACCTCCTCTTAAAGCCATGGATACATTCTGATTCATATTCAAGCTTAGGCATGTCAGATTGCAGCGACAACATAATAATATTATACTTCATAAAAATGATGGATTTCACGATGAAAGCAAAAACAAACTGTGTCTTCATCCAGTGAAAAATGCTGAATGTTTTTCATTTTATGTTGGTCTGAAACGTTATTTGGGTTGGCGTGCTTTAGCTATAGGTCCATCAACCCTGGTCCAATCCCAACCTCAAGCTCTTCTGATCGAGCTGGTTGACTGGTGTTTCTAAATTGCCAATATTGTGAGTGTGTGCCTGTTGCCCTGTCTAGGGTTGTCTTTGCACCCTGTGTCGCTGGTTAGGCACAGGCTCTTCCTCATCCATGATCAGGATTAAGCATATAATAGACTCACAAAAATTAGGGGATGTTTGATCAAATTATTTTATTTCATTCTTAATTAGATTATCAGTATATAATAAATTAATTAATCCAGTAAGGCAGAGTCATGGTCACTCAGAATAGCATATATAAAGCACACACTCAAACTTGTGATGTTTTGAATTGGTGTACACTTAGAGACACTCCCTGGCTGTGGTACCGTGTGCTAGTGTGGTTGTCCACAGGGTGGGGGTCTAACTTTGCCATCAGATGCTGCCTCTGTTTTTATTGGGCTGAAATCACTAGGAATCTGGACATTTTCAGTGAGCAGAACATTGTAAAACATTCAACAGATGGACCTTCTCACCTCTAGGATTGCTGCTGAAGGCCTCTGTGTAAGCTAGTACTGTATCAGAGGGGGTGTTGCAACCATTTAGTGTGCTGACATCGCAGAGACAGGGCTGTGAGGGGTGAGAAAAGATAAGGAAGATGAAATGTATTCCCACTTTTACTTGGGCAAGCGAACCATCACAAACTCAAGCCTAAACAAGATGTCACTGTTATTTGCTGAACCTCAGTCTTCATGCGTTAACTTGTCACCTTCTGACTTAGCTTTTCATGACTGTCAGCACAGTGTGTAAAGCAGGGTTTCACTTTTCACTCGTTGAGTAGATAACTAATTATGTTTAGTTTCACACAGAGCCACTTGGTTTTATTTGTTTGTATAATTATGGCAGTTGTTCAGACCTGGCCAGTGGGTTAACACAATGTTTTGGTGGAAACTAGCACTTAGATAATCAAGCCTCAAGGTCAGTGGAGATCAATCTCCGTTGCCTGAATGTGTCAGAGAATCTTTGTATCCTTATTGTATGTGGTAAGCGTCCAGTCAATTTGCACACTGGTATTTCTTTGATTAGCATTAGCCTTTGTTAGCATTAGGACTATTTACTAGTTTTAGTACTAGCATTAGTTATTAGCATAGTCTAATTTCAGTAGTAACAGAAGTTAAAGTCTTAGTTATAAAGCTATGTATTCCTGTCTTTTATTTCTATTACAGAGTTTTCATATCCAGTACCTTCTAGTTCTAATGAAACAACAACAAACCCGATACTTATTCAACTCTGTAATCATATTTCTTAAGTTCTTAAATTAACGTTATTATAGATCAGCTTATGTTGGGTTTTTAAATTTAACAACACTATGTTATATTATTTAAGAAATGAGCATGATGAAATACACAGCAGGATTTACATTTCTATGATCAGAAGGCAAAATTATTTAAGTAACCTATCTACTGAAATTGAAACTTGATAGTAATTCCTGACCATTCAACACAAATACCCTATATTGCTGTGTTAACACCCCTTCTGTTTAGCATGACAATAGAAAGAGTTGTACTCCACACACAAGTTCATCTCTAGCTCAAGGTACCATAATCATGTCTTTCAGTATCTGAGTTTGAAGCAGTAATCTGTTTTTTTCTATCGACTGGCAGTGTTTTGTATGGTTAGTAAATTACAAAATTACATAATTTTTTTCAAAAATGTAAATGTTTACACAAATTGTTATGCTGATTATATGACCTGTAATGAAAACACTTCTCTAACTTGGAGATAATTAAGTATTTTCACCAGAGGTCTCAGACTTTTGGCCTTCTCTGTAGTTATCTGCAAACTTTAATTGATTGGTATTTAGGATGAAAAGATATTACTGGAACAAAACTGCAAAACAAAAAAGTCCAATACACTGGCTGGCAATGATTTGCTGCAACTCTTTAAACAGGTGTTAAATCAAGTGCTGATTCTTTAATTTGGACTCTTTCAATTATAATATATTTCAAATAAGCATTGGATCTCAATCTCAAAAGAGGTCTATAATCAGTTTGCGCCTTGCATGGATAAAATCTATGTATGCTCTAGTTTAGCTCAATTAGGCAGGGGTGTAAAGTTAGACTTAGGTACCATAATTCTCAGTCTTTTTTTGTAATGGGTAAGTTGTCATCTTACCCCCTGCTTTTTTTTACACTTTTGCATTTACATGTTCCTACGGGGAACAATGCATGATCTTAGCCCAGGCTTGATCCCTGTGCTCTGAGCGGATAGTTTAGCCCTGAATTAATATGCTCTCCCACTTTGATGTCAGCAGCGTGTACTGCAAAAAGGCTGGATGGGGGGGGGGGCATGTGGGCTCAGAGAATGACAGTAGGGATTGAAAGCAGAGAGTGAAAAAGCAAGATAGAAAAGGGATAGAAAAAGGTGGCAGAAATGTGACGGATTCCCTCTCTGCTAGCGGAGGCCAGATGTATAATCTGTGGTGCGAGCCAGCACCCTCTCTCTGCTTCCCCCCGTTGGCAAGACATGTGACGCGCCAAACGGCTGGCCGTGTTTGCACAAGCATGTCGCCGTGGCTACCGCGGACGGGGAGGGGTCAACGCGGGCATCGCTTTATTGGCCCCTTTGATGGAGTTGCTGGCCCTGAACATTAGAACAATCACTCAAACACAGCTGACCCCCTCACAGCCAATCGATAGGCTGTGTGGCGGCAAGGGGAAAGGGAGTGAGAGAAAACAAACAAATGGGGCACGTTATTGCTGGCTGAGGAGAGCTTAGGCAGGTTCCAGAGGAAGGTGCCAAAGGTGAGAGAGTCTTGTGGGCGAGAGAGTGCCCTTAATCTGTTCCAGACGAGGCCACTGAGGACCCACCCCAAACTGCAATAATGACATTAGAGCAAAATAGAGCCCACGTATCTGACAGCAACACATTTTTGCCCTGAAGGAGAATCACAGGCTAATTGTAATGCGCCAGAAGAGGAGAGGAGGAGCAGACATCTAAAGAGCCTACGTAAAGTATGAAGAGCAGCTTTATGGGGAAATGGCGAAGAGTTCGTTTTAAGCACAGTGGCTGGAGTTTGTTGCTAGTCTGCATTTGACGAATGAAAGTTCAACATGCAAGTGTTTGCATATTGAATGTATGTCTAAATTGTTGCTACATGTAAATGTTTTTTTTTATTGTTCTTTGCACCACAGGAACTGGGAATGATTGTGCAATGCCATATATAAGGACTTTTCTGTCTTACTTTTTCAACTTTTGAAAAAGTGGTTCCTTGGCTGATACCCTTCCATAAAAACACTGTAGAAGGGCCAACTTGGCATCCCAATAATGCTGCCAGATGCTGCGATTGCTCAATCGTAAGGGGAGGTAACACAAAATACTTGCCACTGCAGCCTATGAAAAGCCTATAGATGTGAAATTACTGTCTTTGTATTGTAGTGTGTGTGTGTGTGTGTCTGTGTCTGTGTCTGTGTCTGTGTCTGTGTGTGTGTGTGTGTGTGTGTGTGTGTGTGTGTGTGTGTGTGTGT
>JAYJMA010000021.1:1934952-1951918 GCA_036873895.1 Parotocinclus cabessadecuia
GTGTGTGTGTGTGTGTGTGTGTGTGTGTGTGTGTGTGTGTGTGTGTGTGTGTGTGTGTGTGTGTGTGTCTGTGTGCGTGTGTTCTTCTTCTTGTTATTATTATTAGTAGTAGTAGTACTTGTAATAGTATTATATAATTATGCTAAAACAACAGTATATCTAATCTAATTGTGGCTTTAGACTTTTGCACAGTACTATATGTGTGCACTCTGTGAATGCATATTAGAAACATTAACTAGTGTATATGAATGCAAATTAGGCTCATAAAATGTAAAATATTTCACCAAAGTAAAATGGCAAGTAAATTGTTTCATTCACAGTTGGCTCACCGTCTGTATTAAAACAAATCACCATTGAATTTAATTATTTGACAAACTCAAAAATGATTATCACAGTTTAATCTTACACAGCCCTTGGTGTGTCAGGACAGTTAAGCTGAAGGATTAAACCACTGGTTACATTTCCTTATTCCTTAGATTTGTGCTTATCTGCCTACTAGGAGGGCTACTTTCTGCTCAGGTAGCTATCGAGAAGGGACGACCAGCTGAATATTACTGTTTTTCACAGTCGATTTGGTACATTTCTCACATCATGTTTTACATTGTCATCACAGCAAGTGCATTTCTCAAAACAGTTAGTCCAACAGCAAATAAAATACCTGCAAAAGTACGTACCTCGCTCAGCATTCTTTTTTTTGCCTCAAAAACAAGTATTTATTTCAGTCAAGTTGTCAGTGCCATCGGAATGTCTAGTCTGTGTGTCATTGTCTAAGAACAAGGCAGTCAAAATACTTAGTCATGTTGTCAGTGAAACAGTATACACTGTAAGTATATTCTGATGGAAACTAGCTAGCTTTTGATTGCAAGAATCCACACTCTGTGGCATATCAATTGAAACTGTACATGTTACACACAAAATACAAACTTACACAGAACACAAAGTTACACATGACTCTATGTGAGAGACTGACAGCAAGAAATTGGACAGAAATCAAGTTTATACAATAATATTTATTGTATTGTTTCCATTGCAATTTGTCGACAACAAATTGAGTTCCATTTGGGTTCAGGAATGAGGGATGGGGTGGGAGGAATTCCAGCAGCATTATATGATGAATGGCAAAGCATTACATGATAATGTTAGAGTAATAAAAACATATGCCATTATCCCAAATGACCACATACTTGGACAAATACTCTTGCCCAAATCACACTTCTCTCATTATCAAGGATGAAATCCCTGTTGAAAGTGTCCATGAAAAGGTGCTGTGTCTTATAGGGTCTTATCCCATTCTCTGACATAGTGCAGCTCACAGTGATGTTTCCTTCCAATTGGCCTGGCATATCAATGGTAGCCCTTTGGCCAGTTTGGCATTGCATTTATACAAATGCAAGCCTCATCCAGGTATACAAAAGTGTGGAGTAGTTCTCTTGAATTCAGCACAAAATAAATAATGAAGTACACAACATGTTTATTTTCGACAAGAAACAGAGGCATACATTTTACCCAAAGCAAATGTAATAATATGCATAATGGTGTCACATATAATTACGGCTACCATAGCTCTTTCACCCTGTCATCATGGTCGTCTGGTGTTTCAGAACCCGGTCAATAGTTGGAGATGCTTACAGATTGAATATTTTGAAAAACATTAATGCCCTGTATAATGGCTTGCTTATTACCCCCACAGCCTTATGGCATTATTTGCTATGACCATAATACATATAGCATCCTTTTGTTGGGGTGTGAAACTTGGACTTCTGCCAACCCCATGAGCTAGTTTTTCAGTCCAATATGTTATAAGTATAGACAAATGCAATACAAAAGATTGAATAACATCTCGGCATTACAGCGGAGTGCACATTTCTGAATTACATACCTGTTGTCTCTCTGGAATGTTTAAACGATTGAAGACACAGCTGTTCTTCCAATATTAGGCTGGACCCAGCAACTAGATTTAGCCATTTTTAGACCATGATTTAAAACATGGTCCAAATTTGATGCTGTTATTCCATCTAGTGCAGACATATGGGCATGAATTCTCCTACCTCTTCCGCTGTGTTGTCCCCTCAGCCTTCCACCACACAGACTTAACCCTCTTCTTGATTGTGCACCCCGTACACTGTTTTGTCTTTACTTTGTGACACTGCAGTGTTTTGTGTCTATATATGTTTGTCAATTGAAGGTTCATTAGATGCACCTCTGACCTATGGTTGAGAGCTGTTTGACCATTGGTTGGTCGAAACCTTCACAAATTCCTTTTCCTAACTGAAAGCCAGGATTCACCTGAGAACTACTTAATGAATTTAGGATAAATTACCAAAATCAACCATATAAATATACACATTATGGTTGTAAGAATATGACTACATGTTTTTTTGCATGTAATGGCATATACAATGATCTAAAGCCTAAATGTTTTGGAGGATAAGACAATTCAACAGACATTTGGATAAACATGATAGATGCAATTTATAATGCAAAACACAGCAGACAATTGTACACAATCATTTGTATGAATGTGCAAAAGCATTTGCAAAATGTGAAACACAATAAGAAATGCTGTTCTGATGTGCACAAGTGACGAGGATGTGTGGATATTTGAGAATTTCTATTCTGACCTGAGAAATGAACCAAATAGACTGAGAAAACCTGTGATGATACGAAACCCAATGTCTTAAGGAAACGAACATATGAAAGTCGTAACGGCAGGTTACAGTCTTTGTTGTTTACAGTGCGTGGTAATGTAAGTAATGTAAGTTCATTAAACTGTGTCCTGTAAACTTTAGAATGCCCTTTTAACATTTTCACCGAGACTTGGTTTAATGCGTAATGTATGTTCTGAGCTTTCCTTTTCAGAACTTGAACGCACACAATTTGAAGACAAAAATCTCCGTTTCGACCCCATGTTAGCCTGAATGCCACGTTTTCTTTCATTTCTACATGACATATGTCTACAGGACTGCTGCCACCAAGGGCTTGTCATCACTCAGCTGGCATTATGTTCAGCTAAGAAGGGGGAGAAAAGTGCTATCTATTTGCGTGTTTCAAAATAACGTGTCGCCTCCATGTTGTGCCAGATGTCTATCAGCGTTTAGGACCGATGTCAGTTTCGAAAAAGAAAAACAAGCAACCCGGTGCTGCCAAGTGCATGGCATCCATGTAAAATTCACCCACCCACTCGTCGGCGCGCCCTGCCTTCTCGATCTCGCACACAAACACACGCAAGCTCCTCTAACAGGAGTCACCTGTCAGCTTTATTTGCATCGCCTGGGTTTGGTGGAGGAAGCGACACAGTTAACGCAGGTACGAGAGGGTTGGACTGGCAGGAATGGGCGAGGTGTCAGAATAACGAATAATTAATATGAATGATGGCGGAGCCGAGTGTGTGTTTACCCAGGATCCACATTTCAACATGACAGTTCAGGGTTTTCCCTCCCAAAATTTAAGAGCAATACGTTACAGCAGTACAGGAGTGTATTAGTGTCAAGGAGCGATATTAATGCAGCGTAATTGTCTTTCCCTGCCTATGTAAACGCTTTTTATTGTTTTCACACAATTTATTTTCATACAAGCCACATCAATCTGGACTTTAAAATAATGTTCTATAACTTTCCTATTATTCTTTTTCGCCCTGAAATCATTCCTATTGTTATAAGCAGTGACACACAGCAGTGAGAAGGCTAAACATACACATTTAATCTTTTCTATTTCTGGTGCCTTCCCCGTGTGCTGGTGGTTCGATGCGAGCGGGCTCTGCTAGCAAAGATGGAGTGTTGTGTGGGAGCAGTCCATTAGAGTGAGTAAGGGGAAGGAGCCCTGTGTTCATACTAGTATGTGGAAGTCTCATTCTGCCATACTGATAGTCCATCATTCCTTATAGCACCGTCCCAGACTCGGCCTCGGAACCCTGCTCTCTCTTGCTCTCGCTCTCTCTGTCTCTTTTGCTCTCTCTCGCTTGTTCTCGGTGATGATTATGGATCTCCCGCATGGGGAACGGCGTGTCTGGGCTGGAGCTGTCACCCAGGGCAAGCTTTGTCTCTTTAAAAATAGGCCCGGGGCCTGTCTCTCTCAATAAAGGTCGGGAGCAGGTGGTGCGAACTCATTGTCAGCTCATCGGTCCTTACTGGAATGGATCATGTTAGATGTGTGTATCTCCCGAGTAAAGGTGGGGGAGCCTTTTCTCCCCTTATATCCATTCTCAGTGTAAGAAGAAGAAAGACTTAAAGCTTCCATCAAGAGAAGTTGTACCAGTGTATAGGGGATTGGTGGTTTTAAATCACCTCTTCTTCTGCAGCTCTTTCTGTCCACTTTTCTGCATTTTCTCTCTGGTCTGGCTGCACTACCCATAAGGAGGCAGGCTGGTGGCTGTTCCATGGGACCTGTTCAGTTTGAACACTCAACTGAACCTCACACAGTGATTAAGCTCCAGTTAGCCCCATATAGGTATTATATGAGCTGAAACGGATAGTTATCACCATTCCCTATTAATTTCAGTGTGACTCACTAACCGGAGGTCAATGGGCTCCCAGTTCCAGGGAAATTATGGAAATGATGATGTTATTCTTCCGAAATTACACTTAAACATCACAGATACAGATTCAAAGCCGATGAATTGGAAAAAATGAGTCAGTAGATAAAAACATGACTTTAATCCAGAATTCTGATGTACACTTAGATAGTGGTTAGTTAATTCAGCATGTGGTTCCACCTCTGAGGTTCCCAGGTTTTTTTTACATAATTAAATAATCTCTTGTTGCTTAACTACAAATACACAACTACAGTAAAGACTGCACCAGAATGTCTGAACCATAAGAATGATGATGATTCATAAAATGTATTGTTTAAATATTCAAATGAAGTGGGGTTGTATCTGGGCATGGGCTAACTGCTTTCAGGTACTACGTATAGTAGTATAGGTCAATTCCTTGGGAGTGTGAGTGAGCACCTTACAATGTACTAGAACCCTTTCGAGGGTTTGATCCTGCATTGCAACATGTTCTTCCATTTAATTTCAATTCAAATGTATTTTTACAATGGTACATTGTTTCAAATTTTATTTAATTTTCTCTCATTTAATTTCATTTTAGCCAATCACATAATCAAACATCTCACTGCAGTATTGCACAATTTGTCCGCTAAACCAAAAAGACCAGTGTGTAAATTCTACTTCAAAGCCTCATAAAGCCTGTTCATATAGCTCTAAAATATTATCTTCCTTCCTATTAGTAAATAATCGAAATAAATTACATGTAAAATATTACATTTGTATTAACCAGTATTTAATATACTGCTCACAAAATTATAATGAAATATCTCCTATTTTGGAAGCACAGTACATTTAATTAAATGCTGGTTAATTACAAGATAAAGCTCAAGAAGGAACATTATGAGAGAACAGCTTCTTGATCCGCAGATAACGGGATAGAAGAGCAAAATTAGGCTGACATAACTGAATGGAAGTAGAATTTTGTACATGCTGGAACCAGATAGGAACTTTTCTGTGAAAAAGCATGGCACGGTGATGCAAGCTGTTCTAACCTTGAGCTCTGCCTGTTTGGATTTGGCATGTCCTTTCGATTTCCGTGTGGACTTTCTCCAGGTACTCCTTCCACATTCCAAAGACATGCTTTAATCGACCATTCTATGTATGAATGTGTTTCTGACTAGTGGTAATTTTGTAATCTTGCTCCTATCATGAATAGCCACTGATCCTGATGCAATATGAAACAAATAGAACAAATCATTTGAACAATAACAGAGATAGAGCTCTTTAAATATTCACTATTCAAACCAATTTCTTCAATGGGCTTAAAACTAGACAGTATATGTTTATGGGGAAACTAAATTTGCCTGGATTTTATATTGTTTGTCTTCTAGAAGTAGCCACATTCATAAGACCTGTCATTAGTTTAGCTCGCTATCCTAACACAACAATATATCCAGAAACATTAAGTGATTACACATTAACCATAAAGTTATGCCATTTCCATCTTTGGTTCCTTACATTCATCAGTATTTATATGTTCTGTTATGTTGAACTTGTAAAAAGTACAAATAGAAAACTTTGTCTCCAAGCTTTAATACAGATTTCATGTTTTCAGATGACTGGATTATTAATCACTGGCACTGCTGAATGTTTAATTCCCATGAACTTGCCTGCTGATTTCTTTTATGAGAGCTTCCTTTCATGGCACTCTTTGGGCACAGGCCACGGAATGTCTGGCAGGGAAACCTCTTGTTGTGGCATTGTCAGCTTGTTTGACCAAGTTCTTCAATGACACAATACAAAGTGATTGTCATTTTTCATCTCTTACTCTAGGTCCTTTCTGTCTCAACAGAAATTCACATCTCCATCTCCAATCATTTAGTAAATCCAGAGATCTAGGCTCAGTAACTGTTTCGATCATTTGCTATTTTGTGCATAAAACAGGCTTCAGGAAGACCTTGCTGTATTCCATACTGTCTGTAGATCACCTAGCACATGTAGTTTAGTCTTAAGTGTTTACCATACATCAAGCGACTGAAGAAATACTCAAGTCTACCTAAGATCAGGAATGACAAGGATGTCAATGGCCCAAGTGAGCTGTCAATATCCGCTTAGGATGATGGCCTTGATGCTCTCCAAACTGTCTCAATATAAATAAGCAGGTGCCAATATCACTCAGAGAGCCAAAGCATCTTGTCCTGATTGAGTTCAACTGGCTGACACATGGAGTGAGCGCCAAGTGAGTCATGGTGTTCAGCTGTTTTAAGCATAACCATGTCTTTTTATTTAATAATACGTGATGATTGCTTTTAGAAATTATATTTAGTGTACTGTTTGTTCTTCAGCGTTAGCATTTTTGGTCAGTTGAGAAACAGTTGACCACAATCACCCACACTGTTATTCTTATGGTCGAGGTTTGGCTATCATTTCTCAGTCGAACAGACTTTGGCAATGGACTATCCCTATTATTTTAATGCCGTTTGGGGTTTGGGAGTTCGACCGTTTGAAACCCTGAACATTTCCTCATCATTCAACATGTTGATTTATGCAATTTTACAGGCTCAATGTTGAAAACGTGTCTCAAAAGACAAAACTTTCCATGTTCCCAAGGAAAGACTTCACACCAGGAGACTTTCCACAAATATGCTGGGGTTTGCAGGCTCCCATGACGTTGGTCCCAGGATGTTTGCGAGTGTATGCATATGTGTGTGAGACAGAAACTTGATGCGCTAAGATGGAAATGGAGGCTTTTGACCTGTCATTTTCTTTGCTGGTGTTAACAATGGAACAGAGGAAAGATGGATGTTATTTCGACCTTGCATGTCCATTACACACACATTCACAGGCACGCACAAACACACACACACACACGCACTTACTGAAGACCAAGGCTAGCACAGTGTCATCAGCGTTCATCATAAATCTTCTTGCCCTGACAGGTGACTAAAGAGCTCTGGATGAGTTGAAATGTTTAACGCTTATTAAGATAGTGGCACAACTGTCTTGAAGATATACCAATAGAAAATGATAAGCGGTTTAATATGAATGAAGTCAATCACTTGTCAGATCCTTTGTTTGCTTTGCAATAAGCAATATCTATTTCAATCTATTTATAGAGTATGTGTGAGAGTTTAATATTGCGTATTAGGTGGTCTGTACTGCCTTTCTTGTTCCTACAGCTGTCCTAACATGGTGCTGTGTTGACTGTAAACACAGCTGCAGGTCAGAGGCCCAGACTGGTCAGATTGAGGGTCAGGGTATGGGAGAGGAAGATAAAAAAGGACTGATATATAATAGTTTTGGGCCTAAGAAGGATTCAATAAAATCAAACATTTAATCAAACAAATGTCATTAAATAAAGAAGAAATTTTTGAATATTCTTTTATTTACATAAAACTTACTCAGTTAGTCTAAAACAAACAAACAAATTGCGGAATTTGACAGCCCAAATGGTTCATTATAATTACCCTGCTTATTTAATTTAATTTGCTGATATTTATTACAAATAATGCAACCAGTGGGTAGCGCAGTGGCTCAGTGGGTAGCATCGTCCCCTCACAGTGAGAAAGTCCTGGGTTTGATTACAGGTAAAATGCCCTTTCTGCATGGAGTTTGCATTTCCATGCCGGTTCTCTGTGGGTTTACTCCAGATGCTTCAGTTTTATTTCCATTGTGCAATGACATACTTTAGGTTTATTGATTACACTAAATGTGCCCTAGTGTATGGGTTTGTATGGGCGTATGTGCCTTACGATGAATTGGTGCCTTCTTCAAGGTTGTTCCTGCCTTGCACCCTGTGCCGTCGGCTAGGCACCGGTTCTCCTGTGACCCTATCCAAAATTAAGTGGATAAGAAAGTGACTATAATAAAATCAGCATAACAATGCAGAGAAATGTTGACACTTGAACAAATATTTACATTGAATACATACAGAATGTATAGTATTTGATAGCTAAACCCCTGAATCCATGTTTGTGGCATTTTTAATGTTATTGAATGCTTGATTTCTCTGTCTTTAAATGAAAACGAAAGTACATGAAAATCCTTGATCTTCTTTGATTGTCAAGTAATTATTGTTTAGCTTTGAGGTGTATGTTATCCTGCTTCCAGTCAAGGCTATTCAAATTCATTCACTTTTATTGCAATTACCTTTTACAGTGGCAACATTCTATCAAAGCAATTTTACAATTATCTACCTATCCAAGCAAGCTTAGGGTGACAGTAGCAAGGCCAAGCTCCCTAAATATTATAACTGATTTAAGAAAGGTTTATATATAGGTATAGGCTTACAAAAATTAAAGGATATTTCATTTTTGTGAGCAGCATAGCTTATATATACAGAAGTTGTAATAAATAAAATTACACTGTAAGATAATACAATAGTACTGTTTGAAAACTGTAATAAAACTGATCATTTAAAAATAATATAATATAAAGCAAGAGTTTATATACATAAATAATTAATATAATAACAATAAACTTCAGTAGGAATCCTTCCCTATAAAGATCTAAATAAGCATTTTTCCCAGTGGTCTCAGATTTTTGGCCTCCACTGTACATGCGGTGAACAAAATAAATGCACCATATAAAACATTTTGTTAGGCTGACTGTCAATAAACAGCATGTATGAGATGGAAATGTGCCTTATATGTGATTTTAAGGCAAGATGAAGCAACTAGGTTTTGACAAAAGGTTTTGACCAAATGGTATGCCCAAATCGCAGGTGCATCAGTCATGAAAGGTTACAAAAGTTACATTTATTTCTATGATGCATTTTACAATAGACCATTGTCTCTTTGCAAATTTTCAACTACTTAAATTTGCCCCAAACGAGCAAGCCTACAGCAACAGTGGAAAGGTAAAACTCCATACATGTGATATGGAAGGGGGAGTTAAGACTCAAAAACCCAACCTCTATGGGCAGCCTAGATGTTATTTGGTAGGAATAAATTACGTTAGGAAAAAAAAATAAATGTATCGTAGTAATGCAGTAATATTTTAAATACACAGAAGTGAAAAGAAAATTAAAATAGAGAATATAATTAAATAAATGATAGGAAATAGACTGTAAGAATGTAAAGAGAATATTTAAAAAAATATTTTAATATAATAAATGTAATAAAATAGACAATAGCTGTATAAAGATACAGAACATAAACAAAAGTGTACATGGTTAATAAATATTACAAAAATACTAAAAGGGGAAACAATAATGGCTGTTTATTTCAAAAAGTGACGAACAGGATCAGAAAAGTGTAACAGTGATGCAAAAGGACATTGAAAAAGACAGAAAGAGACATACAGTATGGTTCAGGTTTTATTTTTAGACAGGATGCTTATATTAATATATGTTGTGGTTAAAGAGCCTTAGAATAATGAATGATTTAATAAATTACATTTCCCTATAGAAATAATGAAAGAATGATATTATTTTTTGCATGTATGTCCATGCATGAACCAAAGACTGACTGTTGTACATGAAGCCCTGGTGATGGGAGTCTAGAGCCCCAGAGGAGTGATCAGTCACAGCTGCTTCAAGCAGGCTGGGGCAGGCCCAGAGGTCAAACTCCAGCGCTGGGGCCCAGCGAAGGTCAGAGGGTCGACCTCAGGAAGCCTCTGTGGTGTGAAAGGTTAGGTGTCTCACTGACACCTTAGTGTGCCATGCGAGAGCTCTTTTCAAAGCTTGTAGATTTATAGATACTGATATCGAACGTCATGGTCATCACTGATGCAGATGTTCAGAGGGATTCGTTCACAGAGCACGAGGCCAGATATAAGTGGCGAAACCAACTGCTGAGAAAAGATGTGAGATATTTATGACCAAACATGCTCTGGTCCTGGCAACAAGACCTTTTTTACACCAGACACCAAACAAATCTGATCAGGGAAGGTCACCAGGGCCTCCTTTGGGGTTTGGCAAAACGGTGTGTGTGTGACCATGAAGGAGGCTACAAACCAAAAGAGAAGAACAGATGGAGACTGTGAGAGTGGGAATCTGATAGAAGGAAATGGAGAACGAGAACAAAAAAAGCAAAAAGAAATAATCAAATTAACTTTTTTTTTGGAAACGGAACTGGAGATGCTGCAGCGTGCGGTATCCTGCGGCGCGTTAGTTTCCCGTGAGAACGAGTGGAGGGTCAGCAACACACAGACAGACAGTTCAAACATATTTACCCCTCGTTGGAAGGTACAAATTAAATTAGCCCCTCCACAAAGCCAGGATGCTTGCCCCTTCTGTTCTGATGTCATGGTACTGGGGTCCATGGGGTGGGAGGCTATGGCACACTGTCCTGGGTGCATTTATCTTAGAGCTCATTCATCTATACGCACACACCAACACGCACCCACACATCACTGTCGCCACCGACACGCAAGATGAAAGGGCCGCCCTGACCGACCACTTCCTTTGCCTGCTCTACTAATGAGACATTGTGGGAGCTGAGGGTAGAGAGTCAGGCAAGATATTATCGGTTCATGTTGTTGGAATTATAGACTTTCAGTATCCACAGAGCCAAATTCAGAATATTTCTCTGGATATACAGTACTGTGCAAAAGTCTTAGGCCACCATTTGATTAGCTATATCATTTTTCACAGTGATATAATGACCATATATAGTTATGGCACAGAATCTTTGTAAGAATACAACCAGAAAAAGCAGGGAATCTGTATGCAGTAATAAAAAACTCAAAATAAATCTGAATAAACAGCTATAACCTACAGCTTACACTTAGCAGCATATAAAAAATAGCAGCATCTGGGAGCTTCATCGGGATGCCAAGTTGATCCTTTTACGCTAACACATGACCACAAAGCTGGGAATGATCCACCACCCAAACAGTACCTGATCTGTGGGGATCCTGATCATTAGAGAAAAAAGTAAAGGGGTCTATCAAAGTATGTAGAGAATTAGATGGACAGTAATTGTAGGACTACAAAGTGCTTCTATATGATAAGTGGAACTGATCAAATGGACAATAAGTGCAGAAACTTGGAATTGGTACCTAATGAAATAATATATAGTACAACATTTCAGTCAGAAACATTGATGTTCCCTTATATTCCAGTACTAGAATGAGTTGTTTTGACCTGATCCCTACTGGATATTGCTTTACAGATGACATTTCATACCCCTTTTCCACAAGTCAACGCAGTTCCTTTGGGTCTTAATGAAATGTCTATGACGTCCTTTGGTCAAAATACCACAAGGATCAAGCACTGGAGTGCCCTTATCACCCTGTCAAAACAGGACTTTTCACAGTGACTGCTCAGTCCACTCCCCCAGTAATTCACAGCATAACAGCAAGCTGTGTCTGAAACTTTTCCTTCAATTGTTAAACAATATAAGCTTAATTGATTTGTATTTTTTATGAGTTTTAATACATTTAGCATTTACATTGCTATGTAACTAACTTGCAGAAACTTAACAAGAAACTTGGCATGCAGTTACGTTGCAGGCAGATATCTAAGTGTGGTGTTTGGTGTGATCTAATTAGACATAGGAACATTCCACAAATGGGCTGTTAAAAGGCTTCCCCTGCTGCCCTATAAAAAGGCTTCCCCTGCTGCTAATTTTGAGTAGTGTACCTCTTGGTGAGATATTGCTGACTACTAGACATGACTCTACAAAGTAAACAAATACATTCTGTTGACAGATTTTGAGAGTAAGCACATCATTGGACTGAGATAAGCAAGAATTCGACAAATTTCCACTCTGACCTAGCTGTTAGGCGTGATGGGGTTTCACCACAGTTTCATTGTCCAATATTCAGAAACAGGTGACACTTTTACTACACCCCGGTCTCTGACTGGACCATTTCAGGACCAGGACCAGGAGATTAGCAGAAGAAAAATTGTTGTCATAGTGCTCAGTACGTCATGCCATTAACAAACCAGTCACCACTGACTTTGTATGCAGTGGTATCATCAACGACAAACCTGGACTTTATGGACTGGAACCATACTACATATTTAACGGTAGTTAAATATTGAATACAGGTTCTGATTGTGATCTGATCACAGTCAGGTTTGATTGTTGGAGCTCTTCAATCTCTTCAATTGACCCAACTAATGGTGTGATGATCTGGGGAGCTATCACATATAACAATTGGTCCTTCCTAGTAGTGATATGAGGGGCACTAACCAATCACCATTATGTGCAGGACATCCTGCAATTATGTGATACCTCTCATGGCAGGGCTTAAACCTGGCATTAAAACAGCATACCAAGAGTTTCCCAAGAATCAAGAATGAACACTTCCTTCAACACTTAATTGGCCTGTCTGGTTCCCTGACTTATCACCAATTCATTCAACCTATTTGTGCATTATCTTTTTTGTCATATTGTTTTAATCATTAAATAATATTAGTCCTCTGTCATGGCTATATTTTTTAAATCAAGTGTCAACACTATTTATGAAAAGCATTATTACATTATTTTGTTATATAAATGCTTTAGTATAACATATACTGTATTTGCTCACCGTTCCACATTCTACACGGCTCCAATGCAATAACACAACCAGTATGATCATGTGGTTAAGTTACCACGGTCAATTATGAGAAACAGTCAGGACCAGCTACACTCTGTGGGAGTGGGAATTTCAATAAGGTCACTGAGATTTTCCTTGGCAGGGGCTCAATACTTGCTACAAATCATTAATTTTCCATATTTTAATTTGTGATTAATCAGAATTCCAGTCCTTCCCAGGCTCCCCTGTTGCTCCGCCACTGCATTGAATATCTCCTCTTTCCTTCATGTTTCTTTGCTTCAAGAATACTTCATAGTTTCTGGAATTGCCAATGTGTTTATTTTTATGGTTCCAAAAGAGACTAGTGCTCCCAAGAACATTATGAATTGCTTCCATAATCAAAGTTATAAGACATTTGGCAGATCAGCCTCTGCAGAGATGGGTTGTAGCTTTGGGACTGAAGTTAAGCTGCTCCTCAGAGTTAATGTGTGTGAGACCGGTTTGTATGAATAACCTCCTCTTTCTGCCTGGAGGTAATTCAACATTCCTCTTACTTGATTCTCTCTTTTCTTCCCTCTGTCTTTTTTTAATAAGAAGCCTTGGTGGATCATAACTGCTTCCATACAGTGCACAAGGACAGCCGGCAAGAAAGGTCTCACCCTAAGTCGTCTAGCCTCTGTCTCTTTTACATGTGCTTCCAATGACAAGTGCTTTGTTTCCATGTTCAGATGCTAACCTACACACGCACACACTTGTACACGGCTGCTGCTACTCCACACCAAGCTTACACCAATCTTCTGTTTGATTAATAGGTTTGGACTTTACTTTGGATTGTTCTGATTAAACTGGAAGCGGGTTCGGAGTTGGCAGATGAGAATACTGTAAACAAAGGTTAAAGCCAACCAGAAACAGAACTCAAAACACATTACTGGGAACATAATGTAATGTGAAACGTCAGAGCATATTTATTTGAAGATAACTGGCAAGAGAAGGTGAAACATGCTCTGTGACATCAGAAGAATCAGAAGACATTTAGAGGAAGGCTAAAGTCAAAAGTTATCGCATATTTAATGGACAGTTTTGGCAATAATGCTCATATGTTACATACAAATTACCCAAGGCTATCAACTATTCAACCACTGAGTATTATTCATTCATTCATTCATTCTCTTAACCGCATAATCCTGGTGAGGGTTGTGGGAAAGCCAGTGTCTAGCAGGCTGCACAGGGCAGGAATGCCTCTAGACAGGACACTATTCTATTGTAGAAAAACACTCACATACTCATAGACACACATGTTAGAACACAGGGAGGACCCAGACCTGTCCAACTGGAATTGAACCTAGGACCTTCTCACTGTGAGGCAACAGAGCTATGCACCTAGCGCAGTGTTTCCCGCCACTAATATTCATAGTATTAGTAAAAAATCATACTAAAAATATTTCAACATTATCATATTAGCTTTTTGTTTCCCAGGAACAGGTGCGTGATAAAATGTGTTGGAAAAAGGTGATAAATTCCTAAACATCCTAAAATTAACCTAATGAGCTTTGTCGCTGATATTATAGCAGCTGCTTTTGCGCCTAACAGTTCTAGAGACTAATGTGGGGTGAACTACCACCTCTGGAGCTCCCTAGGATGAGCCAGGGCATTTCTGGGTTTGCATTCACACTACCAGTGAGGCTGAAGTGATGTAATGCAAACTGTGCCCAGATCCAACAAAACCCCACCTGTGGGGAGTGATCATCCTAGTCAAAACAATTTTTTTGAAAAATTGTGTGTTACAGTACAGATTGCCTAGTGTGTGTATGTTGTTACAAAGTCAATCATGTCTACGCGACTGGAAGACATTGTGACTCAAACTGGGTCACTGTGCAAGTTGTTATCTAATCACAAGTCATGTGTCTGTTGTGAATGCATCAGTAACAAAACCTTAACAATTAAGTGCTCTCTAATTATTCATTGGTATCTTAATTGGAATATAACCAAGAAATATACTGGAAAAAAAATCAGCTTCTACAGGTGGCAAGTATTTAGTGTGAAGAGGCTAGGATAGGCTAAAGTTCACAAAGACTGGAATGAAGAACGGTGGATATGTTATATATATATGATCATTACTATGTAATGTCACCACTATGCAATGTCAATAGCATTGCTAAAACAACTAACTAAACTGTCAGTTAACATCACACATTCATCACAAAGAATTAAAAACTGATCCAGCATTTCTGATCCTGATATTGATAATCTATATCATTCACAGCTCAATCGCACCATGTATTTCCACCTTAAAAGGACCTATTTCATAAATGATCGTAATCTAGAGTTGCTATCTTTTTCCACAGAAAAAAAAACATCCTTAATCTGGTTAAAAAAAATCCCTCAAGGAGAATATCAAAACAACTTTTAATAAAGTCCCAGTCTTACAGGAATTGGCTCATCCACATAAAACACTGGTGTTTATCATGTGAGATGAGAAAATGGGATGCCGTGGTGAGTTTTTTTGGAAATCAGGCTCTGGGCCATGTGAGAACGGGTTGTGTTAGTGTCTCGTTTTCCCAAAAGAGGTGGGAACATGCAAACAAACAACCCACTGGAGATCTGTCTGTTTCTCTCTGGGAATGGAAAATGAGGTATATGAGCTGGCTAACAGGAAGGCTAGTATGTCAGCTGTCACTGTTCGTTCTTGCTCACTCTCACACTTTCTCTACGATGGCCTTTGCCCTGAGTACGTCTGCACTCTGTCGTCCAGCCATTACAAAGAGCAGTCAGCGTTCTGCCCGCAGGATGTGTAAACAATAGCATTGTTTACTGTTTTGTTTATCATAGCGCTAAGAGATTAGTTGTTATTGGTTTCCTCTCAGCCTAAAGGAGGGAAGGAGCTGCCATTCAAAATCGAACATCCCCCCCTCTGCGCACATACAGAGACTCACACACTCCCTCCACCATTCAGGCTGTCACACCCCTGTCAGCTCCAATAACAGAGCCCTACCTGAAGTATGCAGATGGGCCCTTTTGTGGCCTTCGGGTCCTGGACAGGCGCTCTTTCTTTGGGTCCTTTACCATTCTAACTTGGGCCTCGGGCCCTAGCTCTGCTAAGGTCATAGCCTTTCACCTTCTGGGGCTTGACTTCTGCCACCGTCGCCTTGCAAATCAGCTCCCGACACACACACACACACAAGTACATCGCACATGCGGCGCACAAAGGATCGCTTTAGCCACAGCGTGAGAGAACTGGCTGTACACCACCAAGGCTGAGTCTACGAACACTTTTTTGCCCTCTTGCAACTAGTTGCAACTGTTGGCCGAAAAGGGAGAGAACTGATGCTGAGTGCTGATGTAGGGCGAAAAAAAGAGGGGAGGAGATGCCTTGAAGGGGGGAATGGAAAAGACATGTTTGGGTCCTTTCATTTCAAGGCGACTGTGATAAATGGCTGCCCTTTTGCTTGGCTGTGAGCTCCCACCAACTGCTATGAGGTCTTGATGACAACATGAACAGAGAGGAAAGAAAGCAACCCCACCAACGTTGCACTTTGTCAGTTTGGTCTGAGCACTTCTCCATCTTTATTTTGAGAGAAAGCGGTAAAAACTCCCCTGTGTGTGTGCGCGTGTGCGCGTGTGTGCATGAGCCCATGTTTATGTGACATTCTGGGGACCAAATGAGCAACTGAAATATGTGACATATATGATATTGTGGGGACCTTTTACCTTTTCTTCACAAGATTAACTGCATTTTTATAGAAACAGCCAGCAGCTTTTGAAAAAACAAAAGAATAAAAAATATTTGTTTTAGGTTACTGGGCTTAAGGTTAGGGTTAGGGTAGATGTAGGTGTAACTAATTAGCTATATTAGTCATGTCAGTGGTCACAGTCACAGTAATCATGTAAGACACAACATGTCATTGAAATGTCCCCACAATGATAGAGAGACAAACCTGTGTGTGTGTGTGTGTGTGTGTGTGTGTGTGTGTGTGTGTGTGTGTGTGTGTGTGTGTGTGTGTGTGTGTG
>JAYJMA010000021.1:1967988-1981015 GCA_036873895.1 Parotocinclus cabessadecuia
TGCATGATAGAAATGAATAATTTTAAGATTTTTATTAATTACTGTCGTACAGCCTACTAATAGCAATGCCATGTTATCCATGTGTCAAAATGAACATACTTTAAGTTGATTAAAATAAGTACAATGTACCTACTGAATGTCCCATTGTAATACTTTAACTCTTAGTGCTACATGCATTTAGTGTAACATCCACTGTGGTTTTGTTTGTTTCTTTTCTTTTCTTTTTTATAATTAAGTTAGATATAGCTTAAATATTATTCTGGTCTTAAGCAATTAGTCAAATAATACACAACATACATTGCACAATATCCTTGTAAGTAGTAAAATACGTTTATAATAATTGATCTTTTCAAGAAAACAGAAATTGATTGAGCTATACTGCAAATGATCGCATGCCTACGATGTATATGAGATCAAAATGTACCCTTAACGTGCGCTATTAGATGTAACTTGAAACCCAGACATGCAGTTTTGAACTGGCTGTGGTGGTAGGTGTTAGAATGTCGTCACAATATTGCAGGAACATTGTAATGAGTTTTTGTCTGGTTGGGTGAGCGCCAGTC
This sequence comes from Parotocinclus cabessadecuia, assembly GCA_036873895.1. Lineage (NCBI taxonomy): Eukaryota > Metazoa > Chordata > Actinopteri > Siluriformes > Loricariidae > Parotocinclus > Parotocinclus cabessadecuia. Next base: position 1,968,552 of record JAYJMA010000021.1, read on the forward strand.
AGGCCTGCCAGTTTAGGCAGTTTAAAAGCAAGCGGTGATATTTATGAGGCTGAGCCCCCCTGAATGCCTGCAGTTTAGTGAGCTGACTGCTGAGCTACAATCAAAGGAAAGGCTGAAAAACAATACTCGTTTGTTTGCTTAATGCCTTCACACAACTGCTGCAGAGTCACTACAGTACAAGCCTCGTATTTCTCTGATGCACATAACTAAACTTCAGGATTTCACGTGCAGCAATGTTTCCAGTAACTGCACATCAGTTTGGAGGAACTGTTAACTCAATCATCTGTACAGAAGAACTCTGAGATATTGATGGTTTTGCTCACTTCATATCTTCCCCCAACATTTCTGTTGGACATTGGTCAGGAAATTGTTTTGGCCATTCCAAAACATTAACTTTACTCTTCTTTATCCATTCTTTCGTAGAATAGATTGTGTGCTTATGGTGGCTGACTTGCTGGATGACCCACACTCTTTTATGAGTCAGTTCACAGACAGATGTCTTGACATTTTCCTTTAGAATGTGTTGGTATAATTCAGAATTCATCGTTCCATTAGTCCTGGCCCAAATGCAGCAAAACAAACCCAAACCATGATACTACCACAACTGTTTTCACAGATGGGATACGGTTCATTTGTTGAAATGCAGAGTTTTCCTTTCTACAAACTTAACAATTATCATGTAGTGCAAAAATTACTTTGTTCTGATCTATGCAAAATGTTGGATTTTATGATGAGCAAACTGCAGAGAGGCGGCGGTGTTGTATTTTCCTGGTGGTGAATCCGTACAGCTTTACATTAGAAAATGTAAGAGAGCGCTTTAGTTGCTTAAACTGGGTTCCTTTGTGCTCTCTTTGACTTTTGTGTCTTGCCATTGGAATAAACTTTGTTGGTCGACCGCTTCTGGGAAGGATAAAAATGATCTCGTATTTCCACTGTTGTCTGACTGTGAATTGAGGTCCAAACTTTTTCTGGCCTCAGAAATCTCATACGATGATACAATTCCATAAACATGTTTGATTGATCCCTGTTCCCACTCACACCTGATTATCATACCATTCATTGAAAACACCTGACTTTGATTTCACCTTCAAATTAACTGCTAATCCTAGAGGTCTGTCTTACGACGGATGGCCCTGTCTAGGGTTGTTCCTGCCCTTGTAGCCAGAGTTGCAGGGTGGGCACCGGCCGTCCCACGACCCTGTTTGGATTAAACAGAAGATAATGATTGAATAATATTATTCTCTTATTTATATTATTTAATTGGTTTCTCTTGGTCTGTTTTAGAACTGGAAATACGATTAAGTTTTAGGTCATACAGTATTTACGCAAAACTATAGAAGTATCTAAATGCTTCCCAAACTATCAAGCACCACTGTAAATGACCTAAGGGCACTACCAACAACAGATTCTCACACATTATCCTAAACAAATAACCTAAATTCAACTAACTCTGCCCCCCTTTGCTTCCACACTCTCTCTAGCTCTTTCAGTCCTGACCCAGAAATGCAGCAGCACCCCTAAGGTCACATCCAGAGTGTATGCAATCACTTGTGTGTGTTGGTTGGTTCATTACTGTGAGGGAGTGAACAAATCTGTCTCTTAAGCATCTGATGAAGCTTGCTTGTCGCTGATGGCATCTGGATCCCTGCCAGGGTGACAGATCAGTCACAGATGCCTGTGGAGCAGAGGAGAGTAAAACAGAGCGAGAGATCTAGAGCAGCCCAGGAGTGCAGTGACGCATTGCCTCTGTCCTGACAGGTCTCAGGCTCCAGTTCCACTGATAGGAGTTTAATAAGTCCTAATCAGCTTATCAGCCTCCTGTGGCTCTGATTGGCCTCATACGCTTAATGGAGGGCAGACACTTTGTACAACTTCGCTACTCAAAAGCATGAGATAGTCAGCAGAGCAGGAGGAGCTGACCTCTTTTACCAGTTAAAACCCATGACTTCGGTCTTCTCTCTGCTTCCCTGTATAGAAAATATATATTAGAAATACATCAGAAAATGTTGCTTTTTAAAGTCCATGATCCTTAATATAAAGGTTCTAAATAACCAGTGTACTTTCTCAGGCTGGTGTGAAAACGGATAAAAAATGAACAGCTGCCCTATAAACACATCTTCTCCTTAAATCCTTGACTGACCTTCTTTTAATTTGTCCAATTCTCTCAATGAGACATTACAGGCAGGCATAAGGTCATGCTACAACATTTTAAGCAAGTTAGGTCATGATGCTGTTTATCACATCATCCTGATCACCATGCCATGATAAGAAACGAGGGTTATGAGCTCAAAACAGCTCTGTGAAGTAGGGCCCATGAGAAAGACTTAATATTCAGCTGATTTCTAAGACTTTTTAATATAAGCACGATCACAAGTAAGTTACATAAAAAGGTCTATACACATCAAGTTAGAACAATCTCTGGTCCAAATACGAGCTAAAGTGCAAGCGAGCAAACCATCTCACACACAATAGACACGCACAGACAACACCCACACAAGTAACAAACTCCCGTCTCTGCTAATTACATTTGAAAAAAAAAATCCAAAGACCTCTGTTGTTAAACTGAACAGACATTACTGAATGGTCGTTAAATGGCACAAAACTGTATAGTACATTTCTTATTATATAGTATAATTGTTCTTCTTAAGACCGGACCTCTATCAATAACCTTTTAATCTGCAAGTCAATCCCTGCCACATTGATCCACATGCACACAATTCATTTGTGTAAAGACAGGGATTAAACCTTGATCATGAATCTCTGAGTGTGTGCATTCTTGCATAATGTTAAGTCTTACAGTCAAACTAAAAATAGACTTTCACTGCTTTGGCCTGTGCTCAAGGCTTGTGACCTGAATGTGAGTGCCTTAACCTAACCTGCCTAATCCTGGCCATTGATGCACACGGACCTTTAAGAAGAGCCTCATATGCTCTGTGAAGTGCAGTAAACTGATATGATTTGATATAATTGCCTGCATTAATAACACTCTGGTAATTTGTAACAATGTACTTTAGTCACTTTCTAACATTGTTTACATCACCGGAATGTTTTCCTTATTTGTCCATCTGAACTTTCATTTGTTTTGCTGGACACGTGGTCATTCACTGAAAGTATTAGGCTTTGCTTTCTTGGTGGTCCTCTTCTGTCTAATCCAGCCATAGGCTTCTGTGTTTACCCTTCACATGAACACTTATATAAGGCCCTCTTGACCTATAACCAAAGATCCCAACTAGAGAAGCTTCTTCCCATGAGTATAGGGTGCAACAACCACACATGATCTACTTTTAGAAAAAGGAAACGTGCTTAAAATTTCACTTAAAACTACCCAGAGTCATTACAGCATCCTTAAAGGACTTAAAGTTGAATACCAAAAGAAGCAGTAAAGGGTGAACGCTTAGTCATAAGCACAAGAGAATAGAATTGTTTTAGTTGGATTTAAAACTGACTTTAATTGGGTCACATGTAAGAAGAGTTGGTGTCGCTTGTGTGTAGCTACAATTGAAAGGTTTGGAATTAAACACCATGTTATATTCAGCACTGTAGATTGCATGCTTGATCATGTATTCATGTGGCAGTATGGCTATAATGTTTGGTATGCACTGACATCTTTAGATTGTAGATTTTGGTAGGAACGGCATATACAGTGGACCCCCAGAATTTGTTCTTTATTTGACAAATTTGGGCATTGAACAGTCTATTCTTATTTTTTGCCCCCAAATTTAAACAAAAAGTCTGACTTAAAACATTGGTAAAATCTCTACAGCTATGACCCATCCTCAGGGAATATCAAATTTGGATTCAAGTCACAGAGGTTCCAGTTTATGTTTGTAGTCAAGTAAGTTTATTATCTGTATTATTGAGATTATTTACCTAGTTAACTCATATATTACATTTTCACATACATTAGCTGTTGTATTACAGCAGTAGTAATTAGACATCTAAGAGCATTTAATAGTACATGTACAACCGGTACATTAATAACAATGTTTGGCTAGCTTCTTATAAATGCACAAATGAAGGTGATGATGATGATGAGCAAATTTGAATGACATGTGCTGGATCTATGCTCCACCGCATGAGGACCATGCATGGATCAGATGCTGACAGGGCAGATGATGATTAGTTTTGATTTGTGATGGAAAGCTGACACGGGGAAAGTGGGGGCGACATGAATTATGTCCAGAATTAAATGCATAGCCTTGTGTACATTTCACAATTTACACACATTTTTGTTAGCTTCTCTTTTCAGAAATTTCGACTTGCATCGTAAATACAACAGGAAAATGTTTTTCTCATTTCATAATTTTCTTTAATTTGTGTGTTTGTGTGTGTGTATGTGTGTGTGTGTGTGTGCGTGCGTGCGTGTGTGTGTGTGTGTGTGTGTGTGTGTGTGTGTATGTGTGTGTGTGTGCCCGCGCATGTGTAAGAGAGAGAGAGAGGTGTAAGAAGGGCCTATGTAAATGTGAATATTTCATTGAAAAAAAATATATATATACATGAGATGAATATATGATGATATGAAATAAACCAATGTATGGGAAACACTGCAGTATCTTGGCCTTTTGCCCATTAGAGGATGTTAAGGGATGTATACCTGTATTTGGGGACCAAGCTCCCCAAAGTGAACCATGTCTGTTAATTTCTCATAATGCAATGGCAGGATTTCCCAGTGTCCTGAGGCCCACTCCATTTTACACCACTACTCCAATAATAATGTGTGTTCAACTCAGTTGAAGTTTGTGGTGCAATTTTTTTTGTGTTACATTTTTGCTACAATAGAGTTTTGGAGTGGATTGTTGTCCAGTCATTTTGGCAAGTGTCCCAAACTATGTGATTTCATTTAACAAGTGTCTTATTGCCATACTGAATGCAAAAACAGTATTTTATCAATCAGTAATGTCCTTCTATAAGACAGTCTAGTCTCTGTTCATATTGCACTTCATACACACCTCATGCTCTTCGTCCCAAGATGTTCTAGGGACTACCTGTGGAGCTCCTCCGAGAACTGCATGTGTTCCAGAGGAATTTTGCTGGGCTTTTTTACAATCACCCTGGAGTGATGTAAGCCATGTGAATTCTCCTCCATCTCAGCCATTACAAAAAGACTCAAAGCCCATTTGTCTGTGTTTTTCCCATTTTCCACACTATATATATACACATATATATGTTGTTTATATGGCTACTACTATATGGATTTATTTAAACATGTCAAATGAGCTCAACACTTGCATCTGGACCAACCACTATCCATTCCATCACTATGTCTGGACTAATTGCTGTATTAATAAATCTGGACCAATCATCACAAACGTACTTTACTCAGTTACTCATTACTCAAGACCCTTGACCCTATTTAAGATCTCGAAGTAGGACCTGAAAAAGTTCATATACATATACTTAATATTAAACACATATTTATATCTATTGGCAGATCTAATCTCTGATTAGAAGTTGATTATGACTGACATTACCTATTCTCCAACACTTCTTATTACCTCTAGTATACAACTAACTTCCCTGAGGAGCTCACATAAGGTGTTCGGTGATGCCCTTAGCCAGGGACAAGCACCTTCTGCTGCTCTTATCAACTATGGTCAAGCTGCAAGGGTAGCCGCAGGATTCTTTTTAACATAATAGCACATCACATCATCACAGTTCCAGCCACAGGAGGTCTGCCAGATTGTGCGCCTTTTACAAACTCTGTTTTCATCTGGCAGGCCTGGCCAAGGTCAGCTGTCTCCAGTCCTGGAGGCTCATGTCAGGTCTTTGTTTCAGCTCCGACCCAACACTCACATCTGCTGCCTTCACTGCAAGTTAAACAAGCACGAGTGCAGGCCTGAAACCTGTACCTAAGGCCTGGAATTTAGCTCTGGATCACTTGTGAAACATTATAAGGATCAGGCAGTGGGAAGTGTGATATCTGCAAATTGAATATGTCTTTCCAACAAGAGCTGGAAGGACTCTAGAGAGATGTTTGGCGGGGAGATGAATAGGAGCCAGACCTGTCCATGTTTTATCACACTACAACATGCATAATGGAGGAGAAGGTACAGATAAGAACAATGTGTAATAGAAGTCCTGTCTTACCTTTAATTTGGGCAGAATTTTTGGAAATTGATAAACCACTGAAATGAAGTTCAGAACAGGAAATCTTCTTTCAACAAGTGTTTCATAAAAAAAATCAATATTCCTTTGATTAGTACTATTTTGCTGTACATAAGTATTTTGTTGAAGGTACCTCTACTTTTAGAGGTACCTTATTATTTCTCCAACATAATACTTTTTACTTTCAAGATTTTAATAGAAAAGTCTGTACTCTTTACTCATAAAATTTTTAACTGGACGTTACTTTTTATGAATAGATTTATTTATCTATTTTATTGATCTATTTGCAGTAGGTTATTTTTATATTACATGTAGGGAATTTTAGTTGCTCAATAGAAAGCTGTATATACTCTGCGGACAAAAAATTAATTACCTTGCATATTAAGGTGGTAACTTCAGGCTCCAGCAGATGGTATTTCATGAGGATGATCGGGTTTTACATATCTGCAGGGTGTGTAATGGGATTCATAGATTGAGATTGAGAAGAGGTGGTACAGTGCAGTGAATATTGCATTTGATGTGTGGGTTGCAAAGCAGATATTAATGATTGGCAAAAAGAGTGAAGTTTATACTTTTAATAAACAGAAGCTGAGGATGGCATTAACTGGTCAGTTTCAAGTTTTGCCCAATATTTCGATCTATAATATTGTTCTTGTATCACAAATTTAATATTAGATCTTTGAAGACTCGCCTTTAATAGTTGTTGTTTCCAACCACAGTCCCCAATGTTTTCATATTTCCATTTGGTCATTTAACAAACTCTTATCTAGAGCAACTTATAACTATTCCAGACTCACAATCTTAACAATTGTGTGTTAAGGGAATAACTGAAGGACCCAACAGTTGTATCATGGTAGGGAACCCTGGACCTTCTGCTCTACAGTCCCGTATCTAACTAGTGCACCACAAATTAATTAAAAAATTAAAGGATAAACTGAATTTCAGAGTAGCCTTACAGTTGGCACCAATATCCTTTATCCATGTGTGAATTCACCATGGTGTCCATGTTGTTGGCATTTTTCACTGGGTTGCAGGCATTTCCATGACTCTTGGCCCATGACCCATGATTCAATCACCCCTGTGCCATGATGCTTAACCGCAGCCCCTCTGTCCAATGTCAGGCTGAGTGAAAGCAACTGGCTATCAGGAGATAATCAGCACTAATAGGTACATAATGGCTAACAGTGGGACTGTTATTTGCCTTGATGCATCATGGTAGACAAAGCGCAGACAGCATGACCTTCCTTTCCCACTACGCCGCAGTCACACTGTGTCGCTCCACCCAACCCAAACACACACACACACACACACACACACACACACAGACATTTATTTCAAAGTTCTCTCTCACGCTCTCTACAGCCTGGGCTCTATTCTGAATCTGTGTTTTTACTTACTGCTATGGTTTAGTGGCCCGATCTCTGCATCTTCTCTTACTCTATGGTTTTATGGCCCGGACAATGCTGGGTCAGGCTGAGGGTTTGGTGTTTCTTTTTGGTTGAAGACAAAGAGGGTCTTATGAAGTCAGCCTCTGAGCTGAGGGTCATGCCTTGCATATGAAAGAGGTAATGCATTGTTATAGATTAGGAGCATTGCGGAATGGTCTGGCAAAAATTACAGGACCGTCAGATGTTGCGGATGGCGCTAGCATGAAAATATGGCTGCATGTGTTTTCGTTTTGCCTGATTCCAGAACAACAAACAACTCGTAACCACAAAAGGCCATGTCAAACCACAATGTATCACAAATATCTAGTCGACCTGATCATGTAAGGTCATGCTAGGCCAAGAAAACAAGAGCAGCCTTCATCCCAAGTAGCAAACATATCATCTTGGAAGCTTTGTCTTTGCTCTCAATGGATCTGGCTAATCTTAAAAGTCTCTAGTCTAAATACACATAGGTTCTTAGCGCACACAATTTGCTCTGTCTATCGAAACACTTAACTATCAGCATGTTTCGCAAAAGAGGCATGATGTTGTGCCATAACAAGTGTGGGTCAAAGGATAATGTGCTGACAAACCCACACTGCAAATTCTGCAAAGCATCGAGGAAACTTGGCCTCTGACAGAACTTGGCTGCTCACAACCTCTCCGCAGCCGTGCCATGTAAACAAAGCCGCCTTTTGTCGAGGGCCAATGTGTCACAGCCACCCGCTTCAAGGGGTATGAGCGGTTGGGGGGATAGGATGAACCAGGCGTCTGGGTAATTGCAGATCAATTGCATTTGTGTTTGATCTCAGAGATGAGAGCATTTGTGAGCAAATTCCATGAAGGAATGCTGAAATTGATCAGGAGGTCAGAAAGGGTTGATGGTTATACAAGGGAAAAGGAGTGAACAAAGCTGAGGAAGAATATTAAGGAAGAATATGAAGGAAGTAGTGGAGAAAGACAAAAGGAAGAGCAAGTGACTCATCCAGAAGGGAGCAAGACTTCATATTAATTGCCCTTAAGGATTGCTGAATTTGGTCACATTCCAGTGTTTGATTGTGTTATGGTTTTGTTATGCTCTGCTGTGGTGCAGTAACCTCTGAGCGAGTCTGATGCTTGCTTTTGGCTTCAGGCTCTTTGAACTCACTCCACTGTGCAGCCTGAACTGGGTTAATTGCTATTAATATTTAACACCATGAAACAAAAGTTTAAGCAGTGAACTAAATCAAAGCCTGAGCAGCCATCCCTTAGCCCAACTTGCCCTCTGAAATATGAACAGAGAAAATATTAATTATGTTATAAGCACGCTGTTAATTTTGTTTTTAATTAAGAAATGATTACTGCAATTATTATCCTCATAGCTTTGTTTCCGTCAGTAGCAAATATGACAGTACTTGTTGTCTTTTCGCCACTCTGAACTGGACTGATCTATGTGGACTTATAATTCGTATAATGGGAAATTACAAATAAGAGTGCAAATTATTTTGGAGATGCGGTTAGCATAATGAAATTGCCCATGACACTGGGTTTCACTATAATCCCGTATTTCCTTGTGAAGGTCATAGTCCTCCATGCCTGAGGTTGACAAGATGTGACTGCCAGTTATGTTAGGTCCCTGCAGCGAATGATTTCATCATCGAATGGGACTGAATTACTTTGCCAAGCCACCATGTTCCATGCTCAAGGTGAGGGAGCTCAAACAGCATGACTAAATACCCCGAACCAACGTGTTGCTCTTCAAACAGACTCTGGTATGAAAGACGCTGGATGAGAGCCAAGATTCTGAATAAGGAGATATTGTTTCACTACTGTGTACATGAGGACCTTGCTTGATGACTTCTAAGTAGGTCCACCTGGGGACGTGAATTGACCACAAGCCACTTTCATGAGTGCTCATTCAGGGTGTGCTAACAAAGTACTTGGTACCAGTGGTGATTCGCTTAACCTGCTTGAAAAGGTGAACATTTCAGCTGGAATTGGGGGCAATATTAGTGTGATTGTTAACTATGTCCGAGCACAGAACACAATGTCAGGTTTCTGTGTAAACATGAATGGCTAAAAATCACTTTATTGCATAATCATAAATCTATACAGTATATGAGAAGTCACCTAAAACAACTGCCACAAATTAAGTACTCCCCATATTACGATGGTCGGACTTACGATACACTATTACATTTTTCCCTCTTCCATACTAAATGAGGACCTTGGCAGGGCGTGACAAAGGGATTCACATGGCGGGAGGGATAAACAATGAGTGAGAAAACACCATGGTTGCGACAATAATCATTTTTGGGTTTTAGGTTCAATACGTTATTCAGTAAATTACATGACATATTTGATATGTTCTGTTAAAATGTACTTTATGTTAATGATTTTGCTGATTTTTTTGATATTTCTGATTACAAATGCACAATTGATTTATCAGAATGAGTCCGTTGTTCTGCGCAAACGCATCAGTAGTAGTTTTATGATGATGCAAGCATGATCGGGTCTAGAAGGTTTAAGTGCAATGTGAGTGCAAGCCAGTGAGTGAAGGGGGGGGGGGCAATTATGCTGTGGTACGATACAAGACAAAAGGGCATTAGTGTGAGGGCGCCCTCAAATTCCCTCTATAATTCCGCAAACTTGTCAACAGTGGCATTTAAGTGGTTTGTTTTATTTACCCCTTTTTGCTGTCATATAAGTGCATCGACTGATATTTTATGGCTTATGTAACATATACTATGGTGATTTTGTACTCTCCCATAAACACATCTAGTTCCCCCTTCCTCCTTCCCACAGAGATCTGTGTTTAATTGTAGCAAATTAGCTTTGATTACTTAAGGTTCCAAAAGCTGTTTTTAGCTACAGGTCTTTTCTAAGGCTGAACAGACCACTTTGTTAACAGATAGAACAAAAAAGCTGGAAGCAATTTGCGAAGGTACCAGATTAAAGTTATACAGCTCCAAGGGTAATTTAATTACCATTCTTTAAATGTTTGAATGACTTTGACCTCGCCGGTGCTCTGAGGTCGAGCAGGTGTATTTACTTAAGCTAAATCAGAATCAGTAACGTGAAACAAGCTCTTCAAATCAAACAAGCTTCCCAACCCCTTATATCTTGTTTCTTTCCTCTTGAAAATAGCTCTGTGTTTGGATGAAAAATTCAATTAGTATCCAGACCATACCATTAGACGGTGTCTTTTAATGAATAAATCTGTTCTAGTTCCTTATTAGTCCCTAGAGTAGACATTTCAGAGATGAATTTGACAGGAGATAAAAAAATAAAGTACAATTATAGCAGAGGGAGAGAGAAAAGCGAAAACAGACATGTGGTGTGGGCTGACGCTATTCGCCACCGTTCAGGCTCCCAGGCTACAGCATGAATAGAAACAGGTGTGTCGCTGATTGTGCGGTGGGTCTGTGTGATGCCTATGTGGCATGTCTACTGGTTGGGTGATTTGGGTCAATGGAGCACATCTGGTACTAGTCACAACAGAGCACACACGTTCCTGGGCCCTGATCCACCCTGGGAGCCTCACATCTGGGTTAGCTCTGCCCCTCTCAGGGGGTGGATGGGGGCAGCAGGAGCTGCATTCTCCAGGTGCACTGGGGCTAAGGAGAAGGGCTTTTTGATGGACGCATCTCATCTGTACCCAGGGGTCGGCCCTGTGCCGCCTGACTGACTGCTCTGCCATGGCAGAGCTCCTGAGGCACCTGGAGTGGGTAGAGACAACATGCTTTTTCTTTGTTTTTCTCAAGTTCTTTGCATTTTGTAGTATTGCGTTGTAGTATGATGTGTGTAGCACACAAGGCGGCGCGAGGGGAAATTAGCATTTCGCTCAGATAGCAGTGTTGCCTGTTTGTGTTAGTGTGGCTTTCTGACCCATGTGACCCCGTTCAAGCTAATCTGCCATCTCAGACCTGTGTGTGCTCCATAATCCTCTAGTTTAATTACATGAGACTGACCGCATACTCACTTACCGTGCTGCAACAAAGCCTCCCTCTGTGCATGAGACTTCGTAAAAGAACACATACGAGATTTAGGGTGTGCATTAGAGTCGGGATCTTTGTGCTATCTCTAAGGAATGTAAGGGTGATGGTGGTCCATTCTTTCTAGATTTTGACCGAACGCAGTAATGTAATATTTTCTCTTTTCTCACTCAGCTGAGGATGATTCTGGCACCTATGATATATCTGTAACTTATAACCCCCCTGTTCCCTTTGCACTTGCCATCTGAGATGAATGTGGTCATGGCACTTGTTTTTTCTTTATGGTAAGCTGTTTTCCCATCTTTCTCTGGAAAGCCATTAGTGAGGCTCATATGAGCAAAATTACAAAACGATTCATTCACACACTCCCCCCCCCCCCCATGTTTTGTTCACTGCAGGCAGCTGGAAGGGAGTCTAAGCAAAGGAAAGCAAGCAAATTACCAAACACATTATGGTAACAATTAGATAGTTCTTCAGAGACTACAGTTGTTCCAGTCTCTCTCCCTCCCTCCCTCTCTCTCTCACACACATATACACACTCTTGTCTTTTCTATTAGTTGTAAAACAGTGCAAATGAGTGCTTTGACTTCACTACATGCAGCATTTGCAAGACTGTCGCACCAAACAAGTAACACCATTCCCAATTAAAGCTGCAATCCAAGCAGTGTAAAGAAGACGGCATGTGAAAGCTTATGCTCATGTATCTTCACAATCAACAACTAATGGAACATGGAACACAGCATATTCTGGCCCCAGGATGCTTTAATTGAACTCAAAGAGGTGGTTAGATACAGCCTGTCTGTGGCTCAGAGTACATGTGATTTGTGGGAATGTGGTGGCCTAGCGGTTAAGGTACTGGACTATGAGCCAGAAGGTCCAGGGTTCAAATCCCACCTTTGCCACAGTTGGGTCCCTGAGCAAGGCCCTTAACCCGCAATGGCTTTTATTGTAAGACTAA
>JAYJMA010000021.1:1983487-1993792 GCA_036873895.1 Parotocinclus cabessadecuia
TGGTGTCATGAACAACAAACCTGGACTGCTAAGGGCTGGAAGTATATTGTTTTTAGTGATGAATTCAGCTTCTATTTGGCATCTGACAACGGGTTTGAGTACGGAGGGCTCATTGTGAGCGCTTTAATCCCACCACCCAAACTGTATGATGAATGAGAATCCACAGGCCCAGCTGCAGCATCTGTGGGCAAATGTGTCAAAGGATATCATACAGAACCTGTTTGCCTCCAATGAACCATATTTCATCATATTTCCAGGCTGGAGATGGCCTAACAGAGTAACTAGAGTCTCCTTTGCAATTGCATGATTTTTCCCAATAAAGTTACACCTATCATCATTACGTACTTATAAAGTTTCAATTGATTCCAACAACACCTTCTTGGTGAGTTATTTTTATAAAAATATAAAAATGTATATTTCTGCTACTTTGTTTATATACAATGCTTACAGGTGCATAATATGAAGCCTAGCTGCATACAATCCACATAGACAAGCAGTGGCAATAGATAGGGTTGTACTGAACATCTCAGTAACACTCAATACATCACCTTCGTAGATTTCCACCTCCAACAAGACAGTTCATTGACTGTCAGTCTGTCCTCCTAAGCAACATTAGTAAATAAATGGTTTGTCAATTTCCATGAGGAATATGGCTGGCTTGCACACAGCCCTGACCTTTACTTTATCAGACACCTATGAGATACGTTAGAATGCCAACTGTGTGCCAGGGTTTATTGTTAACCATCAGTGCCTGACCTTACAGTTAACTTGCACTTAAGCTGCGGCCACACTAGACAGATATAATTTGCATGGCTTTGTGAAATTAGTTGTCCATTTTGGTGCATATGCCATAGCCTTGGTGAGAATGGGGAAGCCTTGGAGAGGAGTAGAACTAGTTTTACTTCAGAGAAAAAAGGGGAAAGAGAGCGAGTTGTGGGTTCATCATTTTCTTAGTTTCTGAAATCTATGTGTTAGATCAAATGTCATGCTTATGCACAGCCACTGTTTGTATTTCCTCCAATTTGTCTCTATGGTATAACTATAATATATAATATAATATTACTATTACTATATGGTATTTTAAAATGAAATACCTCCAATTTTTTGTGAGCAGTGTAGATCTGCTGCGTTCATTCTGTGTTTGTTGTTGATATGTTGATATTTTGTCTTGGTGTTCTTCTTAATCTTAACATTTTAGTCCATTGGTGTGGACAGTGTCTGATTTTTTCTGCTCTGCATCCTGGCAGGTGATGGAAGGATGTGCAGCCTGACATCCATCAGTGAAATGGATGGACAGAATCTTGCCTGTGGGCTGCTTTTCATTTGGACTTTTCATTTTTCATCATGTTGTGGAAGGAGAGGAGACTTGCTGGGCTGTGAAGATGACTGAAGTCTAATGCTTGATAAGCGAGAGAAAAAAGAGGAAGCCATGCCTGGTGGCTGAAAATAAGATCAGGTTTAAGGCAGCTGTCGTCCTTACCTTCTGAGGGCAAAGGTCAGGACAACACAGAAAGATTCCTTTGTAATTGCTAGAGCAACCAAAACACACTTAAGAAAGCCAGCTATTTATTTTAGCTTATTGGCTGTAGCATAGCAGTGACTGAAGCATTCAGAGCATTGCTGACCTCTTCCAAACAAATTAAAAAGACGGGCATTGTGTGCATAAATGTTCTGTTTAAATCCCGATGGAAAAGCTTGCTTACCCATACAGACATACTTTATAAAGCTGTCTGTCAGGAAAAGCAATTGTGACAATGGCAGTGACCCCACCGATTCAGCACAACTGTCATTTTGTTTAGATGTACAGCCAGACACAATTCTAATCATGACCCCATCATGTACCTGCTAACTCACATGACCTTTCTAAATGTTTCTTCACCCACAGGAGTCTTTTCTTCAGCCAGGCTCATCCAGAACAGCAAACATTTTGACTGAGGCAGCACATTTCACTTTCATGCAGACTTTAAATTGGCTCAGTTAAGTCTTTCACAAGCTTTACAACTTTCAGGACTAATTCGGTACTTTCATTTCATTCATCTCATGAGTACCCAGACTTCCAGTTCAGCGAATCATTTCCAACATGATAAATCCCACCATGAGACTCCAACAGAGTTCCACATGTAATTCTAAGCTCTATTATCGGTAGCTAATGCTTGCTCAAGATGGCGAATCACCACAGAGCCAGCGGCCATATAAGAATTAGAAATAAATATGTATTGGGACAAGATAAACATAGCGAGTGGCAAATCTGCCATGAGATGGTATGTGGAGTGGCAATTTTCAAGCAACAGAGATGAATTTGCAACAGCTCCTTTAGGTAATTGATGGATTAAATTCAGTGGCTATGGTGGAGTTCACTATAATACTGTGCACAATAATTTAGGCTAAAGGAATCGCAATCAAGTTGTAATATGTATTTAGGGGATATGTGCTTGTCAATTCACCTCTGCTTGCTAGTAGTAGATGTTAAGTGGGAAGTCTGAGAAATGATGTGACTATGTCATGACCAGATAATATATCAGTTCATGTTCAAATGTGTTATAATATTATATTATAAAATTGTATGATAGTTATTTTAAGAATATAAAATATATAATAATAATAATAAGAAGAAGAATAACAATAATTAATAATAATAATCACCATGAAATTTTATTTTAAATAAATGTTTTAAATAATAAAAAAAATTTAGTTGATATTATTATTGTTGTTAATAATAACAACAATAATAATAAATTGATTGTGAATTTGCTTTGCTACAGTAGTAATAATTATTTTGTAATTTTATTAGTAGTAGATGTTAAGTGTGGAGTCTGAGAAATTTTGTGACTATGTCAGAACCAGATCAGTTAATGTATCAGTTATTTATATTTATTATTATTATGAATAATAATAATATTGTTGTTGTTGTTGTCATAATTGTTATTACTAAAAAAATAACAATGATTTTATATTATTAAAATAAGTATCATAAAATGGTATAATATAATATTATAACACACTTGAACATGAACTTAATAATACTTAATAATAATAATAATAATCACCATGAAATTGTTATTATTATTTCGTTTTTATTATTGTTGTTGTTAATAATAACAACAATAATAATAACAACAATACTAATAATTTGATGTTGATTATTATTATTATTTATTTATTTTATTATACTACAATAATAATAATTATTATTATTAGTAGTAGTAGTAGTAGTAGATGTGTGGGAAGTGAAAAGTAGAAGTGGGAAGAAATTATGTGACTATGTCTATGTCATCTGTTCATGTGGAAATGCATAATAATAATCATCATTATCATTATCATCGTCGTGATCATGTTTTGATAATATTAACAATAACATTAAATAATTATTAATAATAGTACAACAATAACAACAAGTAGTTTATACTATTACTAATGTTGTTGTAGATGATGTTATTGCTTTGCTGTTTCTATTTTTATTATTATTATTTTATTATTATTATGTTTTTGGATTGTTCTTTATTTTTATTATTGCTACTACTAGTAGTAGAAGCAGCAGCAGCAATGTTGTGATATTATTAAATAATTCTATATATTAATTTTTCTCTTCTTATTGTTGTTGTTTTTATTGCTTGTCTACTTATTATTAGTTTGCAATAGTATTACTGTAATTGCAATTGTTGTTATTCATGTTGTTAGCTTCTTGTTTTTTAATTCTGTGGAGTTCCTTTGGCTATTCCACGTTTCAGTGTGTACAATTGTAAATGTGCTTAGTCATTTGGCAAAACTGCAGCTGCATAAACCTACTTTTTTGTTTGTTTTTAACTCTTGTACAGCTGTCACACTTCAGATCATCAGCTATAATATAAATATTAATAGCACTAATAACACAGATAAATAACTCTAAGATTAAACAAAAGAGATTCCCTCTGTTTCCCACAGTTCCTGTTTCTTACTTGTTAATTCCCTCTAGAGGACTCGTTGACATAAGAGACTTTTAAATTAGACTCAAAACCATTTTTCACCATCTATTTGGCACCATGCTTTTTCTGTAAGATTCATGTTTGGAAGTTCAGAGTGTTTTGTTTACTTATTAATTGCTTTTTTCTGCCTTGGATGCGTTGAACCATGAGGTGCATATGACAGAACCCACTAGTAGGTTGTCTGAAGATGGTTTCTCTCCCCCTTGCTCTTCTGTTGATGTTTAAGCCTGGGGAGAAGCCATGGGGGTCTGTAACACTTGACGAATGACTACATTTATGATTTATGGCCGGTTTGATGTACTTCAGTGTAACATTGCCGAACGGAAATCTCATAAATCATCAGATCTTTGTGCTTTGTGAACTTAGCATATATTAGGGAAAGTGTTTGCTGACTATGTCTACATGAGCTGAATACAGACATTATTTTTGTGGATACAAATGTATTTGTCTCTTTACTTAGTTCATGAGCTACTAGTTACAATCTGAATAATCTCAGTACAGAATAAGCAGCATTTTTTACGTATTCTGCCACACCATTTCCACTCTCGTTACATGAATCTGGTTAAGACCCTACATTACCTAATAGCCTCTCCATAGTGGGCATTCTCCGTTTGCCCTGTTCAAACTTCCTGCTTCATTCACACTCCGTAATGACTCAGTTAGCACTCTAGCTACCTAATCACAAAGCCCATGGTGTTCTCACTAGCAGTCAGAGATGAGTCATTGTTGTGCCGTGGCAGGTGCTTTAGCAGCACGAACAGAAGTCTGGCTTCAGGCTTTTTCTTTATCCAAAGTTTCATATCTGCTTCATAGCTGCCATTATCCCCAAAGTTTTCCCGATCCCCCATGGGGCTCAGTTCATAAGAATCTGCATGTGGCTGCCAAAGTTTGTCACAAAAGTGAAGTCAGTACTTTATGAGGAAAATGAAGATGTGTAGCAGGACAGACGTGTGCGTAAAGACAGACACTAGTTCTAATTATTAGTTCTATTCTAGCGCCACGGATTCCAGGAATAACATCATCAATCTTAGTCCAGAAGCAGGCTCTGTTAGAAACAGCAAAGAACAGCGCTGTAAGCCTTCACTCCCAATAAGGTGCAAGTCTGAAGAAAATGTACCACCCATCCATTATATACACAAACCACACTCTTTGTTAGGTTTCACACACATCATGCATTTTATCAGTTTCACTTACCATATAGTAGCACTTTGTAGTTCTACACTTACAGACTGTAGTCCATCTGTTGACTCTATATACTTTATTAGACTCCCACAGGACCAGCACGGATCAGGTACTAATTGGGTGGTGGGTCATTCTTATATCAGTTTATAACATCTTTGGAATATTCGATCGCAACTTTTTCTCCTTGGCTGAGGCTTTCCTCTGGATCTTGGACAAGACAGATGAATTCAGGCACAAATTAGGGACAATCAGTTCTAGGTTACCGTCGACAATCCAAATACTCTCAAAGATGTCTCAAAGTTCTCAATCAGTGTTGAAAAACCATTTCTCTATGTTCTGAAAGTTAAGGAACCAACTTGTTGGGGAGCTGAAAATCCTACAAAATTGTCCAATGAGGACTCCATGTGGTGTTCAGCGCAACCCATAGACTTATGCTGTTTGTCTATGGATATGCCATGGCTAAATACTTTTCAGATCACTAGTGCAAATACTGGTGTATACGTTGTTCCATTTTTTTTTTTTTTCAAATCCCAATCATATAGGAGTCATACGTGGCCAAGAGTCCAGCAGAAACTCATTTTAAAGAATAGGGTAGTTAGTGCCCCCTGATTAGCAGTATGTATATACAAAATAAAGCACGGTAGCTCTCTGTTGTAGCTGTAGTGTGACAGACAGTGCCAAAACTGGGAGTAATGTTTGTTGTGTGTTACGAAAGTGTGATTATTTGATATACTGTAATATTTATTTTTCATCCTTTTTTTATCTAACTATCTTCAATGTCTTAATGCTGGTAATGTCCGATCTGATATTGTATTGAACATGTGAAAGTTATTGCATCACAAACTGAACATGTGAAAGACAAGATGTTGCATCACAAATTGTAACAGTCTATTATGTCAAGATAAATAAGCTCGACCAATCACATGCATTTACCAAGAATGTGTCGTGTATGTCTGGAGTTCTTTTTAACTATTATTTTTGTGCTACTGCCTTTGTTATGATCTTGAATGGCAATTTAAGTGGAGGGTTTTCTTTAAGGCTGTTAAAGTGACATTTGCAAATAAATAAATGTTTAGTTTTATCGAAAATATTAGGTGATTTAAGAATAAAATGAAATTTTATTAATCCCAGTTTTAGAATATGGAAAAAAATGAGTACCGCCTGTGTTGTATGCGATTTGACACCGACACCTCTGCTGCCGAATTATGATTTCAACCAACGACTGCAACATCTGATCCAGCTTATCAAAGTCTCTGGTTGACTCTGAACAGCTGAAGAAGATGTTTAGGATTTCAGTTGTCTTGGATTTCACTGTAGGAGGTCAGAGCTCCTGTTCTTATTGTGTAGCGTTGTGTTGACAGTGATGGGTAAAACTGCACAGATGGTATTTATAGAATTTGTAGTATTCGCTAGACAGGATGGATGGTGGAGGAAATATCTGGGCGGGGGTATCCCAATGATACAGACACAGCCCTTGTCAAGGCCTGAGGGCATAATAATTAGAGTAAGAGACTGTCTTTCTCTATCTCTCTCCCCACCTGTGGGCTGATGCTGATACTGTCAGCTTGAGGCCACTAATTGAGTTCTCATTGCTTCTTCATTTTGCAGCACCATGCTCCAACATTGATATTCTCCTCCCTAACTCTCCATCCCCTTTTATCTTTCTCTTTTTGTTATTTTAGATTGTAAGTACTGTCTCTATATTAAGCTGTAAAATTGATTTTGACAGTAGGTATGAAAATAGACTGAAACCAACAATTTCCTCTCTACCCTGGAAAGTTCTGAAGTGAAATACACTGTTCACAAAAATTAGGGGATATTTCATTAGGGGATATTTCATTAGGGGATATTTCGTTTTGAAATATTCCCTAATTTTTTAAGCAGTATAGTTGTTCTGTCAGTACAAGACAGTCATTTGGTTTCATTTGTGTGAATCTATTATTTACTGCCAATGCAGAATGAGCTTGCTTCACATCAGCAGTTCAACCCAACACAGTAATGATGCTTGAGCTGCCAGCCAAAGATCCATATCTAGACCCAAAATGAGTGAGCCAAAGGTCAGTGCGGCAAGGGAAAACTCCCCAGACAAGGTTCATAGTGGAAACAAGTCCTCCTCCGCATGACACCAGATTTGAACTATTGTTGCATTCCAGCCTAAGATTGGGTTTCCTGAATAGGAAAGAGTAAAGTGAATGATAGAAAATACCCAACGATGCCTGTCACACCACACCAAAGAACACACAAAAACTTTAAATTACTAGCATCTTCACTCCAAGGGACACAATATTATCAGTGTCAGAATAAAAGATTGGCACCAGAGTCACAGGTATTACACAATAGTTAGCAAGTGAATTCCAGCCAAAAGCAAAAACAAGCAACAGGAGCAAGGTTTAAAGCAAGAGCCAAGACAAGCTATAGTTAATGCTGCCGGAGTCCGCACATGGCATCAGTGATTGTTAATAGATTATGTGCTCCTAATAGAGGGTGACATGGGAGTGGATTTTCATTCCTGTCCCATCCCACTTCCACAGAAAAGAATCTTGTCCCATCCCAATCCCTGGTCGGAATAAAACTCCTGGTAAAATCACTCCCACTCCCATCCCGCTCCCATTCAAAATGACTCCCGCTCCTGTACCGCTCCCTTTTTTCCTACTTATTTTAGTTTTTAGGCAATACAATTAAATTTCATATCATCCCAAATCATTTGTGGTAACATAGGGAAACATTTTATGCCTTAATCTAAAAAAAATCCTTCAATAAAGGGCACAAAACATAAATAATACATGGCCTGTGGTCTCTATAGTTTTTCCTATGGATGACCAGCTGCTAAATCCCTGTTGAATAAACCCAAACATTACATAAAGTTGCATTTTACTAATTTACTGGGCAATTATTTCCTTAAAACATTAGGCATTAATTTGCCTAAAAAACTGCACAAAGCAAGAGAACTGTTGTCAACCAACAAAAGGGCATAAAAGCATTACCTTAACAATTCCCTTACTGCCTGAATTTTGTATAAAGAAAAAAGTGCATATGAAGCTTTGTATTTTGTATACCGTTGGCTTCTGGGCAGTGTAGTTCTGTAGAATTGCGTTACCGTAGGTTTCTTAAAAGAAAAAAATGACAAAATGGCTATGCCTATTTTATGGTTATCTTTTGTCTTATTTATTGGTTCCCTCTCCCGTCTGATCCTGTTAACTTTTCTATCCCAGTCACGTGAGTAATAGTTAAGTTGAGTCCCATCCCGTTGGAATCACGTTCCAGAAAAAATGTCAGCCTTTAGCTCCTAACCAATTAGTAACTACATTTTCTCTTTTTTCTGATGTTCCGGTACCAGCTCCAGCATCACACACTTAGATGTTTCTAAACCTCAGCATCACTCTACTGGTTTTCATAAATAAAAAACAGTCCCACCATACCTGGGCCACACCAGGGTGCAGTAACTCCTTCCATCATTCAGTTATTAAGAGACGATGTGCCTCCAAGGATGTCCCTCTGAGGACTTCATATCTCAATTTCTTTTAAATTTAATTTAAAATTGTTGTTATTTGAATTTTACTATTAATACAAACTTAGCTATTTCAGTTAACATCTAGGCCACCCACAGAGGATGTGTCCCTTTTTGAGTTTTGGTTCTACCAAGGATTATTCTTTCTATATTCAGGGAGTTTTTCCTTTGCACTGTTGCTCTCAGCCCTAGGAAATTTGGGATTGACCTTTTAAGATAATATAATATTGTAAAGCTACTTTGAGACAATGCACCCTTGTAAAAAAAAAAGCGTTATTTAAATTAATTTGACTTTGAAATTTTGACAAGTCACTGTTCCAAAACAGTATCAGCGAGTACCAAACTGGTTTCAGATCATGGAAACGAAGCACGAGCTTCAACTTACGAGCTGGCTCAAATCATGGCAACAGCACAAGTAATGTCATCAGTCTCTGACGTGCTCGATTTCACTTGACATGCCCACACACAGGCAGAGAAAAAACACAATACAAGGTGTTGCTCATATCATTAAATTATGTTAATCATACCAAAATATTATCATTTTTGACACAGAATTTGTTATCTCCTTGTGAAACAGTTGCGTGTCGACCCATGACATACATGTTACAACTGACACAACAGTTTCGTTTTCCCTCTGTCACCTGTGGCTTGTTTATTTTTGGTATAGCGATGAGTAAGGTCAAAACCTTTTTTTTAATATACGGTATTCTGGTCTCGGATGATCTGAAGTCTAATCTGCAGAGCTCCACCCTGGATAGAGTGCCAGTCCGACACTGCAGCTACTGATCGTTACATTGTAAGGATTACCTAGGATTAGAACCCAGACCGTCAAGAACGGCAGTTTCTAACAAATTCTTTTTACCATTGAGCCCAGTGTTAAAATGACAACTGCTGGTGTGATGGATGATGATCTACAGCTCCAACTGCAACATCTGTGGGCAAATGTCCAGAAAGATACTATATGCGTCCCATGCCCAACCATATCTCATATCAAGGCTAGAGGATGCCTAACAGGCTAACTAGAGTCTGCTTTCAGTTGTTCAGTTTTCCCTAACAATCACATCTTTTTTCTTTAATATTATAATCACTTATATACGGGTGTACTGTATATATGCTCATGGTGAGTCAAAAGACACAGGACACGTCACATGCTGCGTCGGGAACTTTATGCTAAGGCTACCAAACCATTATTGAGGTTTCTTCATCGGTATTTGTCAATGGAAGGTAATTTGGGTGTCGGTTGCGTTCCCTGGACATCTTCAGTTACCAGTGATTCAAAACAAATGTTTTGAAATTTCTGTGTTGATAACTTTTAAACCACAAAGGATATTGCCAATATGATTGTGGCAATTTCAGAGACAATTCTTCTTTGATATGCTACATGACCACCTTCTGGTGCAGGAACTCCCTCCATGGACAGTAGGAGACGATGTGCCTACAAGGGCCTCCCACTAAGGACTCACTTAATAATCTATTTTGTTTTAAATTTATTCTATTACTAATTTAAATTTTATTTTGTTATTGATTTATTAACCTAATTTTGCTATAATTGAATATACTTTTAGATTTTATTTAATTAACATCTAGGCTGCCCATGGAGGATGGGTCCCCTGTTGAGTCTTGGTTCCTCCCAAGGTTTCTTCCTACCATTTT
>JAYJMA010000021.1:1993892-2005396 GCA_036873895.1 Parotocinclus cabessadecuia
CAGTACAATATGGAATATTACATCCTATATTACAATAATACATCCTTCCACCTCTAAGCTTAAGCATGTAAACAACTGTTCTAACACTGGTTGAGTGATTTAAACATAAAAGCAATTAATTTAAATAAATTAGCTTAAAGTGTGAAATGTGTGAAAAGTACAGTGATGAAATTCCAAATACATTATTTTATCATTTAATGATTAATAACCAGAACCTTTCCTGGAGAACACAGGGTGCAGGCTTAAGTGTACCATGCACAGGTGGATCCTGGACTGAGGGTTAAAAAACAAAAGAAACTTAAGTAAAAGTCTCATTTTTCTTTTTATTTGATCTCACAATTGTCTAGTAGAAACTATAGCAATTTTAAGGACATATCCTTCGGGATTCTTATTGATTTTATTATTGTTTGTTCTTATTGCTATGTAAATGCCATCATACATCCTCAGTTAAGACATGCTGTAATATTTGTAGACAGCTCATATTGTGTGACGTTGACACGTGACAATGCAAAATTACAAGCTTTTTGTTTAAACCTGCAGATGCTCAATCCTTCAATTTCAGGTGTCACCTTGAGTAAACGTTGTGGTTCATGACTTCAGCGTAGACATACGTACACATACAAGTGATTTTTTACTGCTATTCAACAACATTTAAGGTAAACAGCTTTAAACAGAAAACTAGCCACGGAAAGAAAGCTGATACGCATGAAGATACTATTTCTTTATTTATTAAGTTAATTTCAAAAACAGAACATTTAGAAAGATATTCTGAATTGCCTGTTAAACCCTGATCAGCGGTGCATGTTTCCTTTCCGAATGTTAACTGAAATAATTTAAATCAATAAAAAACAGACTTTGACAGACCTCACTATGACATTTAGATTGATTCAACATCTTTTATTTATTCAGAAATCCATACCACTTGCATTCCCAATCAATATGGGACATGCTTCCTGCTGAGCTGCTAGTTGAGTTGAGGTAAAGGTTACCTTGTGCTCCAGCAGGCCTGATTGACAGTTTACTAAGAGCCAGTAGAGAGGTGTGGGAAATGCAGCGCTGAAGTGAAGCGCTTGCTTGCTCTGCTAGTCCATTTAATGTGATGTGATTTTGCCAGACTGACTCTCCCTGACACTAAGAGGAAAATGTCAGAAGGGACTTGGAAATGACAAAGAGTACAGCAGAGAGAGCTTCTGAGCAAACCACATGATGAAAACACACACATACACTATAGCTCGGAATAATTGTGGGGTCCAGCCCATATTCTTCACAATAATATATAGACATGACCAAACAGACACAAATGCCTTCTTTAGGGAAATAATTGGGTCTTATTATTGTCTGGATGGTGGGACCCACACTTCACTACATAGACTGTGTGTGAGAGAGAGATTTGACCAGGTTACGGATGTGATTAATAGGATGTCATCCCTGATGGTAGCTTTGTTATTGAATATATTTGGTTTGTATGTAAGAGAGAGGGCAGACCAAGCACGTAATTGCAGCTGACATTTCAGCCTGCCACACAGCTAATTTGGAGTTTAGAATTTCAGAACACATTGCAAATCCTCACTCTTTCTGTCTCGCTTTCCTTTGTCACTTTTTTATGATGTCATGTATCATATTACAGAATTATTGCCCAATAGAATGGATGCTCCAAAGCTAGGAGTGTCATAACTAAATTATATGATAATACACTCTCTGTCTTAGATCATTTGCAAAAGCTTTACTTCATTTATCAGTGCCTGTTTCTTACCTTTAAGTAGGTAATACACTCACCTGGAGTGGAGGGTTGTATTCACCTGTGATCTCTTTGGTCATGTCTCTACTGTAAGGTTGGGGATGCCCATTGGCTCCTGTGCATTAGTGTACTGATGACATTCATGGCCCCATATTACCCATAACCACTTGACATTTTAATCGACATTTCCCTCAGTGCTCCCGCATTAAAGGCCACGACATTTCATTTCATTTTCACACGACGCTGATTACAGCAGGACACTATGCCCCAAAAAGCATGAAGGACGCCATTACCGACGCAACTCTGACCCACACAAGTCAAACTGTAGATTGGGATTCATATTAGCTGAAGTTAGTGAAGTTAGTGTTTCACAGGATTCTCTGTTTTTTGGGGGTTAGTGAGCGCATGATCACTATTGTCCAACAAGACTAACTTTGGCACCAGCCTGACCCCTCACTACATTGCACCAACACCCTACAGTTTTATAGGTTTTTATAGTCTTTTTCTGTATTATACTATTTTCTTCATAGTACTGTGTAGTTACTATTATTTATTCTATGCAGTATTTTATTTTATTTTTTCATTTTCATTTTACAGGCATTTCTCAATTTACAATGGGCATACATTTTGACAAATTCTTCCAAAACCGTTACTGGTAAACTGAGAAGATACATTGTACACATACATTAACAGTTTATATTGACTATTACTTGCCCGGGGAAAAACTAATTTCTAAAATCAGGTATGGTTTCTGCTGAATGTGGATTTATTTTTTATTATCAGATTACCATACCATTGTAAAGCTGAAATATTGTATGCTAAGCCATCTTAAAAAGGGGTTACCTGTATTATGTTTTTCTATTTAGTTTCTGTGTATTTGAACTATTATTATACATTTTCGATTTAGGTCATCTAGTTTTATTATTATATATATATATTTATAATATTTTATTTTATTTTCTATTTTATTATTATGTATATAACTTCTAGGCTGTAATGGTCCTCCCAAAATTACTTTAGTACGAAGTCCTACTCAGTTAGTGCTGTGGGTCATGAGAGTTGAAAAGCTGAGATTGGTTGTAGAAATAAATTTGGCATTGACTAATATGGCTCTATATAGTATGTAAAATGTAGGGAATACTAAATATGGCATCTTTTTGAGTGAATAACCCTCATATTGCCAAGCAGCAAAAATGAAATAAATTTACTGGGTTGAGTTGTGGTTCTACCATACGTTTGCTCATGGGCTTTGTGGATCTTGGTGCCTGTAAATCTTCTTTGAACCTGTGTTCTGCTTTTCTTAAGCCATATGTAATTATATTGCTTTCTTGCCTCTGTCTTACATTACAGCACAGTTCTGCTGATTATATTAATATTCTTACTTATTGTATTTGTTCAAAAATACTAAATTGACAGCAAATCATGCTGTATATTTGGTTGCACATACCCTGTATATCTACTGACTTCAGTCACTGACCTCATTATGCTGACAGTGAGTTGTATGACTGAATGATCGGTCTCGCTCACTGTCATGACACCTGGGGTCTCTTCAGGTAGGCCTCAGCTGTGATGCCAGTCCTAACCTCAGGCCAAAGCCCACCTGCCAGCCTTGATCTTCCACTCTCTTTCTGCCTGGGAGCCCTGGAGCGTGGCAGGCCTGGCATCGGTGCCATACCCCCCTCACGGCCATCACTCATCATCATACCTGATCCAGCATCACAAACCACTGATGTGCTATTGTCTGGATGGAATTTGTTCACTCTGGTTTGAGCGTACCTTGGGGTATAAAGCCAATGCCAGAGGATGCAGGTGGAGTAGAGGGATTTAAGGGAACATAATGATGTGTAATCATTCTACTGGAAGCAAAAATCCATCTGTGGATGAGATTACAAATTGAATACCATGCCTCTTCACACAGCTCTACTAGAATTTTTGAAGTGCTTTGTGTCTTAGGACACATTATTACCTGAGGATATGTTTCCTAATAGCAGAATGACAATAAATCCACCAATACATTCATTCATTCAGGTTAACGTGCTATTGTAGCCTAATTAAAATCTGTCGGTCAAAATGTAGAAATGACAGAGGTGTATAG
This sequence comes from Parotocinclus cabessadecuia, assembly GCA_036873895.1. Taxonomy (NCBI): domain Eukaryota; kingdom Metazoa; phylum Chordata; class Actinopteri; order Siluriformes; family Loricariidae; genus Parotocinclus; species Parotocinclus cabessadecuia. Next base: position 1,997,726 of record JAYJMA010000021.1, read on the forward strand.
GTTAATCATAGCCTTCTGGAATCTCTGGAGTCTTGTGAAAATGATAGGTACAAATCTTTAATTAGTTCAGTTTTGCTCAAACGTATCTGTGTCAATAAAATGGTGGCTACTTGTAAGTTATGGGATTGATAACAAAGATGTGACACATTTGCAATTACCTCAAAGTCAGCCTGGATATCCAGCCTTTTTTAAGGTGATGATTGACGCAAGGGATGTCCCAGTTACAATATATAAGTTCAATATGAAGTTCAATGTAATTTCATTGCCTTCCTACATTATACTTCCGAACAAAAAAAGAAAGCATTGTATGTCTGTAGGCTACTGCGCTGTACATTGAATGAGGAAAATGCTTATTAGATGAAGGTCAGTGTCAATTGCCTAAATGCATTTTGCACCTTCATTCTCATCCCTAGAGCACATAGAAATAGAAATGAAGCAAATCGGTGCTTTCTGATGCAGCTTGGGTTTGGGTGCAGGTACGACCAGGAGAAAGGAAGAACTAGACGGAACAGGCGAAGACAATTCCCTTAAATTGGGAATCTATTATGAATCCCAGCGCGTCTCTTTTCTCTTTCTTGCCCATAAACACACTGAAATGTGTTCAGGCACCAGGATCCTTTATAAGTCTTCCTTCTCTGAGAGTAATGTGCTTTGAATGGCTGCTAAAATGGGGCTGGGAGAATTTCATTCCCTACGCTCTCTCTGGGCGCGTCACCTTTGGCCTGACCATGATATGAGTCCTCTAGCTTTTTTTCCCCCCTCGTCTCTTCTGGCGTAGTGATAGGAAACTGAAATAAGCCTGAACCAGTGGGGAAAGGAGGAAGGAAGCTTATTTACAAACCCCAAGCAAGGCAGGTGTGCTGTCCAAGACCCAAAGTAGCCAATCAGTTTAAACATCAGCCTTTAAATTCCCTGTGGTTCTGGAAGAAGTGATTGTGAAGGCTGCTAGTGGAGTAATGGATTTAGGGCCTTTTGTGTCTGCTGCTTGACTTTGGCATTTGGACCATTTACACCTTTTTTACTGAGAAAATTTGATAAGCTATTCTCTATGAATTAAGGCTTCCTGAAAATCCAGCAAGGCTAAATTGATTAAAAGTAAATACTGTTAAATTTTTTGAGTTAGATTTTTTTTGTCTTTTGATTTAGCTTTAATATTGTAGCAATACGTCTGTAGCTTTAGCTCAAATCATATCAATCTACGGCAGGTCTGGCTGAATGCTGACATTTGGCCCTCAAGTGAAGTCATCTAGATTCTGGTGTAAGTCCTGTCTTTCCGCACCCGTATGCAGTTTAAATAAATGAATAATGAGCTCCACACCCTCCAGGCATGAATCCTATGGATATGTGAAATACATACGTGATTACATACTGCACTGAAAGCTGAGCCGTGTGTAAATGTAATCTGTGAGATGTATATGCAATGTACATGCAGAATAGTTTGTATGTCTGAAGGTGATTGATGGGAACATTTACAGCTGCTTGACCCTTTAGTCTGCGAAATGATGAAATGAAAGCCAAATTTGACTGGATTTTTCATATACCTTGTGTTTTATGCATTCCAATCTCCCGGTTTGCATAATTCTCATCTGCTAAACTTGCAGCTGTGATATAAAGAGGTGAACAGTACAACTTAAGTAGTGTCATAGTGTTATAGACGGTGGATTTGATGCATTTCGCAATAATACATCTCCTTCCACAAGCCACTATACAACCTTGATTTCTCCTTAATGACAGCGCCGTGTGTCGAACACGTGTTAAAGCAAACAACACCTTGTCCTCTCTTTTTGCTGCTTCCCTGTGCCTTATGAGGAAACTCGCCAGTTCTAGATTTGTAATGGGCTCTGCTCTGACCCTATCCCTTGGGGGGCGCTGGCCATTTCGTGTGGGAAATCCCCTTGATTGGACCTCTTGGAGTATTTTACCAACCTATGCACACTCGAAAACAGTTTATCTACCTATCACTGGGTCTAAGTGGGTTAGAATATGTGTGTGTTTTCGCTTAGGATGTTAGTCACTGTTTTACACCATGTGGGTCAGAAAGCCAGAGTGTGGGGCAGGAGGGGACAGAGAAAACTGAGAGAGACAGAATGGCGAGAAAGCAAGAGAGATAACAAGAGAGCACACCTCACTGAGGATATAAGACAGGGTGTTGAAAGTTAATGGAGCACTCCTTCCCAAATGCTCTCCCCTCAGGGGGCCTCTCTCTCTTCACCTCCCATCACTGGGTCCCCCTTTATTTTTCTCTCATAGGACCAGTTTCATCAGTTGCACTGGTTAGTTGGGTTAATGCATGATTCTGAAATACTACAGGTGCAACCACGGACATTTTTGAACAAGCAAGACCCAGCCAGCGGAGCTTAATTTTTAAGTTCTAGTTTGACTGGTCATAGAGCCACCTTAAAAAATGCATAATCAGGTAATTGCTCAGCAAGGTTAAGAAACTGATTATCTTTCTTTGCTTGATGTAGTTGATTGGTTTTTTTTTTTGTGAAATTGCTATAACTATATCTATCAAGTAAAATATAAAGAAATACATTTAAAAGAATCACTGTTCATCTGTACTGCAAGGTTGCTGTTTTTTTTCAGCACTAAAATGCAACATTTCGTGGAGCTTAGACCATGTGACATTAAGCCACAGGAGCACCATTGCTTTATCACCATTGCAACAATTTATTATCCTAAATCCCTTGATGTAAAGGTGGACAATGTATTTTTAAAGATTAAAAAATTACAACCATGCGTCAGTGATCTGAGGAGAAAACAACATTTATATTGGCATTTGCAACTAGCTAAATGTGAGATGCACTGCTAGTGCAAACAAACGTTTCTTTAAGAAACCGCACGATCAGAACAAAACTGTTCTGTTATTTATTTTAAAGGGGGAAAGGGCTAAACTAAAGATGTAGCATTCTGTAATTCAGCTAAAAAGGAAAATACTTTAGTGGCTATTCTAAAAAATGAAATATGTGCCCATTTATTAGTTACACATTGCTAATACTGGGTTGGACCCCCTTTTTACCTTCAGAACTGTCTTAATTCTTTATGGCAAATATACTGGTGCTGGTGCTGGATACATTCCTCTGAGAATTTGGTCCATGTTGACATGATCATCACACAGTTCATCACATATGAGCATCACACAGTTACTGTACATATGTCAGCTGCACATCCAAAGATGACCTATTGGATTGAGAGCTTGTGACAGTTGAGATTTGAAGTTTGAGCACGGTTAAGTCATTGTTATGTTCAAAAAAACTATTTTGAGATGATTTGAGAGTTTGAGGCTTTGTGTCCTACTGGAAGTAGTCACTGTGGTCATAAAGGGATGGACAGCAACAATATTCAGACTCTGACATTTAAACGTGTATGTATACCAGTTACCTGATTTAATTTGGTTTTCTCAGTCTGAAGGTTTGTGGCCAAGCCAACATGGTTGCCAGGCCTACTTATTCTAAAGCCTTTCTCTTTTTCCAGTGACTTTAGCATTTTATTTCTTGAGGGATCTGGCAACCCTGGAATTAAATTCACGAAGGAATATAAAACTATAAAACGCTTTGTGGTGACTCTGAAGCACAGTTTGTACTCGAGAAAATGAAGATTTTGATTATTTAATATTAAAGTTTAAAGTTTGCGTCACTTATTTCTGTCATAGTATTGTCTGGTTGCAAAGTAGCTATCCAATTATTCCCTAGAGTCTTAACAAAATCGGATATTCTGGAATTATCAGATTACTGTATGTATGCATACTCACTGCATACCTACTACTGCATAGGTCTTCCTTGACCTCCGGCATTTTCACAGAAAACAGCAGCTTAAGAGACAGAAAGACATTTTTAAATGTACATTCATTTGGTACATTCATTTACTCTTATTCAGGAGCATGTGTTTTATTATGGTGTGCCCAGTTGTAAACTTAAAGGTGGTATGAAGTACACACATTGGGAAAACTGTACCTAACACTACACAGCCAGTAACCAAAGACAGAAACTAGCTTGGCTACTACCTACTTTACCACCTTGAGCTAACTTTGGAAATTAAACTATGCTCTGATGGAAACCTGTATCTTTCTATGGTTATTCTGTTTGTTACATAAAGGTAATTGGGAAATTTCTTGTAGTTGTGGTTCAATTTCTACATAATGCAATGGAAACATGGGCCAGCTCCAGCTCTAGCATGAACACTGGCACCATGTCCCTTAAAAAAAGGTGTTTTAGACTTTTTATGTGTAATCAATCAGCAGCAAATAATGATGCTTTTCCCATGTACCAAAACTGCAGCTGGAACCTTTCGATTGATGGCTAATGAAAAAAGGGACAATTCCAGTTTTATGGTGGCAAAAGGTCCAGCACTTCCTGCAAAATGCCAGCAGGAGTTCCTCTATATTAGTGTATCTGGGCCTGCTTAAGTTTTTGCGAGTGGTCTCTTAAAGGGGCGCATGGCCCCTGCAAACCCTCACCTAACTAAGTCAGAGAAAAACAATATACGTTTTTCTTCTCTTTGCATGGTGCAGAGCTCAGGGTGTGTGTTTTTAAATCTATGTTTGTAAGACACATCTTCAGTCTGAAACTCTCAATAGATAATTGGGTGACACACCAAGGAACTAAGAAAGAAAAGATCAGGTGAGAATGTGAGGACCAGAAAGAGAAACTAAGAAAGAGAAGATCAGGTGAGAATGTGAGCTTGTGTTGAGTTGTCTCCCCTGCCCTAACTGTCTCTCTTCAAACAAGAGTGCTTAAGACCACAATTAGCACAGCTTGGAGGTAATTCTTAAACTGTACGATCTGACACTTGGAAACACACTTTTGGTAATTGCAGCAGTGCAGGACAATGTGTGTCCCTCATTTGAAAGTGAATGTTTTGTGAGTTGCATGGCCCCTGTCCCTCCTCTTCACCTCCCCCTCGCCTCTGGTTCCCATCTCTCCATGCTGCTCCATTATTGGAGCCGATGGGTTTATAGAGACTTTCACACTTTGGAAAACAGGGGGAGGGGCACTGGCCATTTTGTTTTTCTTCTCCTCCTTCTTGCTCGTTTTCTCTCTCACTGTCTTACTACCATCTCTCGTTTCACAGGTATATTAAGAGTAGCTATAATGGATTACTACTGATATTAAAATGTGACAAAAATACAGCCAAATGAGAATTAAGACTTTGAGGAAAAAAAATGTAAATTACACTTCTCCACAAAAACTGCTATATTTTCCTTAGATTATAACCAATATGTATCCATTTATGGTTGCATGTAACTGATTAATAGATAATAGATAATAATAAATTACACTTTCTATTTAAACAATGTCCTCATATACTTGTAGACGTGACCATGAATAAAAATAGCTAACCCTTGTAATGTTAATGGAAAATAGATTAAATAAATATGTACTCATTCATTATCTTCTGCTTAATCCACACATAGTCACAGGCCAGCAGGTGCCCACCCAGCAACTCTGGGTACAAGGGCAGGAACAACCCCAGATAAGGTAGCAATCTATCATAGGGCACACACTCACACTCACAGTTACGCACTAAGGGCTTCTTTAGAGGCCCCAGTTAACCTAAGATGCATGTCTTTGGACTGTGGGAGGAAACCAGAGTTAACCCACACAGACACTGGGAGGACGTGCAGACTATCAGTATCAGTTATCTCAATCAATAATCAGTAACTGCTGTTTTCAAAAGTATCTCTGATGCATTTATCATTTGCACGTAGGTTTCTTGTGGATATACCCTTTGTATTTACATTACAGTAGCATAAAAGAATGTGGCCATAGTAATGTCCGGTTAATTATCATTTCAGTCAGCTACCTGTTTGATAGAATGCTATGCGGTCGTTAAATGGCAGTTACTTGTACTTCAGTAGGATTTTTCTGAACACAATTTTCAGTCCCAATACATACCCATTACAATAATTTATTGAATCAGGCCGAAGTTTTCGTGTAACTGAAATGCAAAAACGACAAAGAAAATATATGCAACAGTAAAAAAAAAATACTAATATTCTTAATAATCTTTTGTGAGCAGTATAAATTCCAAGAGTTGTAATGAACTGCATTCCCTTAAACCATAACTGTGTATATCTGTGCTGTATCATTTGAATTGTCTGATTTATATGATTGTATTATTTTGGAGCCGAATGGTGTATTTGATGATTTATTTGTTATATACCACTAAATTTTGTTTGTCTTACCTTGTATCAACAGAAAAGACATTTTTTTCAGAATGGTTTACCAGGTGTGGGAAATGAATAATGATGTAGAGTTGGGGTTCCATACTTTGATTGCCATAGAATCTTGTTTTCCTAATATCCTTTGCAAGATTATGTGGAAAAATAATTTTTCAAAAAGGAAATATGAAGATCTTCCTGTCTGGTGACTTTAGTAAAGTTTTAAATTGTTGTTTGCTGCAAAACAATAATAAAATATGGAAGAGGTTAAAAAGAAAAGGCAAGTAACACAAGAGAGGAGTTGAAAGAAATGGCAAGAAACGTCTGGCCAAACAAAAATTTGAATGAGAGATTTTTCTTTATATTGTGGCAGGAAGCAGTGAGCTGGTGTTTGTCAGGGATGGAGTGATAAATGAAGAAGGAGCTAAATGAAGGGAGCCGAGCTCTAAATGGACCATAGCAGCAAGCAGAGTCCTGCTGTGAGGTCTGCACTCACACAGCATCTCAGCCACTCATTGCAGACGAAGCAGGGGTGAGGGGGCTTTAGGACAATACAACAGGTGGACACGAGTCTCAACACAGACATGTGGATGGGCCAAAGGATCACTGGGTATCCAAGTAGGAAAGGTGGAATGGTATGAAATAAAGAGATGCCCTAATTGTGTAGATATTTTACTTAACAGTGATACTCTGGTGAGGTAACATCTGTGTTCTCATCACGATTGAGGATGATGTTTATGCTTTCCATCTCACTCTAACACACACACACAAACACAAACATCCTATCAACTCACAATCATAATAAAATGAGAATAATGATAATGAAACTAATTTAGCTATAGTTTCCCCCTTCCTAACGGAACTATAGGGATGCTGTGGGGGTGGCTTAAAGACAGAGGATTCATTTCTTTAAACGGGTGCCCACGAGGGAATGGAAAAAGAAAAGAAACTCTCCTCTCTACTGGAAAGGCTTACAGTGCGAGCTAGGCCCATACTGCGGATACTCTGGGAGCCTCTCCAAGCCACGGATTTGGACAAGGTAATGTGTAGAAAGTGGTATGCTAATAGGGAGCGACAACCTGGGATGGTGAAACAGGCCAGAAATTATTATACTTTCAAGATCAAACCAGAGAGACACAATACAATTGGAAAAGTAATCTATTTAAAGTTTGAAGTGAACAGTCTTAGCAGTGAAACAAGTGGACACTTACTGACAGGGAAATAAGAACACTTCACAGGATAGCTGCTAAATGTCACAAATGTCTCCCAGAATAACTATAGAATTAAAGTACTTAGGGTTAGAGTACTATACTATAAGAGTACAGGCAACATCTTTTGGACATCAATTAATGGTGCAGTAATTGCTTTGCATTTGCCTAATTGCATGCCCAACCCTAAGCTTTACAAAAACCAACTGACCTAGAGGAAGCCCACACATACACAAGAGAAGTCTGCCCAGCAACTTTAATTCAATTCAATTCAATTTGATTTATATAGCCATTTTACAATGT
>JAYJMA010000021.1:2005496-2020379 GCA_036873895.1 Parotocinclus cabessadecuia
TTTAGTTTTTTTTTGTTTTTATTTTATTTTTGTGTGTGTGTGTGTGTGTGTGTGTGTGTGTGTGTGTGTGTGTGTGTCAGTCACTGGCACTACAGTGAAGCCTTCACCCTATACTGACTGAGCCATTTAAAAGTGTACTCACGCTTAAACGCGAGCATGTGTTATTGCACAAGAAAGTAGTACGGCGATGTTGTAAGCATGGTCGTGCACAGAACATTTAAGCAGTGTGAGTGCAGTCCAGCAGAGGATATGTAGAGGTGGGGCAATTGTGCTCTGGCACTGTACAAGGTAACTGCGTCAAATGTGAGTACGCCCTTAAAACCTCAAAGTATACAAATATTTTGGAAAATTGAGGCTGCAGTGGAACTCCTCAGCGAAGGACAGAATATGTGGTTTGTGACAAGAGTGTCTGTACAATGTCAATTCAATGCCATTGACAACTCTATTAAGAAAAACCTTCTACCAATCTCTTGTATCCTGTCTCGTGTTTCTTTTGGTCATGTGGACTCCTACTAATGCAAAAACACATGCTTTATAAATTGTGTCAGATGGAAAGTGTGCAATACTCAGCCTGTTGTGATTTGTTTCAAATGTCATATAGTCATATAGTATTTCCAAGGTTTAATGAAATTAAGTTTTGGAGACCAAGGCCGGATATAATTATGGTTGGGAAACAGTAAAGACCAGGAGAGTGATAGAGCTAATGAAAAAAATGGAAAGAAGGCGCAGTCAGAAGAGGACTGTGCCGGTTCAGATTCATAAAGAAGCACCTACACGCCCAGCTGATTCAAGCCCTCTCCCCGGCCCAGTAGGGGGTGGCTTTTAGAAAGCAGACAGCCTCAGCAGCTGTTGGCAAACAGGCTTAATAGTCACTCAAGGAGCTGTAAAGGACCTGACTTTGTCAGCCTCCCTCCGGCAGGAGTGGAGGAGCTAAATGTAGAACTGGGTTTGCTGTATTATTAATGAGAAGTTAATAGTTTATTTTATATGTAGTTAGATAGATAAACGTTAAATATGTGTATACATGGAATAGTGTGCCTAAGTATTAAAGTTATCATTATTTTAGCTATAACATGGTTTTAGCAAAAGTAGAATGACTATATATAATTATTTCTTGCTGTAGTTACTAGAAAATATGGTAAATTTTAGTAATCAGTATTTAAAAAACAGTTTCCATAGGCTACAGTGGCAAATATTTTCTCCCCTTACACATAGCAGCACCTGGCAGATTCATATAAGGATTCCAAGCTGATGTTTCTACAGTCTGAAGAAGATTGATCAGAAATGGTCTTTTTGGAAGGGTACAGCCAAGAAAATGCTTTTTCAGATGGGGAAAAGGGAAAAAAGGCCAGGATATGCTAAAGCTCACAAAGATTGAAATGAATGAAGAATGTTAAGAAGTGATAAATTCAAATTATTAATGATTATAATAATAATAAATATGTCAAATTGTTAGGTGCAATTGCCAACAGCATGTTATATTTTATTATACCATTCTTAAAATGTAAGATATTAAAACATTTTTCCTGGTACTGTATATTAATAAGCTGCCTGTGAGATTTCATTTCTTTCTTTCTTGCCAATTCTATGCCAAATGCATCCTTATTTCTGAATGTTATGTCCATGTAAACCCAAAAAACCCACTATACAGAATTATCTGAGTGTGCCCATGTATAAAGTCGTAAAGTCGTTTTAATATAATACTTTTACACCCCACACAGATACATGTACACACATTCCAGTGTCTCAGTCATCACTGTAGTCTCAGGCCACCTAGTGTTCCGCTCCGTGTTTATTATTCACATGCATACAGACACACAGACACCAAACGCTGCACTGTGCCTACATCATATTATAGTATTTATGCTCTTAGGGGGTCAATTATATCCAACCTAAAATTGAGATGAAGTCCTGTTCACACGGAACAACTTTTCATTAATGCATTGTATTCCCGAGTGAAACAGCTCAGGATGATCAGCTCTGGGGTTTTTGTGTAAGATTCAGGACATATCGATTAATGTGATATCATCTTCACATGTACGATCAGAAACGTGTCCCATGGGATGCGAGATTGCTGCGAAAAAAGTGCTTTGCCTCACTATGTGTGCAGATCACACAGTATATGAAAAGTAACCACCAAGCTGAAAGTCTGGTTTTGATTTTGTGTCTGTAAGTTGAACACAGTTATTTCTAACATATATTTGTTTTAATGGCTGATAACACATTTTAACAGGAAATAAAAATCTGTCTTTTAACTAATAAAAAGCTGCTTATCTTGACAGCCAGTGAAAGCTGCAGATCAATAAGCAGAGAGTTTAAGATCAGAAGTCATTAACTTGAAAACTAACTACAGTACATGAGCGGTCCTGTGCTTGCTTGTTTATTAGCGCATGCTTGGACTAGAGACTTTTTCAACTCAGTTGATGTGTTTAGATACTTTTTTGTGCAAGCTACTCATGTTTGTGTGGAAGACTTTCCGCTACTTATTTGTAGCAAGCTGTAAACGGTGTTTTATATATGTATAAGCCTATCCTATTGTACAGTAAATACTATTCCTTTATTTGTCCTCCCCACTACCTGTGCATTCTCTCTAACCTATAATGATATAAATTGGTCTACAATCACTTGACCATTATTATACATATACATATACATTATTATACATATTATAGTATTATATTATACATTATAGTAATTATACATTACTCTATTTTCTCTACTTTTTGTGGCTTTCACTAAATTAAAAGGGCAGTGACATAAGGGATGCTGTGTAAATGGCAGGTGGCAGGAGTGGTATTATGTATCTTATGTATCCTTTGGACAGTTTTCTTGTGAAAATACCCTTCGATGTTTAAATTACAGTAGCATGAAAACTAATGCAGAAGTGACATGCCGCAAACCTGTAAGTGAAAACTGAATCTACCATCCTGCATTGTCTCATTGTTTTTGTCTGCTAAAGTCTTATTAGCCACATTAAAATTAATTTAATTCAACTGAAAGAAAGATCGCTGGATGGCAGCATGGCCACCAAGGAGCTGAAACTAAAATGTGGCTTCCAGGAATTCATTCACTGTTTGTTCAGTTACAGTGGCATCCTTTGCAGTCAGTCTTTAAACCTGGCCACATTCATTCTGATGAACCAAATACTCATCATTAAATCTCAATATGAGTTCTCTTTTTAAAAATAGTTTGTTTAGGATCACACTTTCTGTGATCTCAGTATGTATCTACAAGTGTTGCAATGTGGGGGAAAAGTGAATATTTTCCACTTCTGTACAATCCATTTAAACCATGTTGGGTGTCAATAGGCCTTTAGGCTGGAAAATGCTTTATGACAAAAAGATTTATGACAGGTCATTATAATCCATGATGCATCTCAACAAAGACATAAGGACTATGAAAGGCCAGTTTGATCCCCTCCTAAGGCGCTGAGATATAGTCCTATAGTAAATGCCACCAGTGAGCATGCTCTTTAACGATGAGTAGATATTGGATGCTGTGAGTGTTGTGTGGTGCTTGACCTCCTGGCGTTGAGAAGTGTTGGCTGTAATAGGTAGCTTAGCATTAAATGTCATACGGAGGTCTCAAGTGCTAGAGAGGAGGGGCAGCCGAAAAAGGTCAGCCAAGCTTTAACGTCAATAGTCCTTGTTTAGGATACCACAGCAAACCCTGCCTGTCAGGTTTGAATGTTACTCGCACCAAACAGCATATGATTTCCTGTCTCAGGCTTCCTGTAATACTAAATGAGAGGGGAAAGTGCATGCATTCATTGCTAAATCTGGCCTTTATGCAGAGTTGAAATGGAAAATAGTGTACATGAACTTCAAAGACCAAAATGCACCCCCACCCCTATTTATTTGGCAAGAAAACTTTGATTTGACCAGTACAGAGGATGATGGGGCACGAGTGCAATAAGGAACAATATGAAAGTTGCTACCTGGAAAGAAAGCCAAAGCACAAACATTTTGGAAGTAGACGCCCCATGTCTGGAGCTTTGACACAACGGTGTCTGGTGTTGGGCGGAGATGAGGGCATGTGTTAAGATGGTGCAAAGGCAGCTGTGTTATTTCAGGACTGCTGTTTTATGGCAGACTCTTTAACCATTTGGAATCCCCCACATTCCAGGCGTTAATAATAGTGCATGAACTGAATACAAGTCCTAAGCCAGGGCTATGGCTTAGAGATTTGATATGGCTAATAGTAGTGTTTGTTGCTTACTGTAATGAAGCAGTATTGTGCTCACAATAATAAAACGTGTAGTTAACTCCATTTTCCAGAACAACTCTCTGCCTGAGAGTTAAAGAAGAGTACGTCAATGTTGTTGTACGTCAAATTTCTCAGTGTTGTTGATTCTGGCATACACTTTATCTTTGAAACTCTGGTGTCTCTTAATTTGTTTGGCCTGCCAGTGCTTTGCTGCACTGACCTTTTCATATTTATTTGTTTGTTTGTATTATTTTATTTTACATCGCTATGTAACAAGATTTGTTAATTGGTATGGGAATCACATTCACTCTGGGCTCATATAGAGCGACCAGTTAAACTAACATATTTGGGAGGAAACCAAATATCGATCAAACCAGGTATCTCTGAGTTTATCTAATGCAGTTTTAGTGTCTCATTACTTTATCGATTTAGGTTCATACTTGAGCAAAATCTCCAGAACAACAATCCAACTGGCCTTAATGAAGCAAATGCTTGAGTTTAGCTCAATTCATTTTGGGTTTGACTTGATTGGTATCACTGCTGTTCAAAGTATGAGACACCACGTATATGCAAAGTGCTATATTTGTGTGTTAATAACCAGAGACTCAGAGGAATGCTAACATTTAATGGTGCACTGACATCAACCATGCCAAAGACTGGGACCGGTTAAGCTATGCTTGGTTAGAGTTTCAAACAGACTTTGTGAAAAATAATATTATTATTATACACATAACTGTACTGATTTTATGCTATGTGCAATTTTTTATACAAACTTCTTTAAAAAGTGTGCAGTAATTAAAGTTTGTATCTACTTGCAACTAGTTAGTTTGGTTTGAGTCTTTAAACTGTTGATAAAAAGTTCTTTCTTTCAGTGATGACGCAGAAAATGCTAACATCCATGGCTGGATATTTAGGAGGTGTTTGTTTATGTGTTTGTCTGAACCCATGTGCCCTGTTCCCATTGATCCTGTTTGCTGTGTTGCATGCTTGTGCACACGTGTTTGATGTTAATGTTCAGATAGTTGATGACTATCGGCACTCGTTAAGAAGATTAGTGAACTCATTTGCATGCATGAGCTCATTTGCATGTGTTCGTTATCTCTTTAGATTGATATCAGGGAGGAAAGGGCTTGACCGGTGTGCCTTCAAACTCCTCTCCTGCTGCAGGCTAGCTGTTTTGTTCTTCTTCCCACAGCAGTGTGATACTAATAACCGTTGTTTGACTGATAACTGAACTGATTTAAAGCCGTGAAAACTGTAGCCAGTGTTTCAGCATGAAGCTAGTTTTTATAAAACGTAAAATCCAAACTTAAAGCCCAGTGTTCTGTGCAAAACTAAACACCTTCACTAAATCATAACAACTTGTCCCGAAAGGTTGTGGTCCATCATTATTTCTGTTTGAGTACATTTGAGCATTATACTAACTTTAGTCCTAATGTTCTGCCCTTTAAATGTGAATTGGTTAAGGGCTGTTTACCTACTCAAGATCACTTCAATAACAATCATTCATTGCTTTTCTTATCCATTTAATCCTGGTTAGGGTCCCAAGACAGGCGGTAAATAGCCAGCGGCACAGGACACAAGGCAGAAACAACCCTAGCCCGAGCACCAATCCATCGTAGAGCACACACTCTCAAACACTCGCTAAAGGCACTTTAGAAACACCAATTGTCCTAACACGCATGCTTGGAGTAAACCCATGTGGACACGCAAAGTTCAGCCGTGAACTGTGCCACCATGCCACCCATAACATATTTTGAAACTTAAATAATGATTTACTGCAGGCAACAAACTAAATATTCAGCGTGGATGCAGTTCTGTATTCAATTTTGTGATGGAATGAGCACGCTGAATAGTGTCAATGATGGGACAAGCATCATTCCAGTATGTGAGAAAAAACATGACTGAAAAACAATCCTTATGTGGTACACATACTGTATGACAGCCAAAGCCTACATTAGGTCCTTATTATAAAAAAAAAATCTAAAAAAAAAAAACAGGATGCGCTGGTGAGGGAAAGATCTGAGCAATGCAGTCCATTCCGCATCTGCACACCAAATGAACTATCATCTCAAACTATTTGGTGTGAACTGAGAAAGCACCTAATAAGTCAAAGCCTAAATGCCTTTTAGGCCTTCTTTGCTGTCCTTTCCTGAAACTGTTTGGGTTTGTTCTTCTACTCACCACTGACATGAGTCAGCTGTGTTTGAAGCAAGCATAGCTCTGTACAGTCGAGACTTAGAGACTTTAATACGATGTGTTTTTTGCTGGAATAGCAAAAGTCATGTGAAGGTTGTGAGTCATATAGACTGCTCACTAAAATAAGTGTGGGCAGTATATAATGCTCAATGTCCTGATATGCCCCCTAATTCTTTTCTTTGGTTCTAACTAGGTTACATCAAGGTGGAAACAGAGAGAGATAGTGCCCTCAGGTGTGCAGGTAGGCAATAGAGAGTGATGTTACTACATGCAGTCTTGCGGTGCTATTCCCTTCTCTGCTCTTGGTTCTTATTTAAGCAGCCACTCGACGGAGTCCCCTATCAGTCTTGCTTACCACTGGGGTTATCCCACTAAAAATGAGCTCGCATTTTGCTGATTCTCTTTCTCCAAGCTTGAACTTCAGCAAAACCGCAGCTTTTTAAAAAAAAAAAAAAATCTCATTCTGGATACCCAGCATTTCTTACTCAAAAGAAGCTGAGAGAAATAGTGTATTGGAAAACAAAAAGAAAATTGCTGGATGCTTATAAAAACTATAGGATACAATATCTCTCTGTCTATAGCATTCTCTCTTATGCTGTGTCTGCCTTCAACCTGCATTTCTGGGTCACGAGAGACACTTAAACTGCACTTATAATTAACAGCTATTTTTAAACAGAGAGAGAGAGAATGAGAAACAGGGAGAGAGCGCGGAAGAAATGGAGCAGTGGCGAGATACAAAAGCATTAAAATTGCCCCAGATTCGCTATTGAATGGGACACATCATGGCAATATGCTGGAAGATCAAAGTGAAAGGGGGAGAAAGGAGACAGGGCCGATCAGTGGGGATAAATGGATCTTCTTATAATGGCATAAGAATAGCGGCCTTATTTGCAGCTGAAACAATTTAATAACTGCATTCATTACAGGCCACTGTCCACCATCTGAGACTTTCTATCTCTCGCTCTCTCAGCCTGCAAAGATGAGGCTCGTGATTCGCCGCAGCACCAGGGCAGAGTGAATTGAGCCCGGCCGTGGCCTGAAATAAAGATGTAGCTCTGACACTCAGAGTAGGAGGAGGTGGCAGCAGCTATCAGAGAGCCTCCCACAGGACGGCCGTTGCTCTGCAGTCTGCTAATTACAGCCAATGCCAGTGCAGCGATTCTCGTCTGCTGCTTCACTTATTTATATATTTATCCAGCTATTTATTCTTTCATGCATCCCTGCTAGATAAGTAAAGGTTCCATCTTTTTGTCTCTATGCCACTGAATTGGTGGTAATGTGAGGCTTCTAAAAATATGTTTCTGTAGCATTCATGCGTATGTGGGTGGGTCATGTTTATATATCCTTGAGGACCAAGTGTACTCTCAAGGATAGCAATAACTGTTTCTTTTACCTTGCAAGGACATTTTACTGATCCCCACATGAAAAATTGATTTTTTTTTTCTGTATTTTAATTCAAGAAGTGCAACTAAAAAATTGCTTTACGTTACCGATGTTAAGGTCCTGATTGTGTTTAAGGTATAGTAAGTACAGTAATAAAAGTCATTGGAGTCATCCTTACTATGTTAGAAAGACGAGATGTGTGTGCATATGTCAGGAAGGATAAAAGGATCTGACATTTAGACATTGTGGGGATCTTTTTCCACTCTCCACAATGTCATTGCATAACAAGCCTTTTTTTTGTTTTTTATTATTTTTTTTAAATGCAACTTTCTTTCTAGGTTACTGAGGTTAAGGGTGGGGTTATGGGTAGGTACAGCATTAATTAGCTACAGCAATCATTATGTCAGTGGGCGGTCCCTACCAATGGATGTTTGTGTGCGTGTGCGCGTGCGTGCGTGCGTGCGTGTGTGTGTGTGTGTGTGTTCGTGTGTTCGCCATCTTATCTCTCTATTAGCCTTTGGTGGCCTGACCAGTTCTCTCTTCCCGCTCCTGTCTGCTTTAATGGGTAATTTAGTGATGCAGGCTTGACATATACTCCTTGTTTGTTGCCATGGTTACAAGGACCTTGAAGATGGTTCCATCTCTCTATTTCTCTCTTCCTCCCTCCCTGCTTCTCTTGGGATATCAGGTCACTACATACACGCCCGATGCCCTCTAGAGACTAGTGCCACCACCACACACCAGTACATTTCTCTCTCAGTATCAGTATAGCACTACACTTACACTTGAAATTCCCAATTTGTTGCAACCGTCCATTGGATCAGACCTGACTCCGACCTTTTTAGGCAAGGTGGGGCATGAATTAGAGCCCCTAATTTTTATATGTGGCTGGTCTATCTTAAGATGCACCGTCACTATGTCTGGTGTGTTTTGCTGACTTATAGCCAGTGTTTCTGAGACATACTCTATATGATCTGCATCCTTTATAAAGCTAAATGAAGGAGTAAAAATGGTTTTATTCACTACACACTATACACTTTAACAATACATTATACGGTATATAGCCTAAAATTATTATTACACTCTAGGGTTGGAGAAACAAAGGAAGCAAATTATGGTGATTCTGTTTTATCCATCAAACTTAATCAGATGTCTTCACATAAAGTCAACTGAATATAACCAATAACATCAATTCTATTTTTTGCAGACATGGTAAAGAAAGGAGAGCAGGAGAATATGCACACTTGGAGTCATAATGTCAGACTATTTACAATAAAACACATTGAATGATTGGATTGAACAGGAAGAGCTGTAACTTGTTTTTTCCTGTTTTTCCTGAGTGCAGAATTTATTTAGGCATGCATAGAAACGACTGCTTTATTCCAGTAGAATGGATAGTTGATCTTCAATAATGACAGAAAACTGTTTTTAATCTTATGTTTCCTCAGACAGAAGTCTTGGACTTGGCTGGTCAACAATTTCTTCTTACCTTCAGACCAAAAAAGACCAAATGAGTCCAAATGAGTTGAGTTAGAGATTACTGATTTATGGTCTCAAGTGCTACTACACTAACTAAACCACTAAGAAAAGACTGTGTGTGTGTGATCAAACTGATATGTGCATTATACGTGCATTGACTGGAACTTCCTGAGCTTTATATATTGAAACACATAAACAGCACTGCATGTACATATTGCTGTACTACAAGAGTGAACTGTTGATGTCTGAACACAAATAAAATCCCATTTGTATGTAGTATTGCTTGTGAGTGTGATGCTATAATAGTAAATGGCCATTGCATTGAAATCGTACAACATTATATATGCACATGCAAATAAACCTCGTGTGAAATCCTTCACATGTACACTATTAACCCCCTGTCTAGGTCAAGAGTCTGTGCACTCATCGATTCCTTTAGCAGCCAGTGTAAAAATGACTGGTAGGCTGTTTCTGTCTCTTTTGATTTTGTTTTATTGTCCAAGGATGGCAGAATAATAACTCGAGCTGGTGTGGTACGGGATGTTGTATTTTTCATTGAGCTTTATGGCCTCCGCCTGGGTGTTATGACAGAGCAGAGGCTCTGAGCAAGACTGTGGCTCTGAAAAATTACTAGCTTTGTACTTCCTCAAAAAGAAATCATATCTCCAGCTCCTCTGCAGAGAACCATGCTGAGCCAGCCCTGATGGGTGGTGTCATAGGACCCAATATAAATGTTTCCCCACTCCTGAAGGAAGTTGTAACATGAAGAGGGTGAGAGAAAGTAAATATATGTGTGTGAGAGAACAGTGTCTATGTTATCAGTAAATCAAAGCCATGTATTTATTGCTAAGTACTGTAACTGAGTTTGAAGATCATGCTGTAGTTACAGGTTCATGCCGTGAAAAACAGTAATTACGTAATTTAGCAATAGTTTAGCAACACTGCTAATAACCCCAAAGCATTATATTTTTGGGAACAGCTCCTAAGATGTAGATTCAGAAGTGGGGTTCAATTACAGATAGAAAAACAGATTGAAGCACATTTTGTTAAGGATGAGTAATTGTGATGTACACTGGCATTTGGAGTGTCACCTCATAACTCCAGAGATCCTGGATTTCATTCCCAGCATAGAGTTCATCTGTGTGGAGTTTTGCATGTTCTGCTTGTTTCTATGTACATTTCCTCCAATCCAAAGACATCCATTGCGAATCCATTGCTTGTGCCCTGTACTTCCAGTTAGACGCAGGTTTAATGTGACCCTGAATCCGATTAAGTAGCTTAGTTTGATTTATTATTAAGATCCCCATTAACTACTATCTCATTAGCCGCTAGTCATCCTGGACCCAATAAACATACTATGCATGACAGTGCAATAACAATCATGAAACAATATCAATAACAATTAATAAACTGAAATTTAAAAAATATATATTTTGTATAGTAAAATAATATGAATTAGGAGATAATAGAAGGACAATTTGAAAGATAAAGTAGTAGTTAAAAAGATTATTTAAAAACAGAAAACATTATAGAAACGGCTGTTTGATATACCCCATAAACATCATCACCCCTATCAGCTCAACACTAAATATAACATTATAACATTATACACATTATAACACCTACAAAATGGTATTATTCCAGCTGTTGCCTCCTACAACATTTTAAAATATAATCCGATTTTTGTGAGCAGTATATTTCTGAAGAAATCTTAATTTTTGCTAAGTTGAATTTACTGCTATGTAAATTGGAATTAATTATAATATAATATATAATTATTATTAATACTATGTTTTCACATTTTATAATGCTAATCGATAGAATGGTTGATGTTTACTATATCCATTTGACTTTGTGTAGTGAATTCTGACTAAGTTTGGCTAAGACTATAATATAAATTAATACTAATTTTAGGCTATATATGATTTAATGTTATATTTTACAATGATGAAATATAATATTATTTATTAATTATTTAGTATTAGATTATTTATTTGTTTGTTATTATTATTATTCTTATTCAAGCATAATAAAAAGAAAAACTTTCATCTGTTCTAGGTCTCGGCCACTTTCGGTCTTATCTTGGACTTGACTACCACATGTCTTGGTCTTGGCTTGGGTTTGGACACTATTAAAATGTTTCTGCTTTGCATTTTCCCAAATTTATAACAGTGTGTTTTCAGAACAAATCTGACCATTTCTTAAGATGCCCTTTGGAATAGTGTGGAATCATGCTGGGATAATGTGGATCTTGTAGACTTGTGGAGTCCATGACCTGCTGTCATTACAGCAAATGAGGCACCATACCAAAAACTACATACATAATTAAATGTATAATTTTACGATTTGAATTTTATGATTATTTAGAGTTTCACCAGCAGCCGAGCAATGGTCGTTCGGTCCATTCAAACCGATAGGAGGTTTCACTGGGATGAGCTGGTACGCTGAGTGATTTTGAATGAGGCTCCTCTTTGTATATTAATTCGAGCCATGAATGACTGACAAATTAGTTAGACACATCAATTACAGGCCAGGCAGTACAAACGCAAGCACGCAAACTCAGCACACACTGCAAGCGTCCTTTTCTAATGCATGTCTGATGCGATCGTGACAACAAGAATTAATGCAAATATGCAGAGCAGCTTGTAAACACACTGAATTACAGGTAAAAACCACTGCACAAACCTGATTTCATGATCAAACCAGAGCAATTTGCAGTTTTTTCTCATTACTAGTGGAACCCAGAATTCTCCTGCACCAATGTGGGCGTTGTTTTTGCCCCTCAAATGTACTCCCTGCCCCCTCTCAGGCCTCTTCCCTTCTGCTGTTAAAGCACACCTTCCCGTTAAAGGTCAGTAGGGTCACACATCTGCATGTGAAATGTGAACCCTTTGACATTCCAGGGCTGTCAAGAGCCCCACCGAGCCCTTTTGTTAGCTCAGACTCTAGAGTTCGGCCTAACAAGCTCCCCGCAGAATGAAGCGTGGTAATGCTAGCTGTCTCCAGCGGCCAACTAGTAAACAGAAAACACTAGTGACTAATGATTTGGTAATGCTTAAGGTTAAGCAAAACGGGATAGGATATCAAAAGTATGCAATGGTATGAAATAAAGGGTCAGAAGCCTGTGGGTTTAGGGAATTTGTACATGGGAGTGTTTTGGGACATGTCCATACTGACTCCATCACAAACATGAGCTGAAGAAGGATAAGATGGGCTCATAATTTTTAGTAAAGTTATTTATTATTTACTTGTGTATTTATAGTATATAAATAGTACGTTATAGCAGAAGGTTAAAGGAATATGATTTTTAAGGGTAATTTCAATGCTGTTCCGACATTTCTCTGCCTAGCTTTGCTATTATTTATTTTATTTTCACAAATTCTTTATGGTTTTCCAAGCTGCATCTCTGAAAACCTTCTTGGAACTTGAAAAACCTAAGCTGAAATGAAAGCTTTTACTATAACTAGGGCAAATAGTGATATCTGACATTGTATTTGGCAAAGAAAAGCTATAATGAACCTTCACTGTCGCCCCCAAACACTTACATTATAGCATTATAGCATTTACAGCATTTAGCTTTACCCAGAGCAGCTTACAAATGATGCAACCTTGCAATCCAATTTTGTGGGTTAAGGGCCTTGCTCGAGTGGCAGCTCAGCAGAGGTGGGATTTGAACCAATAAACTTCCATAGACCAGTACCTTAACTGCTAGGCCACTGCAGTCCCAACAGAGTTGAAACACAGTCTTGAGCTTGAGAGCAGGTACGAGGTCCTGTCATTTCTGAATTTGGATATCAAATTCAACTGAATTAATCTCCACAGCCTAAATGTATTCAGCACATCAATGTCAAATTTAAGTCAAATTTATTTATATAGCACTTTTTAATGATAGTGCATTGTCTCAAAGCAGCTTTGCAATATTATATTATCTTTAAAGGCCTATCCCAAATTGAGCAAGCCTCGCTCCAGTACAATAGCGAGCACCTTCCTAAATACAGAACTGTAACTTCATCAGTGAACAGAAGTAAAAAACACAAAATAGGTCAGTTTCATCCAGGTCCAAAATGTTACTTATTGTGTACATTATCAGAGAAATAAGACACAATCATCTTATGTCTAATCTCTGTCTCTGTCTAAGCTCAATCATCTTAAATCTAAGCTCAGTCTCTGAGCTTTCCTTGCATCCCATGTGTGAAGAAAGAAATACCCGTACCATCAATGAGAAGACTGTTGACTCACTACTATATGTGCAAAGATTAATTTTACAGACAATTTTAACGTTTTCTGGAATTATGTCATCAAAGCAAAGGGACACCGTTACTATACTGGGACTTAACACACATGATATGCTACACGTACCCATCATGATGATAACTCACACAAGCAGTGATCACCACAACCAGAGGATTCCCAAATTGCCTGACAAATTAAGCACACACTAATGTATTAATACATTTAAGGAGATCTCACAGGCAGCTTAGGACCAATTTCCCACTGTACATAGAGGAAGCAGTGAACAGGGTGAACAGGCAGATCTGCCATGCTGGAGACCACGTTGTGTGTAAGCCTCACATGCCTGTGCAAGATGGAAAATGATGCCAATACACTTAACCTCTTGACTTGAAAGTCCACAGTGACTTGACTCTTGAAAACAAAACAAAACTTGTGTGTGAATCAAGCCCTTTAGTTGATCAGCTAATAGAAAACCTTCATTTGGACTGTATATTAAGTGAAACCTGGCTTAATAGTAGATAGTCTCTGAATAAAGCATCTTTTCCATGTACATTCAGCTTTTGCACAACAGAAACTTTCCCTTCAGTCTTTAAACTGTCTCATGTTTGCACTGTAGGAACTGACAATGATTATGGCTCTTAAAATGATGTTTATATTCACTTTTAGCACCTACTTCAAAGTAGGGTCTTTTCTAAGTATATAGGAACCCTGAGTGACGTAATGCGTTGATTGGTCCTGATGTACGAGTACAGTGATTGGTGCAGACATAGTGATGCAAGTGTATAATGATTGGTCTAGGTGCAAGCATTTTGCTGAGGGCAAAATACATCATATATTAATCAATGACACTAAAGTTCAGGATATACTATACCCACCTGGAGGTACAATGCTATGTTGAATCATCTAATCGAGATTTGCGTGGCTTATGTCACTTTAGCATAACACACCATTCCTGCTGGTGGGGCGAATGCAAACCAAAAAAGGCCCTTGAATAAATGCAGTTCTCAATGGAGCTCCTTGTGGGGTAGTTCATCCCAAATTAGTTCCCAGAACTGTTTGGTGTGAAAGTAGCTAATGCTTCAGTGTTACTAGAGTCAATAAGAAAGGTGGTGACTATATCACAGCAAACTGCACTGTGCAAAATATTTCTAATGTTTAGTAGTGTTTTTTTACACCCTCGCAGACAGCGTCCAGGTGTTTTCAAAAGTTTGGTGAACTCACCTCTCTAAACATGTTTGTACTATTATATTACATTATTCAAGTCAAGTCAAGTAAGTCAAGTAGTGTTTATTGTCATTTCAGCCATATACAGTGTTAACAGTACACAGTGAAACGAAACAACGTTCCACCAGACCAAGTGTTACATTTAACGATAAACACAAC
>JAYJMA010000021.1:2030998-2049131 GCA_036873895.1 Parotocinclus cabessadecuia
GTGTGTGTGTGTGTGTGTGTGTGTGTGTGTGTGTGTGTGTGTGTGTGTGTGTGTGTGTGTGTGTGTGTGTGTGCGTTCGTGCGTGCGTGCATGCGTGTGTGTGTGTGTCCTCACAAGGATAGAACGATCTGATATTTTTCACATTATGGGGATATTTTACTTTTTACATAAACTGTTTACAGAAACTTCCACCTTCTTTGGAAAGAAAAAAGACTCTTGAAAAGTCAAAACATTTGCTTTATGATTCTTTGCTTTATGAGGTAACATTAATTAGCTACAGTAATCAGTATGTTAGTGGACGGGCACTCAAATAAAGAGAGACATGGTGCATGTATGTGTGTACGGTATCTTGATATACCTATGAAGACCAAACATGCAAATGTGTCAAAACACACATTTTTCCAGTATTCACCTTCTCACATCCATTTCACAAACATCTTTTTATAAAACTTTTATTTATTTAACTTTTATTTGAAAAACTGAAATAATCCAAAAAATTATTTGTATTAACTTACTTTATAGCTGAATTAGTCCTTCATTGGTCAGGGTTAGGTATACGTGTAACATTAAGTAGCTGCAGTAATGCTTCATTGTCATTCATGTCAATGGAAAGTCCTCACAATTATAGTGAAACAAGTATAGGTTTGTGTTTGCTGTGGCCTGTTAGACCTGGCATGCTTTGACCCTCATGGAGAGCAAAGGTGGGACCCACAGTCAAAAATTCTTGCACATGCTGCTCATCGAGTCATATAAAAGCAATTATCTATACAACACTCACCAAAACAATTTGAAAACAATTAACGCTGACGCTGGCTGTCGGTGACTAAGTGAAACTCATCCAGTGTGCAGAGCACACAGTGTAATTACTGTGTATCTAGCTGCTGAGCCTTACCATGCATTAAATATGCTACCACAAGCATTCAGCCTGTGTGTGTGTGTGTGTGTGTGTGTGTGTGTGTGTGTGTGTGTGTGTGTGTGTGTGTGTGTGTGTGTGTGTGTGTGTAAACCTGCATACCTAGAAGGCTGTTTATCATGCAGATGGATAGGTTATGGTAGAAAGTCTAACATTCCAGTTCTGCCTAATAGGGCTCCACCTCATCCTCCTGTTTTCGCAAATTACTTCTAACACCAGTACCAATCATTCAGCCTTTCCATTGTGCTCTTGTGCTCTTAAGTGGCACGGCAGGAGTGGCATAGGTGATGTGTGTTGATGGCTTGGCTTGCTCAGGTATGGCTCTTACGTAAAACTGGCTGCCCTTTGAGCAGCGTGTGTGGACAATTCCCTTGTTTTGGGGCAAGCAAGGCCGAGCGGGAGCAGCTTACGTAACAGTAGAGAGCCCAGCAGGGTAAGCTCATTACACTTTTCCTGGATTTGACCTCGGAAAAAAGGCAGCCACGATATAAACCAATTTGCCAAGTGCCCACGCACAAGCTACTGCCGTCAGGGAGCAGTTAGAGGTGCCGGCTTGTGAAGTGCTGATGCTTTAGCAAGTTGATGGTGAGTGTTTCCAGGGGTATGAGTCATACTTTTTGAGTGTTTACGTGCTAAGGACATGACATTTACATTACTAAATTCAGCGAGTTAAAATGAGTGTATTCACCAGTGTTTCCCTGTGAAAAAGTCGAAAGCTTCTACTATTTCTATCCAAAGCGAGCAAAAGTGAAGAACTTTCCATTTAGCTATGGCGTGTAGCATGAAACGCCTTGCCTCTTTGACGCGGTGATAATTTGCAACTTATTTCTTAGCAAGACACAGAGGAATTCTGAAGTCGTGGCAGTCAGGCTCCCCTCTCTGTGCTCTGTCATAACTCCCAGGTACCTGTGTGCTAATCATTAGCATTGACTGACTCCTTCTCTCACCTGGGGCTCCCAATCCTATTAGCCTAAGTGTCCTGACTGTACACATGTATAGCACAGTCCGTTTGATCACCTGCGCTTAGCTGAGATGCTCTTCCTCTTTCCAGGGAAGGCATAGAGGGCTTTGAAAGCACACTTGGCAACCTGATCGCCTTAACTCTGCTCATGGAGAGGGACAGTTCAGCACCCCTGCTCTCATTTTGACACACCGCCATGCCTGTGGGCCTTTTAAGTCCTGATAGTTAGTGAGAGGCGTGATGGCACATGTTACATTTTAGCAGAGTATTAGCGAGTGTGTGTGTGTAATGCCATACTGAACCCAATCACAGCAGGAAATAATCCATTCATGTGGAATTATGTTTATGATTATTCCTTAGTTTTCTTTCCAATCATTTTGCAGAAACATACAGTACCTCACAAAGTGAGTACACCCTTCATATTTTTTCAGGGGACATCACTGAAGATGGGACACTTTAATACAAAAATAAGTTAGTGATATACAGCTTGTCTAACATTGTAAATTTGCTGTGCCCCCAAAATAACTCAACACAAAGCCATTAAAGTCTAATGTCCGCCTGCAACAATAGTGACTTCACCCCTAAAGGAAAATGGCAAAATTGTGACTAAAGTGTCAATATTTTGCATGGCCTTCATTATTTTCCATCACTGCCTTATTTCTCTTGAGCATGGAATTCACTAGAGCTTCACACATTGCCACTGGAATCATTTTCCACTCCTTCATGTTTGACATCACAGAGCTGGTGGATGTTATAGACATTGTGTTCCTCCACCTTCCGTTTGAGAATTCTCCACAGATGCTCAATAGGGACCTTCACTCAGGCCACATGAGAGGATCCTCCCAGTTTACACCCTAGACTGGGATTTTTGCCCCTGCTGGTAGACCCATATGACTGTATGCTTCAATACACCTGCAGATCCAGCCACTTCTTTTGCATTATGGCCAAAATACGATCATTCCTTTTTGCCAAGCATTAACATCTGCTTTGTGATGTTCCACATATCGAACGAGACATTTGCTGCGCTGTTTCACCTTTTCTTAATCTGTACATTCTAAACCCTGCAGGTATTTATAGCCCAATCACCCTAGTGCAATAACATCTGCAGAAGTCTGAAGTCGCAACCACCTTAAACACACATTTTTGTGTGGTGAGCTTATGTACAGCTGATACAATGACTGATCTTGTTGATACAATTATAAACTGCAGATACATTTATTCCATGCAACAATGTATGTTGGTCACCCTCTCATCCTTCATCAGTGTCAATTTTTGATGACAAGTCACATTTGGTTCCTTATTCGTTTGGTAATTTCACGACAGAGCAGTTGTTTTTCACAGTACTAAAACACTGGCAGCTCTCTGATTAAAGTTAAAGACACAAATCAGAAGGTTGGGAGTTTTCTGTAAAGCAGTCATTTTTGGGCCCTTGAGCAAGGCCCTTAACTTTAACTGCTCGGATCAATTGTAAGTCCCTCTGGATAGGATTCTGCAAATGTGTGCGTAGCTCTTGTTTCTCCTTCAGTGATGACCCAAAAATAGCTCACGGTGCCTTTCATCACTGGCCATCTTGTTACCCACTCTTCTTCTTCTGTCTCTCTCTGTTTATGTCTCTCAGGCACCTCTCCATCAGTCCTCCAGTGAGAGCCGTGCTCTCGCTGACTAGTCTCTCGCTAAAAGACCCATGTGTTTTCAAATGATTCTGGATGGAAAATCGAAGCTCCTCTTCTTTTATCAAGCAGCCATTCTGTCAGCCGGCCAGCCAAAACACAACACAAATTGGTGACAGCGCACACACACACACACACACACACACATCCTTCTACAAAGTAGACTGGGAATAGCTAAGGCTGTTGTTTATTTTTATTACCTGTGTCAGGAGAAAGGAGAAGGGTGAAAGGTGGCTAATGCACACATACACACACTGTGGTTAGTTAACCTACTTGTCTTGTGGGGAGTGAGAGAGGGGGAAAAGAGAGCTGTGTTTGAGGGAATTTCTGCTTGTTGTAACTACACATTTATAAGCAAAGTACAAATTGAGACTGTCACAGCCAACATAGAACTAATTGGCCCCAAATCAGATCAACTTTACTCAAATGTAATAGAGGAAAACAAAGCAAATATTTGTCAATAAATGTCAGACTGTATTTATAACTACATATATTTTTTATTAGATATTAACCTATGCTGGTCATATTATTGGAAAGGTTTTGTTTTGCATTTCTAACACAGTGGTATCTAAGGGGTGACTACAGATGTGTACAAGTATCTGCTATTCCAATTCTCATATATAACCATATAACCAAGTGTAAACTCATCTCACTATTGTTGGTCTACTTTATATGTTTATATAATTTGCAATAGAAAGTATTACATTATATGGGACATTTGAAAAGAAGACATTTTTGCAAACAATTACTATCATAGTACTACTGTTGCTCTGCAGTGTCCAGTATAAAAGTTATTCTAGTGGGCTAGTGTTTTTATGTTGTTGTTTTTTTATTTTTATTTATTTATTTATTATTATTCAGCAATATTTCACAGTGGTGATCCATTGTATTGTAATTACATTGTTGTATTTAAATATCTATTGAAATGCTCTTATTGTAAATGTATACATGGAAGTGAAATGGATAAAAAGCAGTTTATACAAATATTTTAATAAGGCGAACCTAGCACCCTGATGGGGTAAGAATTTCAGAGACCTTCAAGGTATTCCAAGCCCATTTAAGCTTTAGCATATTTCAGAAATGACAGATAAATCACTCAATCAAATTTTGATTTCTAATGATTGAGCCTGACATTGGACTTCTTAAAATCCTAGATGCATCACATAATGACCAATATAATTATCTCAGTAGAGAAAATACTTCTTCTGCATCTCAAAAGACAAGCTTTATGAGGCTATTGATTCAATTCACAATGAATGATCAAATGTTGACCCGTGTTTTAACCCCTCAGATCATTGCGGTGTGTCCTACTATTTTTAATAATAGTGGCAAATGGCTTCTGTACATTTTAGTCTTTACCTATAGGAGGAATATTGATGCAGACTGACCATGATTAAAGCACAACATGAATGATTGCAGTGTCAGTTTGTTGTTTTGAGAAGTCGGAAAGTTGTTCATTGATGATTAATTGTTTTGATGAACTAAGTGAAATAGCTATTTATTTCTTGTTCTAATTTGATGTTTTGGTGAGTAATTAAATTTTTATCTTTTTTATATTTATACTCCTGTACATATAATTAGTTTATTTATTCATGAATGTATTTTAACATCAGAACACTCTCAAGTTAAGTCAACAGATTCAACCATTTCATAAAAGGTAGCATTAGTGTGAGTAACTTAAAAACAACAAAGTATGGCTTCCGTATTATTAAGCAGTTCAAAGCTGTACCACACTGTTAAGCCAGAGTTAGTGAAACCCCAAGACCCGTAAACCTTCCTTGTTCACCATTAGAATTGATTAGCAAAATTAGCAAAATTCAGGTGCTATCAAATCTGCGAACACAAATATCTGTCTCTGAAATTAGTACAAAATGTAATTATAATTTATTTACTTTGTGTAATAACACAAGCTAGCATCATGTTTGCTTTATTGTTTAATGTATGTTGTGAACTAACAGCATTTTTTCTCTCTTTAATTTCTCTGACCTTATTGTTGTTTAAACAGCATTGAAAATCATACTCTGAATGTTAATTGACCATCCGTTATTGGATCTACCCTGCCCTTTGTGTATGTTTGTGGGGCAGGATAGGACAAGAGCCATAGAGAGTGGCTATGATTCAGATCAATATAATTTACAGTTGTTATCATAAAGTGTTTAATGTGCAGCAGGTACTTATGTTCACTTCAACCTTACAGTCAGTCCCTATGCTGATTTTACCAAATTATTAACTACCATAATACTACCACCCATAATGAGGATGAACAAAGAAGCCATAGGTTAGACAACTAGACACAACCTGTGGTCATTGTGCTTTAATGATACCTTTAATAGGGCATTGATCATGAGATGGTCAATTTGTGGGAATCGATACGTATGGTCAATGTGATGAAAGACACAGAGACTGAAATGGTAAGAGAGAGGAAGAGATCAGCCACTGGTCTACCATTGAACCCAAGATAAGAAGAAGGACTAAAATACACACTCCCAGTGGTTAAGGGAGCTAGGCCTTGTGGATGATGTGTGTATTTTCTTTGGCAACCTGTGAAATACACAATCTGATTTCACAGAAACTGAAACTTGCATGAAAGAAGACAGCTACTGTCCCCCACTGCTAGAGCTTAAGCTAAAAAATGGCGTTTTTCTCTCTTTGAGCCTCTGAGAAAATAAACTGCATCCCTTAGTTTAATGATCCCTTCCATTTTCCCTCCCTCTGAACACATCAATCTATCGCTCCATCTTTGCATCCATTTCTCACACTGTCTGACCGTCAAGTGATTTCTTCCAATCCTTTTCCTGAC
Source organism: Parotocinclus cabessadecuia (assembly GCA_036873895.1). Lineage (NCBI taxonomy): Eukaryota > Metazoa > Chordata > Actinopteri > Siluriformes > Loricariidae > Parotocinclus > Parotocinclus cabessadecuia. Next base: position 2,037,343 of record JAYJMA010000021.1, read on the forward strand.
TAATCCTTCCCCTGTCCTTATACCAGAGGGTCTTGCGCTTTTGATGTTCTGCCAACTTATGCACCTCTCTCATTTCATCACTCTGCGGTGGGAAGATTTTTGACACAACCCAACTGAGTTCCAATAATCCAATACATGCAAACCTACTCAAAACAACCCCACATGCCGACAGCAATATTCGGATGAAATGGGCCAAAGGATCTGCTCGTCCTTCCCTAGAGAGAGTGGTTCATTAGCCAGTCTCTTTCCAGTCAGAGTGCAAGCATGAGTGAGGGAGAGGAGGCTTACTGAATTATTTACAAAATCCTACTTAATTGGTATCAAGTTTTTAAATGGGGTCAAGTGCTGTGATGCAATATGGCTCAGGCTTTTCTTTCCCACTGTTTTGCATCAGCATCTCAGCTGACTCGAACACCAGTCTTATACAAGCCTACCTTTGCAGAACTTTAGTGTACGAATAGCTTAAGGCATGGTCGTATTGAATGAATGCTGTGGAAAAATCTTTGTTTAGAACACCTTCCATAAAGCTAATCCAAGCAATACGTTGCGTTAATTTTGTCGACCATATCAGTAGTATACGTGTGACTACCACAAACAATCATTATAATATGTTCCCCTGTCTATTCAAAGCTCATTTAATTACGGATGCCTAAGGGCACTGGTTGGGGCAGTCAATAAACATTTATTTGAAACACATACAGCAGGGACCAAAAGTCTGAGACCACTAATGATAATGTTCTATTTTGCATTTTTCTCAATTCTGCTACAAGGTTTTTCATTAGAAATCACAATCAGCAAAAATTAATATGTTGCTGAATGTATTATTATTCAATATGTCCCAATGACCTAAATTCCATTCAGCATTATGAGGATACTTGAAGGATTTTGAAAAATTCAATAGAATCACAAGATGTGCTTTGGAATACTGGGAAATCATACTGGGATAACTTGTCTCATCAGATTTTGCGCAACAAGGGACTTCTGTCAATTCAGGAAAGAACTGGAACATAAACAAATACTATTTGCTCAGTGCATCGAAAGTTTCTATTCAAAGATCTTGATTTTTTTTTTTTTATTGTTTTGTTGATTATATGATGTGCAGCAAAAACATTTTTATCATTAAATTAATATTAACAGTTATAATAATTAGAGAAAATGAAAAATAAAGACATTTTCTGCAGTGGTCTCAGCCTACTGGACTGAAACTCCTGGACATTGTATATTCTTAGTGGATTGAATTTGAATGGTCAGGACCCCTACAGATTAAGTACTGTTTGGTGGTGGATTTTGTATTTGGTTTAAACACTGATGGTACTTATTGTGGATGTAGTGACGGATCATTCTCAGCACTACAGCAGCACTGATTTGATGGTGGTGTGTTAGTGTGTGTTGTGCTGGTACGAGTGGATCAGGTGCAGCGGTGGTGGTATGGTGTTTAAACACTGGGTTCACTCTATTCTATTAGACACATCTGCCACATTGGTCCATCTTGTAGTTGCGTAGCTTGTGTTATTCATCTTATAGTCATCCATCAATGCTACAGAATGCTGGTGGTTAGACATTTTTTGGTTAGTGGACAATTATCCGTCCAGAAGTTACACTAAGGTCTGTAACTCCAGCAGCACTGCAGTGTCTGATCCTCTCACACCAGTACAACACACACTAATACACCACCACCACATCAGTGTTGCTGCAGTGCTAAGAATGATTCGCCACTACATCCACAATATGTATCTAATCTGTGGGAGGTACTGACCATTAGACAGCGGAGTAAAGGAGACTGAGAAAGTAGGTAGAGAAGCAGATGAACTACAGTCAATTATAGAACTACTAAGTGCAAATACACTGCTCACTAAAATCACTAAGCTAATATTTGTGGGCTGTAAATATGATGTGAGGAACTGAAAATTGACAATGAGTGTACACCAGTAGGTGTAGCTAATAAAGTGATTGGTGAGTGATGGTTATTTTACCTGTTGGGTAAGTTAAGTACAACTTGTGTTAGCTTAATCTATATTCTCCATCAATTCTCCACTCTCATCTACCACTGAAGAAAAATGCTGATAGTGCCACATATTTGTGTGCATGTGCATGATTGCATGTGTGTGGCCATGCCATTTCCCCTATAAGGCCACATGCCCAATGACCAAATAGCTGTCTGTCATTCTGCTTGACACCATACATCCATACAGGAAAAAAGCCTGAGAATGGAAGGAAGGCTAATGCGTGTAACACGCATTGCACAAACCTCCTTTAGCCCCCAGGCTCGCACAGGTGGGCTAGTCCACTCTCCACTCACCCACACCAGTGACTGGCTTTGTTCCATGCTGGGACGCTCCATTTGATGGCATGAAGAAAAGCATTCTCCTCTGAGAGAGCTCTTCGCATGCTATGGCAGCAGAGGGGAGCCGGGCGCTGTCTGAGAAGGAGAAGCACGGAAATGGCTTCTCATCAATCATGTTAGAGGAAATCTCAGGGGAGGAGGAGACAGAAGCAAGTAGGCCTTTGGCTGTCTGCGTGGGTTGTAGCCTGGAGATCTTAACACCGACAGATCGCTTCCTACATGCAGACACCATCCAGCTGCAGTGGCTTTGGAAGACAACGGACAGGTACGGAGGTGAAGGCAGCTAACACCTTGAGTGTGTGAAGTTTTGTGGGGATGAGTTTGGGGTAGTCCTTTGAAGACTTACATATTAAATAACCAATTCTGTCAGCAAGAAATTCCCACAGTCTATGCATATCTAGATTCTATTCCGGTATTGCAAGAGTTCTCAGTCTTAAATCTGTAACACTAGAAGAAAAATACTGCAGAGAACCACCCACAATAAAATCCCGAAACAATGCTGCGAACCTTTTTGCAGACTGTACATTAATATGCCTCACTGGGTATTAGAAAAGTTGTCAGCATGCTATAGGCAGATACTAGTTATGGCTTAAGTTTATAAGTTTATACAGTGACCAAATCTAATTTTCTTTTTACATCTTTACATCTTTTTATTGTGCGCTCTATCAGACAATTGTTTGAACAGTTCATGCCCCTTGGATGCGCAAAAGAGCAATCCTTTACAGGACCGCCTTGTCCAGATGTGAACAACCAAAATGGAATCAACAGTAACAGTCACTTCTCTCATGGTCATTTTAAGAAGGGCCTGGGTCCTTTCTGTATGGAGTCTGTATGTCCGCCCCACATCTGCTTGAGTTCACTCCGAGTACTCCGGTTTCCTCCCACAGTCTAAAGACATTCATGTTAGGTTAATTGATTACTCGAAATTGTCATTGTGTATATATATGGCTATGAGATAAACTTGTATATAGATATAACCTTGTGCGTGTCGCTGAAATGGCAAGTTAGAATGGCTTTAATTTTGATTTCAGTATTCTCAGTTAGGTTGCATATCCTCATATAGGGTATGTATCTAATCCCAGACCACATATAAAAGGCTACATTCACATTACCAGGGTCAAACTGAAAGGCCATGCTTCAAACTGAAGCATTTATGTCATTTATGTGACTTAACAGACACCCTTATCCAGAGCGACTTACAGTTCATACAGTCTTACAATCCAAGCAATTGTGGGTTAAGGGCCTTGCTGAGGGACCCAACTGCGGCAGAGGTGGGATTTGAAACCTGGACCTTTTGGTCCATAGCCCAGTACCTTAACCACTAGGCCACCACAGGCATTACAAATCCATCCAGCATCTCATCAGGCCTCTCCGCTTTGTTTTCAAGTCTCCAATGCAAACTGTAGACCTACATAGTAAACTGACTTTCTAATTTAGTGGATCTCAGTTGTAGCCAGCTTTGTGAACATTCTTTCATGCTTTGGAGTTCTACCACTGTGAATGTGAAGTGGCCAAGGTATAGGCCTATCACTCTGAGTCATGCTTCGGAACAGCTCTGGATCCCTTGTAAGTCATTTCACACTAAGCTGTAGCTCTGTTTGAAGACTCCCTTCCTCAATCACCCCCATGTGTATACCTTAATACACACAGCTCTGTGAGAAACAGATTCACAGGGAATCGATGATATGTGGGGATTTTTTTGTGCAAACATGCTTGCATCTAGGTGAAATACAATTTTTTTTGCAGAAGAGGGATGAGGAGCCACAACCTAACCTCAAACATGACAAAAATACTGCAAAATGCTGATCTAGTTATTTACTTTCAACTTATAGTATTATCAAATCTATGTTGTAGCTACTGCAAACATAACATAAATGTAAAGATGCTGGTTGATTTGATGATGGCATGTTTTTTGTAATAATGGTGGTTATAATGCTGTTCAAGCTCTTTCACATTCCTTGTGCAAAATGAAGCCACATCACTTTGGCAATTCATTTTTTCGCTATTTCTGCACACTAGGTGCTAGTGTTAGTGACTCATCTGGAACTTTTCAACACATTTTGACTCCAGACAAGCCTGTTAGCTTAAAGCGCCAAACTGCTGCTGGTTTCGAGTCATGAACAAGTGTCATATGACACTAACATTATGGGTTATGTTTATGTTCATTGATAGTGTGAGGTTACCAATAAAAGCTGTCATGTTTAAGACTTATGCATTACATGGCACATGGCACATTCAATGACAGATGTACTCTGTGACAACTGATAAACACCTTATGTCATATATTGCAACATTTTTTATTGTATATCTTGGGTTTGGTAAGATATAAAGTTTTATTTGTCCATACTGCGAGAATTATTGTGAAAAGCAATATTCATATCACAAAGCTTGTTTATAGCAGTTAGTTTATATGCATTTAGTTTCAGTTTTACATGCTTTTCTTTACGTTTCCTCCCTTATAACTAAATTTTATGAATTATGACAATTCACAAACATTCTGCTCTGCTTTTACATATATATATATCCTAAATCAGTATTAATAAGTATTGTCATTGCCATGATCTTGAGTTAACTTATGATAGAATTCACAGCTTCTATGTGTATTATACTGTTTATTATTTTGTTTTTCTTATATTCACTTGAAAACCATACAGTTCTAGAGCACTGTACTTTTAGAGTACAGTGATGTAACACCCTGACAGCTATTATGAGTAGTAATGGCAACCTGACATCAGCTGCCATGACAGCATGACATTTGCCATGAAGTCTTTATATCAGTCTTATGATGTAGTGCTCAAGTCAAGCGTTTCCTGAAATAATCAACGCTCTTATTACTTTGAAAACTTTGACTGATGGGTAAGAGGTATACACTCACTGATTTTATTAGGTACACCTTCTTGCTTATATACTTACATTAAATGGTAAGTGGAACTGATCAAATTGACTGAGTGTAGAAACAAGGAGGTGTATCTAATAAAGTGAGTGTACATGCTCATCTTGGTCTCTATCTGTTCATTGATCTTCCTGAGGGTCAATAATTAAAAGTTTAACTCCTTGGTGACCTCGCTGATTTAGACAAGGAGGAGGGAAAGAGTTCATTGTTAATGTGTAAGTGCCAAAGTCCAGTCATGATGTATAGTTAGTTAATCACTTGATCTGTAATCACAAATACTGCCAGATATTACATGAATGATAGGTGGTAATAAGGCTTACTTTCACTGCACTGAGATCTTAAGTGTTATTATCAAAACCCATCTTGTGCCAAACTGGACTGTGTGTGTGTGTGTGTGTGTGTGTGTGTGTGTGTGTGTGTGTGTGTGTGTGTGTGTGTGTATGTATATGTATGTGTATCGTACAGCTTGTACTGTATGTAGATGCAAGTATACGTTGTGTACTACTGGGAGAATTTCACTTCTGTAATATATCCACTTTGTTATGAATGCGAATATCTGAATATTTATCTGTTCATTAATTCAGCAACTTGACAAAAAGCTGTATAAGATTCGTTGAACAACTGTAAACTGATGCCCATTTCAAAACAGTGCAAATATAGTTATTTTCTGCTTAGCTGTACATTTCTGTTATTCCATAAATTTCAACATTGTATTCACCTTGCTTCTGGGCAAAGAAGGAGGCATGACAGCTTTATTGATACAAGAGGCCATAATAATTACGGCTTGCACTATTGATTGCACACCTATTGATGAATTCATATTTTACCATAGAGCTTTTGTGGAGCTGGTACAAACCTTGAGCCGGTGTAAATCTCTGTCTCCAACCAGCCGTGAGTGAGTGTGTGGGTACAGAAGGAGGGATCCATACCAGAGATAAAATATCTCTCACTAGTAAATACACACAGATAAAATGCATCAATCTTTACGTTAAAGCAGGCCTAGACAAAACATGGAGTGTACTGATATATGATTGTGAAGACAAACAAAATAAATATATTGAAAGTACTTGCATGGGAGCCTGTTAGGTGGTTCCCACTTGACTATTTCATATGATAAAGGGCCATGGTGATGCTGTTTCTGTCTAGGTAGATGATGATTTGTGGTGTCTGTGCTAGCTGAGTATGTATTCTCCCAATGGAGGATGATGTGGTTCAAATGCCCCATGTTATATATGAATAGAGATTAATATGACAGTAGGGCATGCCACCACGAATAGATAGTGAGTGAAACAGTGTGTGTAGAGTACAATTTGTTGACTGTTAGTTTTGTCACTGAAAGACAAGTAAAAGGGTACTACTGCATGTACTGTTTTCTTCATCGCCACTCTTTGATCCATGCCTAGACAAAAATAACAGCAGAATAAAAAGAGAAAACATATTTATTACTATTGAAGGGAAGCGAAATAGGCTCTTATGACTTAGGTTTAAAAAAGTGCAGCACTAGACCATGTTTCCTTCCTGGCCAGCAGTTCAAACAAGGATTTCTCGTCCTTTTTTTCTGCAGCCAAGGTTTAAGCCACCAGGGTGCCATTACGGACGGATTCTGCAGTAGAATGGTTTTCAGATTTAAGGGTGAAAGTCTCACAAATGTTCTTGGCCTTGCTGTTCAGTGACAAAGCATCCCAGTTTCAAATGAAACACCAAGGCAATTTTTGGCCAGGATGTAAGAACTGCCTTGGTTTTTACTGTAAAATCCCAAAGCGTGAATGCTATTCAGTGAAAAATCTGGTGAAGTGTTTTACACACACAAAGTATACAATGGTTTAATTTATTATTTGGCCAGGTATACGTGATGACTGGAGTGGATTTACTTTCCCTCTTATCCGGCTGCTAAGGAAAAAATCCATGTTCTGAGTCTATTCCGAATCTGCCTTTTTAGCATTGCTTTATTTTACAGAGAGAATTAAAGTGTATTTAGATTTTAATAGGTTGACAAAAGAAAGGCATCCTATACTTCCTGCTTTGTGCAAACCAATCACTAAATAGTTTTCACTATTTTTCAGTATCAACATCAGCACACTGCACAGCATGCCCCAAGCCTGCGTGACGCTTTCACATACAAAAAACAATATCTTCTTTAAAAGGTGTGATATTTTCTTAGAGCAACCTTGCCAGTGCCAGTCATATACTGTTGTTGGTAATAGAATCAAAAGGCATAGAGTGAAGATTCCCTGTGACAGTGTGATGGATATGGAATAACTAAGCAGTGAATTTACAGAAGCTGATGGCATTTGAAAAAAGAGAGCATTTTCCACCCATCACTCCTTTTATCTCCCCTCATAAATCATCCCTGCTGGGCTGCATAAATGGGGCTCATGTTTTCATCCACTGTCTGGCACTGTCTCCACTTTAGCCTTTACATTAAGCAATAATGTTAGCCCATACTAAATGCAGTATGACCCACCTGACCTGGGCTATTCATAATTAAAAGCAATTAAACTCATGGGCAATCTCAAGTTATGTGGGTATTGTACGTGCACACCTTTAATCAATAATAATTTACCCATAGTTGCATAGATCAGATTTAAGGTTGTGTCAGGTGTATGCTGACTAGCTTGATACATGGGCTTTTCTCTTCTATATGGATTTAACCCTTGTATTTCATTTCAGTCCTTATAGCCTTGCTAACCTTTGACTTTGTCCCCATTTAAAGGGTTTGCTCCTTGCCCAAAGTCCATTAGACCTAGCTAAAATATACTTTAATAATTGCCATGGTGGCAATCAAAGGAACATCAGAAGGGATGGGTTAGATGGGAGATGGAGTCTGCTCACTAACCTTTTGGCCCCTATGTCAAGCCATACATAAGTGCTGGTTGAGAAAACATGTTTGACCTGCAGGTCTGTACAGTAAGGCTCTGCATATTAGGGCTATTGATGCCAATTTTTATAGCTCTGTTTCAACCTTTGACACAGGCTGAGCATCCCAAGCTAGATCGCCTAGTTGGCGATCTCTGGACTACATTTAAATGAACAGTAATGTTTGGGTTTTTTTAAGAATCAATAAGCAGGAGCGGTGCAATTTTGTTACATATTATTTGAAAAATTTATTTGATAACTGCCAATTACTAAGTTCCAATCTGAGTACAATTACGTTTACAGCTAGAGGCAGTTGTAGCATTTAAAAATCAAATTAAAGCAAGTAAGCCATGTAAACTACTCTCACTCATCCAACAAATTAATGAACCACTAATAAAAACCTACGGCAACAAAGACAGTCATATATGTGCCTACATAAACGTGTTTGCACACTGCATGTAAATATAGTCAAGCAAATTAAATCTAAATAACTATATATTTAATAACTAATGTACCAGAGAATTTATAGCCTCTCGCAAAGCATCCGGGTTCATTTGAACGATGATCCACAACGTATGATTTTAAAATGTTTTTAATTTAAAAAAACCAGCATCTTTAGCAGTGAAACCTTGAGTTCCACCCAAGCAACTCTTCTTTACACTGTACAGAATAAGTACATAACAAGCCATGATGAACTGAGGCAGCCACACTGTGCTTGTTTCTCTTGTACCCCATTAAATTTCCTGTTCCAATCAAATTGTTTTTCACTCCTAGCATTTTCCCAACAGAAGTTGTAGAAGATACTGCAGGTAATTGCCATATTTTCCTTCCCTTAGTGAATCATGGTCAGACTATTTCAACACTCCAGGCTAGAAAAAAGAAGGGGGGAAAGAACAACAATACCCTCACCTAGTTGCCCCTCCCTTAAGCAATACTAGCTTCATAACAGAGATTTGGGCTGGGGTTCAAGCACCATGATTAAGATAAGCCCAACCAGAGCTGGACAATTACCTGACCACTAACCTTTTCTGGAGCCACTTAAGGATGTAAGAACCCCTGAGAACCATTGTTTTCCCTGAGAGGAACACGGCACTTGACAACAGCAGCCTTAAGAGAGAAGCCAGTGGCTAGCAGTATCATGCTTGAGATTACTTAATCCTCCCACAGCATCAGAGCTGAAGGACTTTGGTATATCAGAGGAAAATGGGGATCACTGGATTGCTGAGAGAGAATTGTCAGTCCACAGTGCTTTCTGTAGATGGATGGCAAATCAATCTTTGAATGGAAGGAGAGTGAGAATTAATCTGGGGTTAAGTTTCCTGTATCAGCTTTGATTTGGGGTATGCAAGTGCTTGGAAGTTTTTAATGGCAGAACGTGAAACGTGAATCCGAATTAACATGTAGGACATGTATCTTTTGATTTAAATCTTACTAACATACTGAACTAGTGTAGATGCTTATAGAGTGCTGAAGTCACAAAGTAAATGGCAAAGTCTTATTTATATGTTCTATTTAACTCACATGTTCATGTTTGCGTTCATGTAAATAGTGTAGGGAAATATGCAAAACTAGTAAGGTTACCTGATGTTAACCCTTACATCTGTTTATGTGAGCCAAGTGTAGATATCATTGTGTTAACCTGTTCCTTTTGATTAGGATTAAGGTTAGGAATAGGGGCAGGTTCAGGTGTACAAGTAATTAACTACATGCATTGTGTTAATGAAAAGCCCCCAAAACATACCTTTACTAAGGCGTGTGTGTGTGTGTGTGTGTGTGTGTGTGTGTGTGTGTGTGTGTGTGTGTGTATGTGTGTGTGTGTTCCAAGGCCCTGAGGGAGCACATGGGAAGTCCTGGCCAGGACACACTCTCTGATCTTTTGCCCAGGTCTGCCACACAGCAACCACATCCTTCCAGGCAGCCTGTTCATACATAGAGCACCGCACACACGGACTATTGCCATATGATACATTCGGTAACCCCATTAAACCTACAGTCGCTTCAGCCAACATGAGGCCTGCATAGAGTTTGCACCACATAAGTAGACAGAGCAGCTGTCTGTACATGTTATCAGCAATGGAAAACCACCCTTAACCTGCAATGTCAGACAGACAATCATTACCAATCCATCTTGAGTTGTGAGTGGAGGCAGTAAGTATTCCAGACTTATGGCTTTGTTCAGACACAGCCCGAGTCACCTCAATTGTGCCCGTGATGTGAAGTCAGGGGTTATTTGCTGCTATTTTTACAAGAAACGGGTTGATTTGTCTTAGGCCATTACCGTCTATTACGACCGGGAGTCTCCGAGAAGGAGGTGGGAAGCGGCAAACGCTGGCTTTCTGCCTAAAGAGAAATCAATGAAACAAATTAATCCTTCGTAGGCTGTGGTGACACTGTAATCCATCATTCAGAGGTGCTTTTACACACCGAATCAGAGAGTCTGGGCTCAGGGAAAAAGCCCCGAGGGACAGGGCTTACACAACACACTTTCTTGAACATACACACACTCACAGGGCAAGATTCACTCAAGGATACACAAACACACAGTATAAGCAGCTGCCACACAAATACAGCCCTATAGCCCTGTGTCTAAACACAGCCGGATTCAAGTTAAAGTACAAATACAGATACTACATGAAACAGGCCTTAATCACAGAAAAAAAAAATATGATAGGTGCAGAAATTGAGGTGAGAGAAAAGACTGAGAATCACAGTGGGAATGAGCGGCGAAAACAGCAATCCCTTTTCCACCCACCGTCACCTCACCATGTGGTGTTGCATTGTTCACGTGGCAGCACATTCATACACATTGTTCCAAAATTCAGACCCTCTGTTACATGTGAGCATTCCCAAGGCTTCTCCTGCAGCTGGCTGAAAAGGGCAGGTGTCATCAGATACAAAATTAGACTGAGGTCCCCTCATCACCAGGTCCACTTCTTAGTCGTGCTCACTTCCATAGGTTATAACCATGAACAAATATATCTAGCAATGTATGCCACACTGATGCCAGCCAATAAGGAATTCAAAAATACACACATGGTCTGGTCACGTGGTCTGCACTGGGAAACATCTTGGTCCTTTGAGAGCTGTACACAATAATGCCCTCGATAAACCATGTGATAGCAGACAAAAGGAGCCTCCAGAAATGAAAGAAAAGATACCGTGAGACATGGATGCATGTGGTCATTTTTTTTTATTCACTGATTCAAAGATAACATGCACATATACAAAGAAACAGAACATACAGCATTCACTGCATATGTACAATTAAACAGTATGCTGTCATAGTTGTATTTCATGTGTGTTTTCCCACTGGTGTTAACCTGTGGCACCTGTGATCTCTCAAAAACTCTACCAGACAATCCCATATCAAGGGAGGTGGCTTAACTTATAAATAATGTAATGCAGAACCAGGGAGAGACAGTACCATTACTTTGCTTGTCATCCTAATAGGAGGTGCCACTTACCTAACAGGCTCTGATAGATGAATAGGCACAGCTTTTGCTCGTGCTGGCATAAAGGAGTCGCATATAGCTGGAAGGAAAAAATGCAAGACACAAGAAGGGATCAAACATCATCAGAATACAGCCAATCTCTTTACTTTACAGTCATGACATTATCAACTGATAAACAGACATCTACTTAGCCAATTATCATTTGTAATGGTTGTTATTTAGTTGCCATAGGTTATGTATTTGT